>CM046854.1:30826405-31372615 GCA_025617745.1 Heliocidaris erythrogramma
TGATCTACAAAGTGAATTGCGAATCGAGTAACTGTGGGATTTGCAGAGACTTTGGTCATTTCATTGTTCATTTATTCATATTCTAATCCACAAGTAGAAAAAAGTCAAAAGGATATGCTGAGTAATATTAATTATTAGATAAACTGCATAATACTGAAAAAAAACCCTCAAATTGAACCGTAAACATGATGAAGAGAGATTTATCGGCACTGTTCAAGCACACGGTCGATTGAAATTGTTTGTGCAAGGCTAGCGTGTGAGGGTGTGTGTGTGTGTGTGTGTGTAGAGATTCAACTACATAGGAATAGGTGATCGGGTCTATCCACTTCTCGCAACCACAATCAAACCATGGGATCAACAAGGGAATAATTGTATTAACATGTATAAGAATGATATTAGGCCTTAAGAATATCACAGAAGCATTTTAGGAGGTAAAAATTGTCCGATATATTATCTATCAAACATCGGCCGCGAAGATCTTGCTTGCGAGAGTGTCTACGCTATCGCTAGGGCGCCTGATCGCGAGCTGTTGCCGTAGCGATATTAATGGCCTGCCTCACTAACACACACAATATCATCGTCTCAAATTTCACCCTCTTTACGAGATAATTTGGTATTTTGACCCTTACATTTCACCTTGTATATAAATAGCAGATATAACCCGATATTCCTCTTGCATTGTCCTCACTTGTGTTCGAAATAAAGACGGATACACCAAGATATAAATCAGAAAAGCTCGGAGATTCGGACTTTCCCCATAGACATTACACGTAAACACACAGAGCAGGCTGCTGAGCTTGCCAGTCTCGTCGTGCACGGCACGTGCGGGGGAATTGTATACTCGTTTGAATACATTTAGTAAACAGGCCTATTATAATGGAAAGTGTGAAGTGTATCTATCATATTTATTCTAAGAGCTTCCATTCTTATCAAAGAGTTATGACCATTCATGATATTTGTATTTGAAGGCCCACCAGATGATGTTATATTGATTAGCCCTGATCTTCACGCCGGTATACAAACCAATGTTAGCTGCAAAGCTATAAATGGATACCCTGCTCCGCTCATCCATTGGTACATTGGATCAACAAATATGACAGAGGACTCGTCTCTTGCCGCTTCAGTGAATATGCATGGTCGGTATGATGCGGAGAGCATCCTTACTTTCGTGCCAAGGAGGTTTGATCATGCGAAACGTCTTCTATGTCATGCAGTCCAACCTAAAACACCTTCGTTACGGCCAGTGAATGCTAGCATTGTGCTGAATATTTCATGTGAGTATCCAGTTTTCAACATTGCTCTATGGAAAGGACAATTATGTCGTCCCTCCTTAAATTCCTTAAAGGGCCCCTGCAACCCAACTAACTTAGCCTTTCAAAACATGAACACACCTTTACTTATTAATTTTCCAGCCTTAGATATTTCAGAAAATCTCTATAGTGAACAAAAAATGAAGATAACCTTCCATTTTCCCCAGATCTCACGCTTGCTATTAAAGTTCCCCCCCCCCCCCTCAAAAAAGGTAAATACGGTCACATGCCTTGATGACGCATTTGACGTCATTCCTGAAATTTCCTATATCATTGTAATTCCTAATTAGGAATGACGAAATGGCCAGAAACATTCTGAGATTATGAAGTGCATATCATTTTTCCCATTAATTTTTCAATTAATATCATAGTTTTGCTTTTTTTTAGTAATTGTTATGTTGAAATCACCCTCATTTTCACCGAGAAGTCGCGAGTAGACGATTTTTGCTTAGTCTCATACCACAGTCATTTCACTATTTTGCGTGCGCGTTCTTGTCAGTTTTGCATCAGTTTTATTTAGAACACAAACTATCAAAGGAGTGGGCAAAGAGTCCACAATATTTATTTCTATCATTATTTGATTTTTTTCCATTCGTGCTTACGCTTAGTTTCGTTCTTTTCTTTTTTTTTGCCGGGGATCTACCATGATTTGTGTGTTTTCAGTAGTTATCTATTTTCTATAAGTAATCGAGCGAGAATTCACCTACACATATCTCAAATTCAGTGAGACACATGTATGAGCAATAAATGCGTTCAATAACATCCTACAATAAACATTAAAAGTATTTTTTTAAATAGGATAAATTTCCGAATATTGGGCCCCCTCCCTCACAAAATCCTGGATCCTGGACATGGTGGATGGTGAAGGCAGGCCCTATCATGCCCCTGCCCTCACTCTACTCCATCCGGTGGCATAGAAAGGTCCCAAATACAATGAAAATAAAAATGATTCATGCATTCACATAATCCCGCGTCACCCATCCCATCATTAACCCCTGCTAGTGCTATCTACACTGAGTTTATTTTTCTACAATACAAAAAAATGTAATGTGCATTCACATATCAACATTGATAGCGAGGTGGGTGAGGGGCGGTGACCTTAGATGAATTTTCATGATTACCAGGTCCTGGATTTGATTCAACATCTCAACATAAAAAAGAGTTCTGATTGAAATGTGGCTGTTTTGTTCCAATAATAAGGGAGTCTCTGCCCAACAAAGTATCTCTTCAAGTTGGCGCTAATCTTGTTGGGTTCAATGATGGCATGAATCACAGGAATGCAAGAATGGAAAGTCGACCTACTTATTTCTCGATCACATCCAGGCTTACAAGAATCAGGAATCCCCTCGACATTGTGATGGGATGTTCCACTTTCACAGAATATATTGTCTATATCCTGAAAGAGCTTCATTGGTTGCCCCTGAAGGAACGCATAGCTTTCAGAATTCTTCTTTTGGTTTTTCACATCGTCAATGAAACGTCCCCTAGTTATAATAAGGCTTTAATACACAAATACCAACCTCTACGAACCTTGAGATCTTCAACTTCTCATCTTTTGCAAGTTCCAATTTCAAAGGAATCGTGGGGGCATCGTGCATTTGCTCATTCGGGGCCAACTCTGTGGAATTCCCTTCCACAGAACTTGAAAACTTTGACATCAGTGGCTTCCTTCAGGAGCAACCTAAAAAACGTATCTGTATAAGAGTGCCTTTTGACAGACATTCATTATTCTTCTAGTGTTAATAATTTTTACCTCTCATTCTTTGTGTATTAATTTTCTCTGGAGCGCCTTGAGCATCTAATCAGGATGGAAAGTGCGCTATACAAGTCACATGTATTATTATCATTATTATTATATCACACTGTTAGCTCCTCAAATAGGTCCAAAATACCTCTCAAGTACATCCTCGCATCACAATGTCACAGGTAATGTAACAGGTAAGTCAAAGCTTCCTCACATACAACACATAAAATCAAGTTTCAGAGAAGCACGTTTCGAGACCAGCTTTAGTCTATTCCACAGCTTAGCAAGCTTGTTTCCAAATCAAAATATTAAACCTTTGTTCTGTTAAACCTTCACTGCATTAGCAACATGATCAAAACATCATGCCTATTGATAATGTAAAACCTTTAAATACAGTTATCCCGAATCCACCGTCTGACTTTGTCCACCGAAACCAGACAGCACCAACTCTCTTCGTTGATTGGCAACGCGACGCGTAACCGCAAAGATGAATTGGTGAAAGCCATTTGGTACCATTGTTCCAGAACAACAAAATAATTGTCCCATGTGATGATTTTGCAAAATATTTATTTTGAAATAGGACAACATTTGCAATGATGAATCAAATCCTCAACATTCCAGGGGAAAAAAAAGGATAACAAGCCAAGTTACGGACTGCCTTGAATATCGTGCAAACGACAGACATAAATGGTATTAGGAATTTGAGACGTTCATTATCTCCTATCCTACTGTTGCTGACGAAATGTTGTTTTTCGGGTATAAGTATATCCATTTAGATCAAAATCCAATGATACATAGAACACATTTATTTTGGTATATATTTCTAAAATGATTTCACCTTTATAAATCATAATGAGTATTTAAAGTAATAATCACCGTTAAAGAAAAAAAAATCTCCCTTATTGGTCTAACAGAAAGTTGGTTAAATTCTGATTCCAACCAACAATAATGATTTTATCCATGAAAACAGGCAAGATAGACTAGGTGGTGGAGTCGCTTTGTATATTCTTAAAAATTTAAATTACACTGTTTTAGACAAGATCTTAGCATGCAGTAATATGATTGAATCCATTTTTATTGGAATTATGATCCCTGGGAATAAAACATTATTGTTGGCGCTTTTTATCGATCCCTTACCTCGAACGCACAAGAATTGTTATTATATTTATCTGATTTATTACGAAATGTCAGTTTTAACAATAACGCTTTTTTTTCTGATGGGAGATTTTTAATATAGACGTACTGAAAATGTACATAGCAGTGTTTCTCAAGAATTTCTTGAAATAATTATGCCTGCCTCTTCTTTGGCACTCATTTCAAAACCAACACGTGTTGTAAATGCATCTGCTACCCTTATGGATAATATTTTTGTCTAATTTATTCCACATTCTAATTCGTATATTATTCTTTCGGACATATCTGATCAGTATCCTACTGTGACACCATATCCGATTTCTCAATCGGTTAATAACAATGGTCCCATACCTAGCAGTCGTAAAGTATCTGAAGATAATCTAGCTCGCCTTGGAAATAATATCGAAATTATTGATTAGTCTTTATATTTATTCCAAGGATGAAGTTAATTGCACATATGAAATGTTTTCCAATGTATTAAAGGTTCCCTTTTATGGAATTACAAAGGAACTTCATTTAATAGACTTTTCTACTGTGAATCCAGATCTGTCAACCATATTACCTGAATTGCATTCATTAATATGTAAACTTGAAAATAAAAAAATAACTGGGAACGCCCCTAAAAATTTTGGAAAATCGGTCCAGCGATCGATGACGTCATGTGACGTCACACGCAGAACGCTCCACTCACACAAGCTGAATCAGTATCGATGTGTGTGTGTTATAGGCTATTGAACTTCGTGTAGATCCCTTCGACTTCGTGCCATTTCAGCCCTTCATTTTAGCTTTTTAAAGACAAAATCCTACATCAACGATGACATCTTCTTCAGACAGCGAGGACACTTATTCAGGATCAGATATATCTGATTTGGAGCATCAAGTCCCAGAAGAAATTGAAGAGGAACTAGGGGCCAGGCCGTATACTATTATGTTTGAGCCAGACATGTCGGATTCTGGGCAAGATTCTGATGATGACAGAGACGTCCCTGATTTTAATAACGGAGAGGAGAGGATATCGACGGGAGACTTGGGAGGAATAACAACTGGTAATTATTTTTTGATAATAAATTACCGATTAAAGTTTAATTCACGCATATCCACGTATTATGAATCTTGTTTACGCTTGCAAATTGCCCGAGAGGCTGAGCTGATACTTCGCTGAACGAGGCAGTGAGCTCGATGTGCGTACACGCCGCGCCGTTTGGTTGTTCGCCCGCTGACCCTACCTGGGCTTGCGCTTGGGCAGTTTGACTGGTGCATGGGGTGGTAGCGTTTGATTCTACTTTCTAGTAAATACTAACATTGATATCCAGAAAACTCTTAGCTCTCCTGTTATCTTGCTTGATTTCTTTGTGCTGCTACACTAAGTAAGTGTAGGTACCGTTATAGTTGACAATAGATATGATGATCTTCTTCTTCTTCTTCTTCTCCACCCAGGTTTCATCCAGTGTGTCTGGACCGGTACGTGAATAGCCTTTTGACAAGGCCCTCGTGACTTGGCTATTTTTCTTGGCAAGTAAGCTAGTAGTGGCTGCATAACAAGACTAGCCGCCCAGCCCGGTGAATGCGCTATCGAGCGACGTGTCGCGATGGGCCTTTTGGAACCTGGCTTGTATTTCTTATGTTATCCTTTGTTCCTAGCGAGGATCTGCTACCTTTTTGGTAGGAGCCAATCAGCGAACGTATCTTCGCATGACGTCAGCATAAATTTGGTATGAAATTCGCCTTCATCTCGAGCGCTAGCTCGCTCGGCACAGTCATACTGCACCCGGCGCAAGCTACATCAATCATGAACGAATCACATGGAAAGCAAGCCCCGCAGAGACCGTTGTGATTGGTCGATAATCCTCGGTGTAGGCGTGTTAGCATACGAATGTCAACTCGTGAATAATTCATATCGGACGATGGAAACCCAGGTTCCAAAAGGCCTCGCGACTAAAGTCGCTCGATCGCGCGTTCACCCGGGCCGTGTTGATTCTTTTCGTCGCCGGCTAGTCTCATCTCAGGCACAGCATGACGAGGAAAATAGCCAAGTCACGAGGCCTTGTCAAAAGGCTAGTACGTGATGGAAACTGCTTACTATCTGTATCGGCAGCAGTATGGCGGAAAGGCAAGGCAGGATGCAACTGAAAATCAGTGAGTACACCATATTTTTTGTTTTAATCCTTACTGCAGTATTCCTGTATTATATCAAGCAGTTTGGATGCAAAATGCCAATTTGGCTCCTTATGAAATTAATATAGGTTTTCCCGCCCATTTTCGTCACCTTTTCAACCAATTTCAAACAATGATCTTTCAATTTCGTCGCCGGCCCGCAGGAATTTGCGAATGCTTGTTTCAATTTCGTCTTTGATCATTCAATTTAAAAACATTACCATTCAATTTCGTCATTTGTCTCTGACTTTCGTCACTTTCGATTCAATTTCGTCGGTCACGGTAGTTGGGCGCAAAACAACAAGATCAAATTCGTCTTTTGGCATTCGTTTTCGTCAAACTTTCACGCAAAATCGTCCTCTATACACTACAGCAAGATGCATCTACATTTGCTCATCATATCGTTTACTCACCACCTGCATGATCACAATTATGCCACTTTCATCGTAGATAAAACATATTTCAATTCGCAACAATCAATAAATCACATCATCTAACTTCACACAGATGAAATACTCTCACATGAACAACACAATACAACAAAATAAAGATAAAGAAAAGATGTAGTTGAAACAAGTTTTTTTCGGGATATAAATAAACCTTTAAATATAGACAACTTTTCAATATTGTATCATTCAATCTGCATCATTAAACATGAATTGAAAAGTCCAAACAGAAAATTTGGTCGTCTTTGTTCTCTTTTAATCTTGTCAACTGGATGTATATCATTTGTGTGTGTTTGAGAAAGACAGTGTGTGTTATTTTCACACTAAAATGGGAGACGAAACTAAATGAAAAGGTGACGATACTGATTGCAAAAAGACGAAATTATTTTTGCGCTTAAGTGCTCAGTGACTGTGACCGACGAAGTGGAACTGTAATTGACGATACTGTGGGGAAAATAGTGTTAAACAGATCGGAAATGTTGTTAAACTGCATGACAAAAGACGAAGTTGAAATTAGCATTCGCATCGCCCTGGCATCACGAGACGAATCTGAATTGACAATCTCTATTGTTGGATGAAAACAGTTTGAAAATGGACGGGAAAACCTATATTACGATATTCTGTAAAAGAAAATAATGTTTTTATAGCCTTAATGTAAATAGAGGAAGATTATTCTATTTGCAGTGTACATGTATTTTTTTGTCCTATGTGCAGATTTGTTTCCTTTAACTAAATTATTAGCTAATCTTCTATTGTTTATTTGTGAAGTTCAAAGTAAAAGTTACCTCACTATCACCTACATCATAGACACTGTGTATTGTTTTGAAGTTGACTAATCATAGTTTCCTTTGTACTCTTTAAAAAAAAATCTTTTATAGGATAGCCAGGCATGTGGCCTATAGGCAGCTTGTAAGATGGTGTTGGGTTTCCTGGGCAGGGCAGTATGTGTTCGTCTTCCATCTTGTGCCGTGACAAGAATCCGTGCAGCATTTCCATCAGAACCATTGGCGGATTTTAGAGTGAAGACTTTTTTTTTGTTTGCTTGTCAGGGATATACATATACATGGATATCAGTTTCCGTTTTCGGTGGATTGGGGGAGAACCGGGGCATAGACCCCTTAAGAAATTAAAACACCATATCAAAAAAGAGATCAAATTTCTACCCAAATTTGACATGAAAAGAAGGAAAATGTTTCTGGTTATTTGCCAAATGAGCATAACAACACCATGGCCAAGTATTAACATAAAGCTTTCCCCAAACCCCCCATTTTGACTTTCTACTTGATACGAACCTCACATTCTTAATTGATTGCAGTTATTTCAAATATGCATGCTCATTAACGAATTTGAATGACCGCAAAGACGGAATTGTTACGAATGGACGAATTTGAATGACGACTGACGAATACCCATTGCTCAATGTTTTAAATTGATTGGCGCAATTTGCAATTTCATCGCTGAGATGTTGATTTTGAGCGGCCAAAGACGAATTTGAATTCTGATTTGTTACCGCGATCGCATTTCGGGCGAAATTGATTACTCGAAACGTTAAATTGATTGGAGAAAGTTTGAAATTGACCGGGAAAACCTATAGTAAAGACCAATTGAGAGAGGTGCTTGTGAGGTAAAGCTCAGAGTCGCCAAATTTCATATTATTGGTACATGTATGATAAAACTTGTTTCAGGGACAGCCCCGTGCTATCGATGAAGTCCTCCGCACAAAAGTGCTCGGAGCACACAACACTGCGGTCACTCGGCCCCTTCCAATGGGCGCGAGTTAATTTTACTTAAATTGCGGTCCATTTCCTTGTTATATTTGGGTCTTTAGGGAATAAATGTAGACTGACACCCTCCTTTGTGGTGTTGCTGCAACCTGCAACAACGCAGCGTTGCGGCATACTTCGCTTTAGAGGTGGTTTTCGAGGTGGTATATACAACAGCAAGTTAGTTTGCACATGTGATACATATGCAATATTGTAAACAAGCATCGGCAATGTCGGTTTGTGACGTCACACGTCAATCATGCTCGCGGAACGAGAATTCGGGGTTTAAAAGGGGGCGGAGCTTAGCAGACTGTTTAGGACATGAATACCTGGGGAAAATATTATTTTAAAAATATTTTGATACGTATTTATTGCAAACGAATGACATTTTTCAGTTTAGATGAGTATCATGGACAAAATACCAAGAATTAGAATTTCATAAAAGGGGACCTTTAAATAATCAATTAGATATTAACATGCCGAAACAAAAAAACAAAACTTATTATAATTAGCAATTTATTGTTGTGTATAACAACCCCTCTTCCCACTTTTCTAGGGTTTTTTTGTACTTTTGTATTCTCCAGTTCATCTCGAAAAATCATCAACACTTGCTCCCCCCCCCCCAATGCTTTTGTTGTTTTTTCTATTGTTTTCTTAAATTGAAAAGGATGTTGTGCGATCTCTGTTTTGTGGTCGCTCCCTTTTCACATGCAACCCACATTTCCTTCTTCTTTTTT
The DNA here is from genome assembly GCA_025617745.1 of Heliocidaris erythrogramma. NCBI lineage: Eukaryota > Metazoa > Echinodermata > Echinoidea > Camarodonta > Echinometridae > Heliocidaris > Heliocidaris erythrogramma. The sequence continues at coordinate 30,835,694 of CM046854.1, forward strand.
CCCTCCTCTTCACTCAATTTGTCTTTTTCTTCATCATAGAATTTGTGTAGCACAACGTTGCTTCCAGTCAGGAGTTTCTATAAATGTTGTCTCTGTTGGCCCTTATCCTTCTTCTCTTGTTTATTAATGCACTTTACTTGTTTTCATTTATTATTATCTGAAGGGCCTGCAATTTACATACGTAATTATTCTACTTTTCTTTTCAAAGTATTAACCATTGTATTGATCTATCTTAGCTTCAAATGTAATGTTCTATATGAATTTTGCACTGTTTTCTAAATTATTATGAAAATTGTATTTTGTTGGAAATGAAAAAAAAAAAAACATGAAATATGAAATATTAAGTATTAAATTTGAACAAATTAACTTTTAAAAGATACCCAAGTATTTTGTTTCCAGACACGTACATCTTTAAGAGGCCCCAAACCCTCATAACTGCCATCTCTAAATGCATACACCTCGGGGAAGTTTGTTTTCATTCATAAAAGTCATTTCCTGAACTAATTTACACTATTAAGAGTTTAAGGTTAATTACAGAACAATCGCATTGCTTGATTGAATTATCAGTCAATCTTATACTTCCAATCGAGGAAAGTGTCCGAAACCCCTTTTATTTGAAACTGACAGCCCACTTGTGTTCTTGAGAAAGACAAGTTGCTTTCATTTCGGAGAACACGAGAGGAGTGAATGATCGTGTTTGCCGCTGTTGCTCATGTTCACTGACACTTATTCATAAGGAAACGGTGGGCCTGATCATTCTTTCCTTTCCAGAAACTCTGGACTGCTGAAGTTGTGCATTCATTAAAGTAAAAAAAAAATCTGATAGGTCGAACTATACGGGGGAAAAGGATGAAAGACAATCCTTTAATAACGATATGGACGGTCGTATTTGCATATTACTCTTCCTCGCCTTCGTCGTTTCTAAAACGAATGAGCTGAGCTTGTCTACTAGTATTCAGAACCCGGAATTTATCCGCGTTGTTGGCGAAGATATCACACTTGCCTGCACATACACCCCATCCTCCATGTCTCGGCAATTGCACTGGTTTGAAAATGATAATATTCTGGCTACCGATACATGTCGAAAAGTGGGTTGCCGAAATCAGAAAAATATCCCTAATAAGTCTAAGTACAGTTTGATGGCAGATTCTTCCAGCGGAAATCTAACAGTTAGGGATTTAACGGTAAATGACAGTGGCAGTTATGAGTGCTCAAACCACATCTTCTGACACATTTTTAAACTTGATTTAACTACAGGTGAAATTATCAGGTAATACTTTCATAGTTGTTAACTTACCTCAAGCTAGTACTAAAGTGTACGAAATTAAGAGACGATTGATACATTCCTATTTAAAAAAAGTATTCTATATTAAACCATTTAAAGATAATAAGCAGTTCGCAGGTAGCAATATGTCAGTAACAACATTAATTCTTATTTGATTTATTAATTAATTTTATGATTGGAAATCGTTCAAACGATATTAATTTTAAAATAATGTTGATGCTATTGAAAGTTTAATCTGTTTATGTCCCATCGGTCATACAATTTGGGACAGACAACCCAATTGATACATACTATAATACAGAGAGAACTTTATAAGTTTTGCGCCAGACCATCTGCAGTACTTGAATGGCAGATTCTTATTGAAGTACAGATTCTTTTGCATGATCAGTACAACGCTGTTCAGGGTGAAGCTTACATCTCTCGAAGAGTCGTCTCTGTAACCCCCTCCAGAGACGACGATGGAAAAATTCTCCGTTGTTTAGTGTCTTATCGGGATCTGATAAATCTGCTTCAATCTTGCATCAGTTCAAGGTGATTATCTTTAAAAATGGTATCCTCACATGAATGCTGGGAAGGTGTTTTCGGGTGGGTGAGTATCCAAATGTGAGGGTTGGGTTGTTGTAAGTGTTTGAAATGGATAAAACATCAGCGATTTTTTCTCCCCCAGTGCTCTGTTTTCCTTGTATCCTTCAAGGGACTCTCAGTTCCAAAGAAAGTCACCTTTCTCTACTTTCTACTTTTATCACACTTTTGATAATGCGTTCTCTTTTCCTCTACATTTATATAAAGATTTGTTCATTTGATTTTCGGATTTTGGGGTGTTCTTTTCTCTTCTCACTCTGTTTCACCAAGTGAGCTAATGCTTACCACGTCTGGATCTATAAATACCAATGCAGGAGGGACAAGAAGTGTCATTCTCTTTGAATACTCAAACACATCATTCACCTGCAGAAGTTTAGGATCTCGCCCTAAAGCTCTAATATCATGGGTTATTGGTTCGGAAGATGACCCTGGAAGCACGACCTCCACATCTTCCGCGAATGCCGCAGAACCTAATTTGCGTGACACAGAGTCTACTCTAAAATTAATTCCAGAGAGGAAACACCACAATCAAATTCTTCGATGTGTTGCCAGTGCTGGTATAAACCAACGAGAAGCAGGATTGTTCATTATCGTTGATGGTAAGTTTCCGTATGGAGTATTTGTGATAGAAAAACACTTTCATAGCGTTTACAGAGTGAACACACTGTGTCACATTGTGTAACACCGCGTGACTGTGTGACACTCTGTGGAGACACTGAAGAGACACTGTGGGCACACTGAGTAGCACATTTGCATGATTGTTGACACACTGTGGACACACTTTGGATACACTGTGGGCACATTATGAAAATACTGAAAATCAGAATACACACCTACAATGGTTGTCACGATAATTCCAAAGTCCTTTTCTATATTAGAACAGTTAGACTACTTTGTGTACAAATTATATTCACACCTTTTTCACATTGGTGTACTATTTATTATCCATGGGATGCTATTTATTTCTCTTTAATATAGTTATCATGCAAAAGTAAATTGACTAAACACAGTGTTGCCCCTTCAACATGTTCAACTCGTTACTGCTTAAAATGATGGTTGATATCGTATGCTTACATCAATCATCTAAAAGATGTGTGAATTTTTACTTTTGATATTGGCACAGTGCGGCCAATATATCTTATCTTCGTGTTGTTGTTGGGTTTTTCCCCATTCTTGTGACTTGCATTGTTTTAATCTATAAATCAATGATGTTATCGCATTACATGACCTTCATACATTCAAAATCAAATGCGACCGAATGCACCCATTATTCGGAGACTGCCATGAACCCGAGGTTCAACTTTGCATTTCAACTCATCGGGTTTAGTGATACCATGTTTTGTCATTTTGAAAAGTAATGTTCCAGATTAAAACTGTAAGTGACCATGGTAGGTAAAAAGATATTTGTATGAATATCACCAGACTTGATCTGTTATGTTACAGTATACAATATTGAAGATTTTGTTCATATAATTTTAAAATATATGATTATCAAGGACGACCAGATCCTCCACAAATCAGTGGCACTAGGGCATTGCAGGCTGGCGTACAAGCAACTATTAATTGCACATCTATCGACATCTATCCAGCACCAACTTTCCAATGGTACCTTGGATCACAGAACGTCACCAAGGATTCTTATACACGGTCTTCAACAAATGAAAATCATTGAGTGAACGCCATGGGTGTTTTTAATTTTTGGGAAACGCATCGTCTGCAAAGTGCTGCAACCTACTCTACCGGTCATAGGTTCTTAATATGTGACCCGTCACGACAAAATGAGACAGAAGTCGCTGGGCTAGAACTCGAGAAAATTGGGCAAATTTAAAAAAACTTCAAATTTCGTCATTTTTTTTTTCTTAGCTGATTTGAATCTTCAATGTTTCATGAATGCTCTGTAAAAAAATTGAGTCCTAAATATAACGGGAAAGGGTAGAAAAAGCAGTTTTTCTACGAGTGTTTTTTTCGGTCAACTCTTCTATTTTTTCGGACAGCTGGCTCGTCCCAGAGCGAAAAGAAAGCCATCGGCTAGGCCCCGCCCCTAGCGACGCGTGGCTTTGTTCATTGGACGTTCGCAGTCACGTGATCTCTGTAAAAGAATTTGCAAGAAGTACATGTACTTAATGCTCGATCGCGCTGTCTTGCTCGTGTCGTCTCGAATTGTTCTGAAGATTAAGATCAGATATTGCTTCTGTTATCATCGCATTCGTACTACTTTGGTTCCATTATAATAAAGTACAATATTATCAATATTTCATTAATCTTTATTTTGGGGAGTCTTTCTTGTTTCGTTTTGAGTGCAGGCTAAACAAAAATCTTTTTCTTCTTTCTCTGTTTCAGTTATCAGTACCTCCCCTCTCTGTCTCTTTTTCTTTACAAGTTGATTATTTTGTTACTTTGCTCAGCCTAGTATCACTTTAAAGAGAGTCTGAATTAAAGTGAAATAAGTCCCAAGATCCCTTTGAATGGGGGGGGGGGGGGGGGTGAACCAAATGAAATTGTGACGGCGAATGAAAATGTGTTAGAATGTGATACATGTTCAGAATGAGAGAGAGAGAAGAATTCACTAATCATCTGGTGAGGGTGCGTGTGAAAATAATAGACAAATAATTTAGCTCTATTAAAAGCAAAAAAAAAAGTTGAAATTGAGAAGGTGGTAGATTTCGTAAAGCAAAACTCGACTAGCGCAGAGAATTGTTAATCGTCAATGAAAGATCTCTTCATTACGAAGCTGGTTTAAGCCATCGCTGTTTAATCTATTGAAAGTAGAGAGGGAATGGAAAAGAGTTGGCAGAAGAGAGAAACAGAAGTAAGAAGAACTGGAAAGATGACTTACGAACAACGAAACTATTGATACACGATAATAATAAGGGGTAAATTCTGTAACCCTTCGAAAAGCCGAAAAGAAAATAAGCTTTTTAACCAGAAAGAACACTACATGTACCTGTGTAGAGATTATGAAACAAGCGCACGATTTAGGACAAAGAGAGAGAGAGAGAAAATCAATAATCGTCTCTTGCTGGAGGTGACTTAATCCTTGTTCTTTGAAAGGGGCGAATTCTCTACCTCTTTATAACATGGCGAAGAAGAAAAGAAATTAGCTATTAGACAACCAGTAGATTGTATACATTTTTTTTGGAGTAAACTATAGAGCGGAGATAATCGATGACTTTCAAGCTAAGACGCGCGTTATCTTCATCATGTTCATACTGCCAGTTAGCCAGGGGCGGATACAGGATTTTCAGAAAGGGGGCACACACTGAGGAACCCTCCGTTTGACGAAGCCAAACGGCCATCTGGGGGGTCTGGGGCATACTTTGTCACACAAAACAGGGGCCGCACGCCCCTTGCGCCCCCCCCCCCCTCCTCTGCTTATTCTCTTATTCGTTAAAGCCGAACAGACAAAGAGTTAGCTTTCAAAATAGAATTAAGAAGAACAGAATTTATGATACAGGTGAAAGATTTAGAAGGAGAGAGAGAATTGTCTGGGTGTCAATTTTTACAAAAAGCAGTTGTCATTATTATTTATTTTTTTTAAGCTCTAGTTAACTAGAGCGGCGCTAAGAAGCAGTTTATCTCTATCCCGCTTTTGAACATGACGATAAAAAGCGGCCAATTCTATAACTCTTTTTAACAGCCGAAAATAAAAGAAAATTATTTTGTAAAACTAGAATGAACAGACCCTCGGTTGCGATAGGGAAACAAGTATCTGAAATTGTTTTAAGCTTGAGTTAACTATAGAGCGGGGAGAAACAAACTTTCAAGCTAAGATGCAGTTTGTCTTCGTCATGTTCGTACCGCCAGTCAACATGATGATAATTAGCGGCCAAATCTCTTATTCGTTAAAAAAGCCGAACAGACAAGAAAGAGTTAGCTTTCAAAATAGAATTAAGAAGAACAGTCGAAATTATGATACAGGTGAAAGATTTAGAAGGAGAGAGAGAATTGCCTGGGTGTCAATTTTTACAAAAAGCAGTTGTCATTATTATTTATTTTTTAAGCTCTAGTTAACTAGAGCGGCGCTAAGAAGCAGTTTATCTCTATCCCGCTTTTGAACATGACGATAAAAAGCGGCCAATTCTATAACTCTTTTTAACAGACGAAAATAAAAGAAAATTATTTTGTAAAACTAGAATGAAAAGGCCCTCGGTTGCGATAGTGAAACTAGTATCTGAAATTGTTTTAAGCTTGAGTTAACTATAGAGCGGGGAGCAACAAACTTTCAAGCTAAGATGCAGTTTGTCTTCGTCATGTTCGTACCGCCAGTCAACATGCTGATAATTAGCGGCCAAATCTCTTATTCGTTAAAAAAGCCGAACAGACAAGAAAGAGTTAGCTTTCAAAATAGAATTAAGAAGAACAGTCGAAATTATGATACAGGTGAAAGATTTAGAAGGAGAGAGAGATTGTTCGGGCGTTAATTTAAAACAAAATAAAGCTCTATTAACTATAGAGCGGCGCTAAGAAGCAGTTTATCTTTATCCTGCTGTTGAACATGGGGAATTGATGATAAAAGAAATGAAGCTTGTTTTACCATACAGAAAAGGACCTGTGTGGAGATTATGACACAAGCTCGTGATTGAGAAGCAGGGACCGCGGAACCGGGGGCTGCAGCCCCCCCCCCTTTTTTCAGTAAACACGTGCAAACGTATGGCAGTGCAAAAATGTGGTTATACACGCAGCCCCCCCCCCCCCCCCCCCCCACTTAGCCCCTCCACTTTCCAAGACGTTCCGCGGCCCCTGAGAAGGACAATGAAAGAGAAGAAAAATCAATCGTCTCGCGAAGGCAGGATGTGACTTAATCCTTGTTCTTTGAAAGGGGCGAATTCTATACCTCTTTGACATGGCGAAAAGAAAAGAAAGACACTTTTATAAACATTTTTTAAAGGTAGAACTAACTAGAGCAGGATACAATTTCTTTATTATGATTCTGTTTCATTCCATCGTTGTTTAAACTGGTAATAAGTAAAGAGCGAAGCGAAAAGAGAGTTAGCTTTCAAAAGAAAGAAATAAAACTGTGGAGATTATGAAACAGGTGCGTGATGTAGAAGGAGAGAGAGAAAATCAATAATCGTGTGTTAATTCTTCAGCTTAAGAAAGCGGCGATTTCCATTGCTCTTTCACAAGACGAAAAGTAAAAAAAGTAAGCTTCATATGCAGACATCAACGATCTCTGTCAATATTATTCTTGGTAAAGACTAGTCTAATCAGTAAATTTGCCAAAATTGAATGACTTTGCGACAATCGAATCCAAGCTATAAAAAAAAAGCAAATAACATTGAAAGAAATCAAGTTTACATGATTAATTTAGAAAAAGATATGACATAAAAACCTCTGAAAGTTTGAACCATAATCTTATACATTTCCCCGCACAAAATGACAGACTTATAAACCTTTTGACTATAGCTAGGTTAATCAACCCTTTAAGAAAATCATACCGGCATAGGAAAGGCTCAACGAAAAAAGCATGAAGTTGATGCGGGAAGCTTTTTCAGTGCCGTGAAACTACTTGATTTGTTACCCTCTAAAGCGTTAGAATTCATGGCTTAAATGAATTAAAATTCATGTTTTCATGAGAAGAGATCCTAAAGAAACATAAGGACTAGTTTTTATTAGAATTAATAAACGGTTGCTAAGGGCTTTATAAAAATCTAGTTGACATTACAAACGGAAAATGCTGCATGACTGCAAAACAGAAGTCAAACTTTGGAAGCGTTTTTCTCGAAGAAATACTTTGCCACAGCCCTCCTTTACTCAAGATTCAAAAGCTATTATCTCCACTAATACTCACTCTCTAGAGTTGAACTATATACCAAATTAAAGCTTATGAAACGGAGAATAATAATCAATAATAAAATGCAATGTCAAAAAATGCGACTTCTGTCTCATTTTGACGTGACGGGTCACATATTCTCTGTAAGTTTGCCTCACTTACGCAACTGATAATTCATTATCATATCTAATCATAAGGCGGGAAGTTCTTCCCCCTATTTTGTTTCACGTTCTTGCTCTGAGTGCACAGGCCAAGACAACAGGATGGTATTTTTTTCATTTTTGAAAAAAAATTGTACCCCTTACCCTCAGCTTTTTATGTAACACGTAATTGGAAATCCTTTACTTCCGAATTCTGATACCATCCAACTTAATTTAGAAAGAATATATTTATCATCAGTGCTGAAAGCTTGACCTCATACAACACTATTGACGGTCATAATATGTACCTCTATATCCCTTTTAAGACAATGCATTCAAATATATGTTTTTCTCTTTTCCATTCTCTTATTCTTATCAAGAATATAACCGTAATTGTTTTTCTTTGTGTCCTTTTCCTGTTTTTATCGTGCTGTCATTTATTTTTAATGATATCCAGATTCTCCATTTATCGTCAACTACTTTGTTCGTCGGGTTCCAAGTGGCCAGAGAGATGTTAATGTCATATTCACTTGTACATCAGATGGCAGACCCCCAGCCCAGTACCTATATCCTGGTTCTATAATGACACGGAACTTATCAACAGTACCCGGCATCAGATTCGTTATAGTGTTTTACAAAAAGAAAATACATCTTTATCAAGTAGACAATGTTTCTGTAGCAGTGCCAGTTGGTCAACAGAGCTTGCAACGTTCAGTCACGTAATCACGCCCCGGCGCAATATCACGTTTTGAGTACATTCGAAGTAACACGCCCTCTAATCTACGAAGTGTTGGGTTACGTGACCCAACATTTCGTTGAAATACAATAAACAAACCACGAATGGTCACGTTACTTGATGCACACGTTATTAAATTAATGTAAATGGTCATTGAATGAGACAAACACCAAAACAATTATTTAGGCACAGAATGGCAAACGAAAATCTTGTATCTGTGATCGCACATAAAATTCAGAAGCTAGATGAGGATTTTTTTTCAATTATAATTATTGGGGGAAGGGGAGGGGGGGGGGGGGGGGGGAGGGGGGGGGTTCCAACGGTTAATAGATAATTCAAGGAAACTGTGTATAATCACAAGGAGTTTATGATAGTGATAACGAAAAAAAAATCAACTTATTAATGATCTGATGAATAACATTAGCAACAACAAGAACAAAACGCTGATGGTACTAATAATAAATAGCAAAGTTATAAAAAGTGATAATTCATATTTTAAAAAAAATGTGAGTAGGCCTACATACTTTTGTTTAAATTAGCACGCGAAGCTATGACCATCACACACGGAGAAGACATGCGTGATGGTCATAGCTTCGCGTGCTAATTTAAACAAAATAACATCCTTCAATGTTTCTATAAATGGAAAGGTATTGAAAAGAGTTAATGTGGCCAAATGTCTTGGTATATTAATTGATGAAGAATTGAATTGGTCCAAACACGTTGACAAAGTAACATAGGTAACGCAGATAAATGTCAGTGTAATAAAACGAGCGAAAGATTATTTACCATTAACATCTTTAAAGATGCTGTACAATGCACTCGTGTTGCCTCACTTTGATTACTGTCCCTCTGTGTGGTCAAATCGATATCAGGAACAAACGTATAAGCTTCAGAAAGTTCAAAAACGAGCTGCTAGAATAATTTCAAACAAAAGTTATGAGACTCCATCAATTGAATTAATTAGCAATCTGAAATGGATGCCGATTGAGAAACGATTTGAATTTCAGCGTGTTACTATGATGTTCAAGTGTACACACAATTTGGCACCATCCTATTTACAAGGAAGTTTAGTTAAAGTAAGTGACACTCATCAGTATCATACGAGGCAGGCAGATGAAGGTTTACTTTCTGTGCCAAAGTATAAAACAGAATGCTTTAAACATAAGCGCCCTCGTATCTTCAATTATAGCATGGAATCAGTTGGACAGATCACTAAAAATGGCAAGCTCTGTGAACACATTTAAATATATGTTCAAAAGATCTTGCAATATCTATTCGCAATAAGAATGGCAAGCGGGATTTTATTCAGTTTCTACCTGAAGTTTTACTCTCATTCCTTGTCGCATTTCTACGCATTCTCTTGTGAAAACAAATGATTGGTTTGATTCGTTTACATAACAGCATGGTAAATGAGTCTCTTGATGCTATTTTATAATTGTCTTCATCATAAATATGTCATTGGTTTATTTCTTTGCCCAAAAATGTACGATGACATAGTGCTTTTCAAAATGTATGAATGATTTCATATCATTTATAATCTATAATAGATAATGTGTATTTTATTGTTTCATAAGAGACACTGTACATTCGATTGCTATACTATATGTGACCCGACGCCTCAAAACCTACAAAAAGTCGCCAAAATTATATTTTTTGTTTTATACATTTCTGAAAGTAGAGATTCTCAGCTTTCCAATGGTATATCTCTTGTCTAGTTTACTCAATGATAACACCTTTAAATATAACATTTAGAATCAGTATGTAACCAGCAATGAATAACTCCTATTCAGAGAAAATGGCCATTTAAGTTCGGAACAAAAGAGTGCTAAACCTTCGCTCTGTGTGCGCACAAGCAAAACTGGGTATTCAAATGGCCATAGCAACCGGTATGAAGGGATTATCAGATTAGGCTGAATTTCGGCAGGCTGCTCCAGGAGGACCTATTCATTACTCACTCCAAAAATCAATTTAATACCTTTAGAGGTAAGTAGTAATTTGGCATTGAATGAAAGTATTACAAAAGCTCTCCAAACATTCATTAGTTCGACGTGTGAAAAAAAAAGAGTCATTTTAAAATGCCCCAAAATTATATTTTTAAGTCGAATTACGACTCACAAACTTGAGACATGATAGAATGATAATGAAACTACCCATTTCTATCAAAAACAGAAAATCGACTGATCCAAGCAAATTTACTATTTTGGGCTGTTTGCTACGTTGTGGTCCGTGCGACTTATTGTAGGTTTTGAGGCGGCGGGTCACATATGACATGCAATCATTGTGTAATCTTTGAATAAGTATACTACCCTATAATATGTTTTGTAAATACATGTATGTATATAACAATTCTGTTTCTATACTGAGCTAAAAAGTAAGCCTATTCTTTATACGTCTTGTATGTACTTTCAAAACTATACAATGCCATTTCAAAATAACTCATATATAAATGGTTATTTTTCAACAGATTTTAGAAAATATCACCGTCTATACATTAGGAATTAAGATGATAGGAATGTGCAACAATTTCAACATTTTCGTAAAACCAATGTTGATTACGAGGATACCATATTCTTTGTATTTACATGTTTATATATATATATATATTTATGTATGTTCTTACCTATTTTTGTTATGAGTTTATTTTCATGATTCTGTTGGCTATTATTGTTACTTACTATTGCTATCAGGGCCTCATGGAAGACCACCAATATTGGTGATAGTGCGTGACCCTGTATAAATATCAGAAATAAATAAATAAATTTAAAAAAATACCAGTCACATCTTTCTGAGAGTTTTGGGAGCGGCAGTTCATAGAAAATCTGGGGCCTGATTCACTTAAATCAGCGGCTGATGAGATCAACCCAGACAGCACACTACGTTGGCCCGACGTTGTGAATGTGACGTTGGACTAATGTCATTCTGGCCGACGAAGGTGCAACACCCGCCAAAAAAGATGTCGGGCCACAGAACTCCAAAAGACTCAGGATTTCTGTACATCGGCCCAACATTTCACCAACTTTAAACTCGTATCTGACAGTGAGCCACCGTTTCCCCAATCTTGCACGAAATTCTAGCCAACACTTAACTAAATCAACTTTCAACCAACCATTAATCAACATTCAGCCAACCCTTCACCAACCTTCAGCCAACCTTCCCCAACGTTCAGTCAAACATGCACCAACTTTACACCAATTTTCATCCAACCTCATACCAACATTCAGCCAACCTTACACCAACATTTAACCACCCTAACACCAACTTTCAGCCAAGCTGACACCAACATGCAGTTAACCCTAAACCAACCAACCATGACCAATAAACTGTCAGCGAGTCATAGATTTCTGCCTTAAATCACTTTATTACATTTTAATTGTATGATTTTTTTAAATAAAAATATCTTTAATGTTAGCTAGCAAAATACATACTTCTTTGGCACCTTTAGATAACAAATATTAAGAAAATGTAGTGCCATCTTACCAAATTACTGAAATACTACAATTACAACACTCACAGTTCTGATGGTGCAAACGTACATGGTATAGTACGTTATGATAACTACTCTAAAAATCTTAGAAAAAACTTTTTTTTTCAAAATCCATACAGAGAAACCTATCATGATTCTTACAAGACTTGTTATAATAGGTATCATATTAGATTAACACCCAAGAATTAAAACTAACATAACAGTTACCTTTTACATATATCATATATCGGAGATCATTGTTACGATGTTTCACTTTACTTTTGCTTTAGCACAGACAGTACCCGTACAAGGACTATACTTTAATACAATTCTAATTTATTAATACACTCTCAAATTATCTACAGGACAGACATACATTTTGTATTAATGTTCGCGAATGGACAGTTTGTAGCAATATAATAGAAATATCTCAAAATCATGTCCAATCATTTTTTGAAATATTTTGGCATGTACTACAGCTGAAGGTAGAAACATTACAAAACTGATTACATGTGAGGACGATCTCAAGAAATTACATTCTCCATGAACTATGAAGAATATCATATAAATGAAATGCCGCAATAATCTTGATTTGTGCTTATCATATTCACATTATATATTGAGTGATCCATTACTCCACTAATTATTTCACAACTGTGTTCGAATTTGAATACCTTTTGTCATTTACTTTTATTATTGTTTACATACTGAATTTATGTCTTATTTGTCATTTCTTTGCTTGTTCCACTTTCAATTCAATACTTATTAATATTTTTTCTAATAGATATTATAATATGTCACTATTGTTTTTTTGTGTCTTACTTCCATAAGAAATGTTTTATTATGCTATGGATAATGGTATAGGTGAAAAAGAATTACCAGATACTTACCTTGATGTGCCTTCTTTTAATTCAAAGTATATTGGGGATGTATTTTTAAATTCCTTTTCATTGATTCATTTTAACTGTAGGAGTTTACCACAAAATTTTGATAACCTGATTGTGTACCTTAATAGTATTAACCACAGTTTTAAGTTAACAGGTTTAACCGAGACATGGCTGCATAAATTTTATCCCACTGATGTTTATCATATAGATGGTTATCTGTTTATTTGTAAAAACAGAGAAAAACAAACGTGGTGGAGGAACAGGAATTTTTGTTCATACGTCATTACATTTTTTTATTAGAAATGATTTATCAATTATAACTGAATGTTATGAATGTATTTTCCTAGAATTGTACAATAGTAGTAAATGTAAGAAAACAATTATTGGTGTCATTTATCGTCCACCAGGATATGACATAGACTTATTTCTTAACGATTTTACGAATTTGTTGAATAGAATTAATCCAAATTCATGCAATTGCTTTATTATGGGTGATATAAACATAGACTTAACAGACACCGGTGTAAATTCAAAAATCGATTCTTTTATAGATCTTTTACGTAGTTTTTATTTACAACCAACCATTGATTCTCCAACCCGAATAACTTCTACATCTGCTACTTTATTGGATAATATTTTCACAAATTTAATTACTTCCATTAATTCAGGTATTTTATTGAGCGATATTAGTGACCACTTACCAGTTTTCTTAATATTTTCATCTTTATCTAATGTAAACAATAATCTGCCTATTACACTTCAAAAGCGTTGTATTGATGAAACACATTTACATTCCCTTTTTACTAAACTGATTGATGTCAAATGGGAATTACACATTTGTAAAGACAGGCCTGACACAAGCTATGATACATTTTTGCAGGTGTTTAAAGAATTGTATGAAGAATATTTTCCTTTTAAATCCTACATTGTAAAACAAAGGACAAGTAATCCGTGGCTAACAAAAGATTTACTTAAACTTTGTCATAAAAAATCACTTTTGTATAAAAAATATCTTAAAAATCCAACGTTATATAGGAAACAAACATTTAAGAAATTTCGTAATTTTGTAACTGTAAAGTTACGACAGGCTAAGAGAGATTATTATAATAAAAAAGTTTAATAAAATAAGATATGATATCAAATCCACATGGAATGTGATTAATAGTCTCCTTAACAGTAAAAAGAATAAAAAAGATAATCAAATCGAATCACTAGAAATTGACAATGTAAATATAACTAAAATGAAGATATTGCTAATTCTTTTAATGATTTTTTTGGTGAAATTTACAAGATTCTAATAATATCAATGACAATTCTTTTGATGACTACTTAATATATCCAAATACCTACTCAATATTTTTTAAGCCAGTTAGTAAACATGAAATAATTACAATAGTCGATAACATGAAAAATAATAAGAGTGCAGGTATAGATAGTATTGATATAAAAGTTATAAAACAAGTTATTCATTTGATTAGTAAGCCGTTAAGTTTGATATTTAATAAATGTATTTTGAATGGTACTTTCCCAACAAAGATGAAAATTGCTCTAGTAACTCCAGTTCATAAAAAGGGTAAACGTAACGATGTAAATAACTACAGACCAATTTCAGTCTTAACCATATTTTCTAAAATCTTGGAAAAATGTATTTATAATAGACTTATAAATTTTATTGATAAACATAATATTCTTTTTAAAAACCAATACGGTTTTAGACAGGGGCACTCTACAACGACAGCGATATTGGATCTAATTAATAACATAAATCAAGCCATAAAAAGTAAGGAATACGCCTTAACTTTTTCATAGACTTAACAAAAGCTTTTGATGTTATTAATCATTCTATTTTATTTTTAAAATGCATTATTATGGAATAAGGGGCAGACCACTTGAACTATTATCGAGTTATCTAACTAATCGTAAACAGTTAACATTAATTAATGGAGTTAAATCTCAACTAAAGGCAGTCAGTTGTGGAGTTCCCCAAGGTTGCATTCTTGGTCCTCTGTTGTTTTTAATTTTTATCAATGACTTACCATATTCAACCCAACATTTGCGTTATATATTAGATGATACTAGTGTTTTTTGCAAAGGTCCCGCTCCTAAGAATGTGTTTTATGTTGTAAATACTCAATTAAATAAAATAAGTAACTGGATGAAAGCGAACACGTTGATTTTAAATATAAATAAAACTAATTATATTATGTTTGGAACGAAGAGTAATATTCCTTCTAATCTAGATTTGTATTATACAAATGAAAAAATAAGTCGTGTATCTAATGTTAAATTTCTAGGTGTATTCGTAGATGAAAAACTATCTTGGAATTACCATGTTAACTATATATGTAACACCTTAGCTAAAAACATAGGGGTTTTGTATAGACTGCACTTCTTGCCACAAAATATTCTAAAAATGTTGTATCATTCACTTGTTTCTTCTCATATAAATTATTGTAATATTGTTTGGGGTTTTACTTTAAAAAAAAATATGGAACGTATTCACAAATTACAAAAACGTGGAATTCGTATTATAACACACTCCCCTTACCTTTCACCCAGTTTACCTCTGTTTAAGAAAATGCAAATCCTTCCTATCCATGAATTATTATCTCTAGATACTGCAATTTTTATGTTCACGTTTTCTAACAATTTTACTTTGAATTGTTCCATTCATAATTATAATACTCGGAATGCCCAAAACATCCATCTTCCTCTTAATCGCACATCAGTTACACAAAATTCAATCTTTTATAATGGTCCAATTCTGTGGAATAGCCTACCAACAATATTCAAGAATAGTAAGACAGTAAGTCAATTCAAAAGACTGTATAAAAGACATATCATTTCAGTATTGAATCTAAATGTTTAACGATAAGATTATTGCAATGTTTCCTTCTCTTCTCTCCCTGCTTTTCTATCCATATTATTCCGTTATATTTATGTTACATGTATATTATTATATGTGACCCGACCCCTCAAAACCTACAATAAGTCGCCACAATTATTTTTGTTGTTTTATAAATTTTCTGAAAGTACAGATTCTCAGCTTTCCAATGGTATATCACTTGCCTAGTTTACTCAATGATAACACCTTTAAATATCACATTTAGAATCAGTTTGTAACCAGCAATCAATAACTCCTATTCAGAGAAAATGGCCATTTAAGTTCGGAACAAAGGAGTAAAACCTTCGCTCTCTGTGTGCGCCCAAGTAAAACTGGGTATTCAAATGGCCATAGCAACCAGTATGAAGGGATTATCAGATTAGGCTGAATTTTGGCAGGCTGCTCAAGGAGGACCTATTCATTACTCCCTCCAAAAATCAATTTAATACCTTATGAGGTAAAGTAGTAATTTGGCATTGAATGAAAGTATTACAAAAGCTCTCCAAACATTCATTAGCTCGACAGGTGAAAAAGGGAGTCATTTTAAAATGCCCCCAAAACATATTTCTAAGTCGAATTATGACTCACAAACTTGAGACATGATAGAATGATAATGAAACTACCCATTTCTATCAAAAACAGAAAATCGACTGATCCAAGCAAATTTACTATTTTGGGCTGTTTGCTACGTTGTGGTCCGTGCGACTTATTTTAGGTTTTGAGGCGGCGGGTCACATATTGTATGACTCTGTTAATTGTGATTTGTTAAATATGTATTTTTTCTTAAGGGATCATTTCTAACAAGCCTTCTTGAGCTTTTCATGATCCCGTCTCAATTATTTATCACAATGAATTGACAATGAGTTTTGTTATGTGATTTTTAAAAGTGGAAATAAATTTGAATTGAATAGATTAAAAATCATGTTTCAAGCCAGAATTAAACTACAAATACAAAATTCATTGTTACTGGGACATCAGAAATGTCCAATCATTTGCAAAATATTTATATCATTTATTATTAAAAATATCATATATATTAAATATTTATATATTTATGCACGAGATTCAAAATCATGTTCCACGCTAGAACTAACATACAAATACATACATATACAAGACTCATTATTACTGATAGAATACTGATAGAACAAGGGGAATGCCTAGCGTTGTCTCGCCTGCACCTTGCAGTTTCCAACGTACACTGATCGTTGAAGTTTCGCAAGCTTGTAGTTAGCGATGACCTCTTTGTTCATGTTAAACTTTCGGGTCATACCCTTCGCACGAATTATGAACAAAGGAACTGTATGATTACTGTACACACAATCGGTAACTACTTCCGGTGATAACAACGATGTTTGTTCGGCTTGTAGTTTCAGAACAACGGACACCGTTGTTTCGGGCCCATGTGAACCCTCGTCGGGATTAGTGGTCGTTGTTTCGTTAACTTAAAGTTTCGAAACCACAAGTCCTGTATGAACGTAGATATTGTTAATGTGATTAAAGTAATGTTTGCAGAAAGTTCATTGACCTTCTGGCTTTGACTAGATTCAACTCATTTTCGAACTTAACCTGCGCCTTTAAGAAATGTACTTGTGGTATGAATGTGGCGATTCTACCTTAAAATAAAGTTACTGTGATTACAGTGCTTTTGCAGAAAGTTCAACTTTTGACCTTGATTAGATTTGACTCATTTTCGAACTTGACCTGCGACTTTAAGATACGTACCTGTGGTATAAATTTGGTGATTCTATCTCTATTCCATAGAAATTTATTGAGATTAGAACTTGATTGTTGAGGACGCCGACGCTGACGACGGAAATAGTGACGCCTTCAGTCTTAGGCGAGACAGAAAATTTGCATAGTACACTCAGCATCCGTAGAGTGCCAATAGTCACGGTGTTCTTTCAGAAACATTTTGTTCATAAGTCATTTTGGTACTGAAATAGAAAAAGGAAAAGAAGAAAAAAAGTTACACTGAAATACTGCAATGTATTCCTCGGCAATTATTTATATGAAAGTTTCATGCGATTTACAAGCCCAAATTCTACATATGTTTTGTTACAGTAAAATTGCATTTTAATCCTAATAATTCCAAGCTTGTTGGTTGAATAAATCTGCGAGGAAAACTTTTATTGAGCTGTTATCGTTGAGCACAGTATACATTCAAACCTTCGAAACACATATAATGCGTTGAATTCAGGGATTTATTAAAGGGCAATCCAACCTTGGTGATAAGTTGATTTGTGTGAAAGCAGAAAAATAACAAAAATAGGATCGTGAAAGTTTGAGAGAAATTGGACAAGGAATAAGAAAGTTATGAATGTTTGAAAATTGAGATCACTACATCTATGCAAATCTCAAACTGGCAATTTGGTGAGTCGATTGTGACATACTTGTGGACAACTATCCCGTTTGTCGTACACAAAAAATATCATTAATTTGCGGTTTTCTCCGAAGCGCCTTTACCCTCGGGGCAGTACTCAAAATATATTGGAGATAGCATATTGTTATAGGTCCTCATGAAAGAAAAAATCCTACTAAGTAATACATTTTGAAAAAAAATGACATTTTAGTCATTTTGTGTGTTGGAGCGAATGGGGGAGTTGTCCGCAACTACATCACAGTGATGTTACCTATTCGGCCAATTTTAAATTCCCATATGTATAGTGATTACAACTTTCAAAAATTCATAACTTTCTTATTGTTTGTACGATTTTGTTCAAACTTTCACCATTCTGATTCTCTGATTTTTCCTCTTTCATTCAGAGCAACTTGACATTAGGGTTGGATTTCCCTTTAAGTTCAGGAGGGGCTCCATACTAACCTTTTTTTTTTCCTGGGGATCTCAAGTTGAGATCTGTGTGCAAAGGACCCCTTCTCTGAGCAAAAATGACCATTATATGTGTCTAGTCATGGCTCTGGCCAGAGGAAATCATTTTTGACCAAAATGATGGAAGGGGGAGGGGCAGGTATATCCTAACCATTTTGAGAGTTAAACTGCTGTTAGGGGCAATCATGCCTCAGGAGAGGCATAAAATTAAGTTGTTAACTAAATAACCCATTACATGTATAATTAACAAATGGTAATTACATTTCTAGAGAAACACATCAATGGTAAATAGTTAATTACATAATCAAGTATTTACTTTCACTGCCCATCAGTTGTCTTCAAATAGTAAGCAGAATTTGAATTGGACCCAAAATCTCTAGCCTTTCATTACTCTTTGCCATTAATTAATTTTCCATTGGAAATGTGCTTACCATTTATCACTGATACATGTAGTAGTGCACAAAGAAAGAAAATCTGACAGAGGAAAGTGCTTACCCTTCCAACAGCACTTTTCCAAATTGAACATGGATCAGCAATCATCCTTGAATACTGGACAGATGACACAAGCAGGCCACCCTTTCATATCCTTTTCGATAGTCATGGTAGTTGTTACGGGCCGCTCCCTGCCCGTATCCCAGGTTCCCTGTCTTATAATTTACGTAGACAGCACAACAACAGATTACTCTGGAAAACCGGTTGTAAGTTAATAAAACCCCATGTTGAATCTCCCCATGGTCTCAATCGTCACAATCGATCTCGACCTATTGAACTCGCCCTCATAACAGTATTGTGTCTGGAGGTTAGTAAATGTACCATCTTAATGAGGAAAAATAGATAATAATTGATGCAGAAAACAACGCCAAAAATCACTACGGGGGAGGGGGCTTGACTGCTGAAAATTTAAGAAGTCGTTGTGCAGTTCGTAACCATAAAAATGATACTGCAATTGGTGCCCATTTAATGTTAGCTACTTATGATTAAAACACAAACCTTAGACTCGCCGCAGTGCAGTGCAATAATGCCCTAGGCCAATTTCCTCGCAGTCAAACGCTCACACGAGATGACGGCTTTTTATTTATTTATTTATTTAATATCGCATTTATTTCATTCATCATAAAAAATAGCATACATATGAAGTTAAAAAAAAATATATGTTACAAAATAATCATAAAATATAATATACATCATAAAGGTGATCTGGAGAAAATACAGGGGAAAGAGAGTATTTATGAGAATGAGGAGACAGCTAGAGAGGTAATGCCTTATTAGTGCTGCCACCTTAACAAGAAATGAAACTGAAAATCTGAAATTAGGATATTAAGATAAGAGCTAAACAAGATGAGATTGAAGAGAAAAAAATACAGAATAAGCATAGACAAACTGATAAGATTAACAAAACAAATTGTTTTGTAAATGCCGCTTACTTACTACTCACTTTCCTTTAATGCCCGAAAACTTTAATAATCAGAGCAATATTTTCTTTCATATTCTCTAATATCTTATTCATATAAATCTTATTAATATAAATAGCGTGAGTGAGCGTTGCAAGCCTTTGAACAGTATGATATCACATGCGTGTCGTAGCTGCAATTTTAAGAAGTCAGTCGAATGAGGCGATAGATATGTCTCGAGAAAAACCGCTACAATTATTCTGTCAAGGAATGATCAAGGAAAGATTCTCCGCTGTGTGGCATCGCATCCGGAACTAACCAATAACCATCAACGTTCAGTTCACCTGAATGTCCAAGGTAGGAATTCTTATGAAATACGGTACACGTTCGTTCATTCACAGCCTGACAGTGTAGATTTTACAATCATCGTGCTGATGTACCAAACAAATTCCCATGTTCTTTCTTTTTTCTATCAATTTCCCACTATATTTACACGTATTAAAGGGCAAGGTGACTTCCATTAGCTATACATTTATTTTTATTCCTAAGCCCGATTTACAAAACAGCCCTAGCTCTCCTGAAGCATTATCTGTCGTTTCTTACCATATTTGTATATTTTCTTTTTTTTATAATATAGTTCGACCGACCATTATGCTGCTTTTACCATCTGGATATAACAAAGAATACGAAATGGGGCCAAGAGGCATTTCCGTAGAAGAAAATTCATCGATTTCAATCACTTGTAAAAATATTGGATCACTACGAACAGTTGAATTATCATGGATTTTTGGTGACACCAATAATATTCCCAGTAACAGAAGCATGTCGAAATATCGCAATGCTATGGATGAAGGTTTGTTTGACACCGAAAGTACTATCACAATACGTCCTGAGAGAAAGCACCATGGAAAATTCCTTCAGTGCTTTGCATTTCTGGGAACCTTTTATGATCTACGGGTTGCCAAACTGATTGTTTACAGTGAGTTATATCTTTGGTAATATGCCCTTTGTAATTACACTATTCGATGAGAAGTATACTGGAAGCATTGATTATGTTGTTTGAAGAAAAAAAAAATCTTGTAATATAGTTTTTCATATCATTATCTATCCTAATTGTATGGAATGTGTTTGCTTTTCATATTAAACAGTAGAGATTCCATTCTGTTCAAAGGATAACTCTCCTCCTTTAGGCTTACAGTCATTTAATTTTTTTGTATGTTCTGAAAGGCCCACCAGACCTTATTATAATGACTAGCTCAGATGATTTACAGGACAGTATAACAACTAATGTGAGCTGCAGAGCTATTAGCGGATACCCTGCTCCGCTCATCCATTGGTACATTGGATCAACAAATTTGTCAGAGGGATCGTTTCGTAAGGCTTCGGTCAATGTAGATGGTCGATACGATGTTGAGAGCACCCTAACCTTCATACCGAAAAGATTTGACCACGGGAAACGTCTTTTCTGTCGGGCAGTTCAACCCAGAACACTTTTATTGCGGCCAGTAATTGCTAGCATGGTTCTGAACATTTCATGTGAGTATCCAATTTTCAATATCTTTTTTTTTTTACCAAGACAGTGTAACGATCATTCTGATATTACGTAAGCTATTGGTCAGTTGTCTCCGCGTTCACAAACTATCATCCATACGCTCACGTCCACATACATTCAGCTCACCGACCCTATTCTGTGCCGACAGAAAGATTTCGTGAGGACGCTCGCATTATTTTAGCTCCCGTTATTACAAAAGCGGCTAGAAATAAACTTAATTCCCGTTATTCAACTTTGTTGAACTGCATTCACTGAATATGCTATCTCGACAAAAAATCATGCCATTGATCATCCCTATTAAATTGTGACATCACTCTCTCTCTCTCTCCCACTCTTTCTAACGCAGACTCTCCTGTCATTGTCAACATTTCTGCTCGGTGTCTTAAAGACGATAATGACTTCATTGGTATAAAATTCACATGCATATCGGACGCCAATCCCCCAGCCCTCACCTTCTACTGGTTCCTTAATGATACAAACCTAATTAAGAACAGTAAACTTCTCATTCTCCAAGGTGAGGTCCAAAGTGGAACCATCTCTACAAGTAGCCTTGTCATCCATGATGTTCGGCCGAGCAATTCGGGAAAATATGAATGTCTGGCAAGTACAGATCTCGGTAACGTCACCGCGTCTTTACACTATTCTGGTGAGTATGTAGAAAAAGAAAAAAAAATGCATCCATCAGTATAGCATATGTCTAAAATCTCATCACATCGATATTCCTTCAAGGGTGGTGAATGATTTGAATGAAAGACAGCTTTTAAACCCATGTATCCGATGTTTAACCATTTCAAAATCTGTTTTCCATTTCTACAGTCATCCCAGATCCACCTTCTTGGTTCATTTTCGACCAAAACCAGACGACATCTTCAACTCTCTTCGTTGCTTGGCAAACTGGATTCGATGGCGGGTTGTCCCAAACGTTCACCCTGGAATACTGTGCAAACGACACACAAGTGCAAGGTGAGGGGTGTGATCGTGTCACCAACTTGACAGAGGCATACTACAGGTTGACAGGACTGAAACCCTTTACATGGTACCGGTTGATCCTGTGGGCGGTGAATAGCGCGGGGACCAGTAGCCCAGAGGAGGTAGTGACTTCAACAGCTCGTAAGTTTCTGCATATAAATATATATATATATATATGTATTTAACTGTTCCATTTACAGTTCCTGGCGAACTTACCAAAAACTCCCCCCCCCCCCCCCCCAAAAAAAAAAAAAATAATAAATAAATAAATAAATAAATAAATAAATAATAAAAAATAAATAAATAAATGAATAAAAAATAATAAATAAATAAATAAAACATAAAAAATAAATAAATAAAATAAATAAAATAAATAAATAAATAAATAAATAAATAAATAAAATTCTCTATCAGCTTTTTTGACTCTCTGTACTTTCCCCATTATCAGCAATTACTTGTAAATATATTACTTTATTTTCTTTTTAAGATTTCCTTTCTCTATTTATTTCAAGCAAGGTGATTATAATGGATAGCCACTTTTCTCTATTTATTTTTCGCTTCTAGCAATATTTTTTTTTTAAGAAAAAAAATTCCCGAGATCAAGTTTCCTCATCTTAATTTAAAAATCAAATTCAGTTCTTATTTTGACCTCAACATCGTTTCCTGAAGAAGAATCCCTTTTCCCTAAACTACATTTTAAATAAATCCATCTTGCTTGAATCTCTACAAAACAGACTGTTCTGGAAATAAAGTATTCCGCCAACAAACAGATCATAATCCAATTTACTGTTAACTATTCTCTTTGAAATGTGGGCGGATATTTCGTAAATATTAATTACTTTCTAAGGATCAACCCAATTTTAAAAAGATAAATCAACTACTCGATGGTAAATTAAAATAGAAAGTGTAATATTTAAACGCAGAACAATATTGCAATGTCATACTGCCAGTTTCCCCGTACAATTTACATTTAATAATGTTCTGCTGATGTAGGCGTTGAGTAAGCCGTAACATAAAACAGATCAATTGACTAAATAAAGTTGTCGGAGTTATTTATAACTATTTCTTTCAATTCATATCGAAACATTATAAACCACAAGCCTGTAAGGACAGAATCAGTTTCGAAACGTCATTAAATTTGTGTTCTGTGTCTTTTCTTCTTTATGCTTCCTTGTTTGGGTGATATACAGCTTTACCACCAGAGAGCTATGGTAAGGATAGAGTTTTATATGAAGAAATTCTTTTGATTCGGGAATGGGGATGGTTGTGAGAGGAAATATCCGAACATACCGCCTTTCGTTGAGTCATGGAATGATATACATTATACCACACTTTCATTTCGTATCATTAAAGTGCCATAAACACTTAAAGGGAAATTAACCTCAGCGTATGAATTAGCTTATTTTGAATGGTGTAGTATATGCCTCTTATTTGATACATGCAATTTCATGTAAAAACACAGGATATAGATATAAATCACTATTTTCCAGCCAAGTTATCGTCTGCTAGCAATAATAAGGGGGCTGCCATTACTTTATGTGTACACGAACATATTTTTCATCCCAAGTAAAATTTCCTTCATCGTTAACTTGTAATTGATTTTTAGAGGACAAATATATATTAGATAAAGTCACATATTCTGAAATGTAAGTTTAGTTTTATATATTTTTTAAAAGGTCTTAATTTGTTCATAAAAAATATACTTCATAAAAAATATACGTCAAGGACGGAGAATTGACGTCAAGGACGGAGACAATCGTAACAATACCAAAACAAAGCGAGGAATCTGCTTTACAGGATGGCTATTAGAACTCATGGGTCGTCAATTATCTAGGCCCATGGCCAATAACAATCGTAATACAATCAGAACAAAGCGACGTATCTGTTGTAAAGGTAGGCTATTATCAATGCATATGGTACCTAATGATCCGTGTCATGCACAAAATGGCAGCCTCCATGGAAAGACGTAGCAGACAATAGGTGCATCTAGAATATCACGTGGGGTTACTTGTCCTTTAACACCCGTTTCAGCAGAAGAGTGATTGTTGTCTCCTATTATATTCTTGTTGTGGAATTACGTCAACAACAAACCCCTTTCAATCAACTGAATTCGAATAATAGATATTCAAATAAGATAGCTCCCTCATTTGAAAGTTGATGAAGTATAAATATTCTAGGCCAATGTTTAAATATAAAACAAAAACTTCAAAAGGATGAAGTGAACCTCGTGTTCTTCAGGTTTACTTGAGTTATTCAAGTCGAAATCTACAAATATGCTAAGCCTGTTTCATGCCAGTCTCTAAAACAAAACAGAAACACGTCAGTTGTGATATCTGGTCCGCATTTCTCTTCAAAATAAAATGTATTTCCTAGCTACTATGACTACCTTGTTGTTCAATTCAATTCAATTCAAAATGGTATTTATTAAAAATAATCATGCGTCGCAACATAACGTTCAATTGGGCACAATTTACAAATATAAAATATACATGCTGGATCAATTACAATCTAGAATAATGTTTGTCTAGAACAGCCCTTAAATATATCTCATTACACCACTTCTTTGATCTTTTAACATTCAAATATTATCACAATGTATTCACTCCTTTACAATAATGAAATAAATAAATATTTTACAATTCTTATCTTCTTCTTATCTCTCTCTCTCTCTTTTGTTTTGTTATACAGGTGTAACCATCACACGAAACAGAAAAGATCAGACCTTGAAATTTTCAAAGGCAAACCAATCCTTAGAGGAAATTTGCTTTTTCATACAGAAGACATCCCAAGAGCTAGAGTGCAGCTCTGTGGATGAAACAGATCAATGCATTAAACCTGGCTTAAATGTCAGCTTCAAAACAGATGGTGACCCAATTGTTGTGACCTCTGGAAGGGGGCTATGCAGTGAACCAGCCAAACTAGCAGGTGAGGCTGATATGAATATCAAATTTCTCTAACAACTGTTCATGTAAAGGCGGGAAAGGGTTGAAGATTGTCTTGGGCATTTGCGATTTTCTTTATCGATTTCCATTGTGAACTTTTCTACTAAATATGATGATGAAAAAGGTATTTGGCAAACTTAAAATGAATCTGTAAGCCAACAAAACTTTTTTTTTTGGTCAGGTTAAGAAATGAAAACAAAGCCCCTGGTTCGATGACATGCATTTTAATCATTCTGTATCATTATTTACTTAACGTTTATACTGCATAAAAACGTAACAAATATTTGATATTGCATGTACAACGGTGTGATTAATACCCTAATATGTAGAGGAGCACGTTAAGAAGATAGTGAGATCATGTTCGGCCATGTGTGTGTGGGTGGAATCAACTGTGTTTGCGTGGATTCATTTGAGTGTGTTGCGAGTATATAAATGCCATTTGAAAGCAAAAGAAGTTTTACTATGCAAAGCAAATAACAATTGCTATAGGAGAGCTTTATAAAAAGGTATTTAAGCTCGAACAATATAGGGATGAAACCAAAATACGAAGGTAGAGTTGAAAAAAATGAATGTCCTTAAACCGATACTGAAATATTCTTCAAATATATGATATCTAAATATTAGTGTCAAGGTATGCTTTTTGCTTTTAAACTCACCAGATGTGAACCAGCCACCACCTTCCAGAAGCTCACCGTTCATGACAATCGTTCTTGGTGTGGTTGCATCTGCTAGCGTTATCCTGCTAATTTCAGTGGGTTTAATGTACTTCCATGGAGTATTATTCTGTGCGAAACTAAAGAGGGGTATGTTCTAAAGCAAGTGCCCCTTGCCCTCCCCTTTAACTTATTTATTGAAAGACAGCCACATATCACGAAGAAAACATATTATTTCTCTTTCATATTGCATGTAGCATTATCTTATATGTTCGTCATTATTTAGGTAGCACCCCACCCCTACTAGAGAAGCTTTTTCTGTCTTACAATACTTCCAGCATTGCCATTTTCCTCTTTCTTACTGTACCCCCCCCCCCCCCCACTCCTCCCCATGACTTCACTTTTTTCCTTGACTTTATTTTGCCCGCTCCCCCTCTCTCTGTACCATCTTCCTCTTTGTCTTCGTCATTTTGTAGTTCCTGCTGCTCATGTGACATTCTATCTTATCATATATATTAACTTTCACTTCCTTTTATCAATAAATCTTACTCTCCCTCTCTTTATCTCTCACACAACGCGTTTGCAGTCATCTTAGCATGAACAATATAATAACAGTTCAGTACCAAGACTGGTATTGATGTGTAAGCAAATGATAAGTAAACTTATGTTAGAGATACGTGTATGATGTATATGTATAGATCCATACATAGAAAAGGAAAAATAAGATGATTACGTTGAACTTGCCAAACGCTATTTTTTTAGAATGGCCATAAGTTGAAGGAAACAATTACTTATACATTTACAAGTTTTTTTTTGTTTTTGTTCTCTCATTTTGTTCTTTTTTTTATGTTGTTGTATGGTAATTATCAACTAGTAGGTTTAAACTTTCCGAATATCAATCATCTCATGTTGCTGATCTGTAATGACAAATAAGTACATGGATCTCCTTTAAAAAAAATCTTATCATAACATGTTATGAAAAATAGTCAACACTTTTTTGGCGACAAAATACAAAAAAGGAAAGACTTTTCCATTATCTGTCTTGCTATTTGACACTTATTCAAATTATATTCCTTCCTCTTTGCATTTTATCTTTTTCTTTGCTGTCAAAGAGGGAAATGGAAGAAACACTGAACAAGAAGGCCAAACAGTAAGTCTATTGCCGTTTATTTTTATTTTTTCATTACTTTCATATCCTCAACAATAAACATTCTAAATTGCATAACTTTTTTCGAGGAAATAAGTATATTAGGTAAAGTTATGTATAGTCACGGCAAGTAGCGAAATTCATGTATCTGCTAATCACTCTTGATCTGTCATACATGAATAGTTATAATTGTTTGGGGTTTTTTCAGTGTCATTGGCTACGCATTGTAAGTCACTGGCAGAGGCTCATGATGACCAGTAATTTCTATAGTCTCAATACTTGGCTTTAACAGCCAAAGTATTAAGTGGTGCTATCCCCTTCAATGACCTATGTATGAGTTTTGTACATGTAGTTATATACTTCGAAGAAGTTCATTGTTATTTCTAATTTCTATGTTCATTTAAATCACAATATTTATGCATTTTCTCAAAGGATTTTCACTTTTTAAAAGGCAAAGTTGGTCAATGAACTTTTTTCTGCTCAACATCAAGCTTTTCTCTTAAAGCACATTCTGAATCAAAAGTAATCTTTTACTTTTTTGCCCACAAATGTATTCATGATTTCCACGTTTTAATTGGTTTATTCAACTCGATGTTAAAGTTGTAAAACCTATTTTGAAGCAATAGTAAAACATGTTTTATCAAAGCTGACATCCCGCTCTTTATTAGGACTTTATTCATCCATCATTCACTTTGCTTCATACATAGGTGGATGATGATGGCTTGGTCTACATCTCTGTGGCACACGACCGCGACCATCCCCCTGATGCCCCACCCATAAGGACAGAAGAAGCAACCGTCTATGCCTCCCTCAACTCCGACGCCATGAAACGCCGCAAGGGAGAGCTGAAATACGCCGACACAAAAGCAACAACACCAGACGGACAACCCATGTACGGGAACTACTTAGTGAAGAAAAGAAAACAAGAACAGGCCAGAATGCCGCCGCCCGTACAGACAGAAGACGCCTCCCACAATGCTACCGCCATGGGATGTCACAAGGGAGAAATGAAGTTCGGTGATAAAGGTCCTGTTACACCGGACGGACAGCCCATGTATGGAAACTACTTGATCAAGATGCGAAAAGAAGAGAAGGCGAAGCAGATTGCAGGTACACCAGATGTTTTTCAAATGTATGGCATTTAAGCACATACAAGTACATATCCCCCTCCTTTTCACACACACACACACACACACACACACACACAGACGCACACAAATGATAACAATAACTAGTTACAATAGTTGATATAAGCTACTGAAACCGTTGTAGTTGATTGGCTGTAAGAAAAGCTGTTATAGCATTGTGGCAGTTGTTATTATAGGCTTTATGAAACAGGGTCCTGGATTTTGCCATCATCTCGAAGATTGTTAACAGATACTTTATAATTGGAGTTGAGAAATAACAAGAGGAAAACACATACAGTGTAAATTTAAACAAAACTTGCATTTTTCCCCCATATAAATGTATTTGTATCACATATCATACTGTACATATTTATCACTTAAGCAGAAGAAAGGTAATGCACTTTAAAAATGGTAGCATCATGTCTGTTCATATACTGTATCTAATAAGCAATGCTGGCTAACTTTTAAAAGCAGCATTCATGAGAATATTTCGATAGTACTCAGTATATAAAATAAAGCTTCATGTGTACAGTATTGTGAGTGGAAAACAGAACAGCTGTAAAATATCTGTTGGATCACAAGTGACTACATGTATCCAGTAAATCACCCCCAAATAAAGACTAAAATGCATCCTTAATTGCCTCTTAAAACAGCTTCTGTTTACGTATGGTCAACTGCTAAATAAATAAAGTATGTAATTTGATGGTATGCATGTACTTATATTCTCTCAAACAGCTTCTGTTTATAATAGCCAACAATTGCTGAACCAATGTTTGAGGATGTATTTCTCCTTTGATGAGATTTGTTGATTACGACATACAGTTATATTACTGTACATTACAATGCTATTACAATTTATTTATCTTTTCTTCCAATATGACCTTAATTTTTATTCTGCTATTATATCGCATTTCTCAATTTGACATTGACAGAAACATAACAGAAGAATAGTGAAACACTTACATCAAAATTACTTTGCACATTTACTATTATATTCATTAGATTGTACAGGATTTAGAGTCATATTCCAAAAATAGTATATAAATTGTGTAGCCGATACATGTAGATCATCTTATTGTATCGTGTCAGCTATCAGACCGATATTTAGTTAGAGTTACCAGATTTATCAGGATTATAAGGTCTTTGTTATGAATACAAATATTTTTCTGAGATATAACAAACTAGTAATTTACTAGTATACCAAACTTATCTAAGTATGTAGCCACTGTAGCTGACTGAAACTTTTTTGTAACACTTTATTAACAAGTCTGTTGGGATTGAGTTCAATAATGTAAATTTCTTATGACATTGTTTTGAAGAACTGTTTTTACATTTTTAAAGTATCATCCAACTGTAAATATTGATAAGCATTTGTACTGATTACACTATAATTACATTATAATCAAAGGATGGATAAATATTTGGAGATTAAAATATCATCTTCTTTATGTTATTACAGAACTTACATTAGTTACGAAAATTAAATATATATATAAATATATATATATATATATATATAAGTGTAAGGAATTTAACATATACAACAGCTTTGGCAAATCTCGTGGAAATAAATACAAATGTGAAAGAAATTGCGAGAATAACTTTGATTGAGCTACGCAACGTTATTCTCGCAATTTCTTTCACATTTGTATTTATTTCCACGAGATTTGCCAAAGCTGTTGTATATGTTAAATTCCTTACACTTGTTAATAATTATTCTAATGTATACATGTATTCAAAGCATTCGCTTGGATCCAGCTGAGGCACGCGGCTTGTCTTTGTTCAAAACTCACCTGCCCCCGACAAAGGAATTAATTAATAAGGTTGAGGATTTGTCAATCTGTCGGTCAACTGAATCTGGTGTCGCCGAAACCACTAACCCGTCTCCGTGGTCTAGTGGTTAAGGCATTGGCGTTCTAAGCCAACGACCCGGGTTCGATTCCCGGCGGAGACATTTTTTCAGCCTTTGCAAAAATTTCAAAAAGGGAGGACAGCTCTGGGGAACTTTGATTGAGCTACGCAACGTTATTCTCGCAATTTCTTTCACATTTATATATATATATATATATATATATATATATATAGCAAACTGAATATATAATCGTATACTTTAGTGATTACACTGTGAAGAGCTCCAACTCTAAAGGGCTTTTATATTTGAAATGCATGTACCTATCAATGCACTACAGTATATGAGAGGTTGTGTAACCCACCCTGTTGCACTCGGCTGTGAATATGATCAGCATTTGTAACAAATTATTACAGGAATATCACTTAGGGGAAAATGATATTCCCTGTAAAATATTTCACAATAGGTGAATTGCTTAGAATTAAATGTCAACATGTATGTATAAACCAAACTTTAATTAACAAAAGTTACATGAAATGGATTTTTAGGATATGTATCTGAATTTCTCAAGTGCCCTGCGTGCCGTTTTATCTGAGAAGTTAAACCTACTGATTCTCAAGATAGCAGTAAATATGTACAAGATAATTAGAAGCATCTGCTTATCGTTTTAGATTGAAAATTAAATCATACAGTGACATAATTTAGATTCACGTTTTGTCTTCATGAATACAAACAGTTGTTGCGTATTTTTTATGGTACCTATTTCTAAATATCTTTTGTTCCTTTTTTGCATATTTTCTCAATATTTTAAAAGAAAACAGATCGAGCAAGCAGGTATTGAGTTAATTAAAGATTTGATTTCCTTGTGCATAAACATCATTCCCATTATTGTACAAATCATGTTAAACTGAAGTTTAATTCCAAAATTACAATTTATCTTGCACTTTACTTAAGCACTCATTTTCTATCAGAAATCATTACCCCATTAAGTAATAGCTCATCTATATTTCTGTCTATTTAAAATCTGTTCCTGAAAATGAAAGCGATCACATTGTCTGGTTCACTGTCAATCCAGAAACAATATGACAAGTATAATTCTCTTAATGCATTTCAATAAAAGTTGCACAAATAAATCAATACGTTTTCAGGGTTAATCTTTACGTGTGTGTGAGAGTAGGTTATCAAGATGGTAAGGTTGTTGTATACACTCTTCTCTCTGCTTGAGAACGACCTGCAGCATTTCATCGTCCCTGAATTCCTCGTTGTCGGAGCTAGTTCTAGACTCTGAGTCGAGGGCTCCAGTTTCAACAGGCTCTGAGATGTCTGGAATTATAAAATATCAAACTGAACAAACTGACTGCAAAGTACACAAAAATACTGAAGAAGAATGCAAGAACAAAAAAAAATACAAAAGAAGTACCATAACAAAGACAAACATAAGAAAAATCAGAATTTAGTGAAAAGAGAGCAACGAATTAAAATATGGAAAAACATAATATGAGGGGGAAATGAAACAGCGAACATGAATTAGAAGGAAATGAATGGATACAAGAATGTATAAAGAGGTTGATGAATGATGAGACCCAGGAAAGATGTGATGAGTAAGAAAATGTGAAAGAGTTCACTCGAGTGACCAGCAGGAAAATGTGAGAGAACATGTAAAGAAGATATAAACGGATGGCATCAAAGAAAGAATGAAAATATGGGGGGGGGGGGGGGGAAGAGACCAAAATATACAAAAAGGGATAAAGATGAGAAACCACGAACACTACTTTTAACGAGAACGACCACATGTGAAATCAAGATGTACTTATGAAGAGCTTAGTTCCAAAAGGTACTAAATCCAGTTTTCACCCAAACTGAGTTTGGGAATCAAATGTGCTCAAAATTTATGTTTAATTGCAAAAATGACTAAATCCACTATGGTCATCACGAATTCGTCCAAGTATACCATGTTCCCTTAAGTTTTGTCTTAAGATATTTGCAAGTGTGGTGCATCTACCGATCTGGATTATCAGTGCAAGGTTTTGATGATTTTGACAAATTTTAATATTTTCATGAATATTTGTGGATATAATCCCTTTTGGAATTAAACTCCTAAAAATGCTAACTTGAATTAAAAAATGTTGAAAAAAAAAATATATATATTTTTTTTAAATAACAAAACACGTTTTAATAAGATGTTCACTCTGGCAGCATTATTGATGTGTTCTGTATTGAATTTAACATGATAAAGTTGTTTTAAGCACCCGGAAAAGACGATCAACTAGTTTCATTGCAAAAGAAATTAAATCCACGAATATTAGAATTATAAAAATTCCTTAAAAATCGAATGGATTGATTAAAAAAACATTATTAAAAAAGTCTAATGCAATAGCCTTAATATATATACACAAACTTGAAGTAATAGTGCACAAGGAAATTTAAAGTGGTTAATTCAAATATATGTATTTTACTGGAAAACCCTAAAAGTTGATTTTATACCTTTTTCAATGAAACTCTTCACATAAAGAAATACAATCTTATGTATAAGTTGCAACAGATATTATATAAAAATTCCAATGAAATTATAGATATATGTTTATATTCTGAAGGAATTTAAATGTATCTGGTGGAGGAATCAATATAAATGAAGGAAGCATTTCATAAAAATCTAAACACAACTTCTTAAGTTCTTAATACCAAACCTGTTTGAAACAGTCTGAGTTTATTTAAGCACCATTTCAGATGAGTTTTAACATTTCTACAGTCCTTGAGCCCAGTAATAAATGGATTATCGTGTCACGCAAGCACTACTGTTAATCACTGGCATCCTTCATGCAAGTACTATTATTAATCAGTGACATCCTTCATGTAAGCACTATTATGAATCATTGCCATCCTTTACACAATCTTCTTACACTCTTCAACACACATTAGTTCAATCAACTATGAAAAAGGTTGGAAGATAATCCATGATTTTGCTCATTACAGTAAACTGATTAGTGGCACTGATATGAAATGATATAAAACTAATAAACTAATGCACTTGGTATGTATGCTGTTCACTTTTTCTTACAAGAAAGATTTGGAAATTTATACTTCAAAAAATGATGTTTCAAAATAAATTGTTTTCATTTATATAAATATTCTGGGATTACACACCCATTTGTGTATTTACTAAGTGTCTAGCACTTTCATACTTCTTATCGTGGGAAATCCAGAACAGCATTAACTTATATCCTTTACACTGAGTTAACGCCCCTCTGGGTCTAAACAGACAATGCATCTTCTATCTCGTGACATTCTCTGTCTTAAATGTACACTGTCATATGTTGGTGGAGTAAACATTAAAGTATCTTGATTCAAGGCAGAATGCTAGATGAAGTTGACCTTCGACTAGATTGTACTTACCTGCCACCTACCGGGGGAGCTGATCCTGTTAGAGATGACCTGCCTAGTTAAGGGAGAAAAAGATAGAGATGAGAAATATTTATATTTGAGGAAGTGTTTCAAAACAAATTAAAATCAATTCAATATTTTCTTCACCCTAATGACAATGTAACTAGACCCTAAAACGAGGTTAAGTTACATGACATAACATGAAATAGAAAGACACATATAGAAAGACACAGTATAACAGATAGGCAGACAGACCAAAATATAAATTATCCTCATGAAACCAATCCGGTTGAATAAAAAGAGTAAAAGAACTCTCCAATAATTCAAAACTGACGAATGGTTGATTTCTCTAAGAACTTATTCATAGTGTAACATACTAATTTGATGTGGTTTGAACGGCTATTATTTTAGGAGTGTACTTATGCACAAAGTTTTAATCAAACAGTCAAGTAAAACACAAATTGTGGTTTGATAATCACTCTTAAACCCTGTTCAGACCACATGCTGACTTGAAATGATGGATTCAGTTATGTATACAAATGAAATGTGGGTGATATCAAAGGGAAAGTCATGTCAGGGCAATGAAAGTTAAATTGAGATTCCAATGTTACACGATTCAAAGCACACGATCATTTTCCCTAAAGAGGAACTTAAGTATTCAGAGGAGAAATCCAATAAAAAAATATATAAAACACGAATTATTTCTCCTCAAACTATATCTCCAGGTAATTTCACCATTGTTCTTACAGACTACTAGTACTAGAGGTCACTTTTGAAGAGTGATCCACCAGACTCACTATATGATGTTATAGTCATGTAATTTGAATTATCAAGAGGCCAGTGTACTTCGAGGGCCATGCAGGCAGTGATTGAAGACGTTCTTGTTATAATAATCCTAGCCCTGAGAAAAAAGTAATTTGGATGAAATTGTTAATTCTAATAATTAGCACTATATATTACTAGAGCATAAACTGTATTAATGCTAAAATAGCCTTTGCCCTAACATTTCTATTCCCATTCCCATGCTGTTTTGTTTGTTTTTAAGGACTGCATTAACTATATAGAGAATGCATCCATTGAAGTCAGCATATATGTGCTTTCAACTTCATTCATAGAATAAACTGAACAGAACCAACTATAAATTGATCTAATATAATGGCAAGGGATTTGATTTTTCTTTAAGGGAATTTCATGGTTAGAAACACAGCAGGTTAGAGTCAGCTACACAACAAGGAAGTAAAAAAAAATATATACAAAACATGAGAAACAAGAAACCAAAACTAATTTATATTACATTGACGCTAGCACTGTACGATATCCGAATACATTACTCCATGTAATATTGTTATTCTCATTATCAAATCTTTGGCTATCTGAAGTGCATCTTAGACGTAAGCTTACATGAAAGCACCCTCAAATGCAAACCTTAAAAATGTGCAGGGGACATTTTTATTATTAAATTACTGGGTGAAAATAATTGATATCCTGAGTTAAGGGGTATAAGGATTTTATATCACATCCTAATATATATTTATAACGAATAAAGCAAAACAAATTACATAATGATCAAAACATAAACTTCTGGACAATCTTCATATGCCTTTTTATATTTCACAATGCAAAGAAAGAAAAAAGAAAAAAAAAAGGATCAAAACTTTAGAACAGTTTTTCATTACTGTTCTAGCCTATTTAGTAGCCTATGTTTACATTATGAGAGTTATTCATTTACATGCACATGTACATGTATAATTACGTGCATTGTCTGAAACAGTCAAGGTCCCAGGGATTGATAAATATATTTTAAGGATATTTTGCAGATAGATCCACATTATTGTCCTATTGGCCTCTGAGAGAAAATATATATATATATTCTGGCACATTTCAAACGAACTCTAAATATTTCTTGGCCACAATGTGGAATGCAAACTATTAGATGATAATTATAACAGAATTAATGCTTTTAGTTTTATTAGAGTCTTATTATTTCAATGAAGAATGAAATC
Organism: Heliocidaris erythrogramma; assembly: GCA_025617745.1. Lineage (NCBI taxonomy): Eukaryota > Metazoa > Echinodermata > Echinoidea > Camarodonta > Echinometridae > Heliocidaris > Heliocidaris erythrogramma. The sequence goes on from CM046854.1 coordinate 30,871,288, forward strand.
ACAGGTGTTACTCTTAATTTACACACTTCAAATGTTCCATGACATCTTACACTTACTTGTCCAATGGCACTGTTGATGGGTGAGGATGAGCCAAATTCTAATTGACGTTTTGCTCCTTCTACATAGTCTGCATCATCTGTTCTTGGCTGTTGCTCAGCAACATGGTTTGTATCTATTATGTGTAGTGCTGGTAGCTGTTTAGTCCTCCTCATGCAGGTCTGCGAGTCCCTCATGGTTCTTGTTCTGGTTGATGATGCTTGTTACTGGTGAGATGTTTTTGTGTCTCCTTTATCCGTCTGTTAATTACACATTAATCTAGTTGTGAATAATGGAGATGTTTGTTGAAAACAGTGATGATTCATTGTTCGAGGATTACTATAACATTTCTCATCAAAGTCACTTAGTTTTCAATCACTCAACCTGAAAAGATACATATATGATCTGTACAGTTTAAAGCCAAAAACAGAAGAGATCAATGGGCGTAAAGTAAGGAAAAACATGAAAACTTGTATTCCTGATTTGTGTGTTCATTGTAATGATGAGTGAATGACCTCAAGCTACCAAAAGAAAATAATCAATATCATTGTCTTGTCATTATTTCCTTCATTTGAGCTATACCATGTTACATCATGAAACGAAATTAAATTATTCATTCAAGACATTAAGAAGCCTGTATTTGTTATCCGTGATTGCCATCCAATATATGCTTCCTCTTTTATTTGCTTTATAAAAAAACAAAGCAAAACTTACGACAATATATCTCATGAAAAGAAGACAAAGCCATATTTTCAGACTCTAGCTTCAACATGTAATGGGAATAAAAAGATAATTTATCGTTTCCTATGTCCAGCTGGCAGCTATTTTTATTTTTAAAAGGCCTCCCTTTCCCCTCCTTTCCTGTTTCTTTATAAACAGGCCAGATGCTTTACACTTTTTGTTTAATTTGTATAACCTTGCTTTATAAACAAAATAAATAGTTGACATATCTCACATCCAGGTGTGTTCAATGAAAAAAAATAAATAAATCACAAGCGTTGCAGGTCCATCTGTCCTCATTACAGTATTTTCCGATTGGATCTGTCTGCGCGGACCATATATCATTCGACCTAAGACAATATGGAGAGCGCCCCCTGAAGCCTGATCCAGCCGTCGCCTCATACGCCACTGCCGAAGAATGTCCACTTCGCTGTGAGTAATTGAGGTTTGGTAAGAGTTGAAATAAAGTTACAAAGTTCACATAACCCAGCAAATAAATGCTTGAAAATGTTTCTCTTTCAGCCTGGAGATCACTGCGTTTACACGTAACTAGGGATCTCTTCTGATTATATTTGGGTATGAAAGAAAAGTTGTAGTTTATAAATTTGTACGCGATAGCATTTTGCATGAAAAAAAGAAATAATAGAAAGAAAGCTTTTTGGGTAGAGTTAGCGATGCTATGTAAACTCTTTATCAAATAAAAATACAATAACATTTGCAATTTAAGCTTTACTGTGAAATGAGTTACAAAACCTGAAGAATGATTTTCTTTCCTTTAGCCTCTTATAAACATAAAATGAAGGTTAACAAATGCTGGCTGAAAGATGAATGTAATTAGACATCTTCGTTTCATCAGTATCCATAAACAATGAAATTAAACATCGAATCAGTATAGTGGAACTATAAACCTTGTTTTCTTTTGAGTCATGTGTATAGGACTAAAACGTGGATATATATTTTACCCCTGACAACTTTAACACATGGAAATGATTTATTACTCCTGTGCCACCTGGTTATTAATCAAATATTTCACTACTATAATAAGTATCAAGTTAGGAATTGAATTGAAAGTGATGATGGAACTCGCAGTGCAATTGGATTTTTCAGCTCAGAATTCAAATCATATTACTTCTTGAAGCATAAGTCTCATCTCAACCAAATGACATGTTGGGGACTGAAAATATCTTTGTAATTCAGTTTCCTAAATGAAAAATTCACTCCCAAATCACTTTTGTGGCAGGGAAAGTTCAAATGAATGATAGTGCAATGTCTCATCAGCTTAGATTTAAAAAAAATGCTTCGTTGCATCTAGAGTTGAGAACGTATTGATGTTAGAATCGGTTTTATAAAATATCCCAATAATTCACTGATTTCAGGGAAGGTAAAAGTCAATTATAATGCAACGTTTTGCCAACGTTTATATTGTCTCACTATGAAGGCTTGATATATAAGCCTCGTCATCTCTAGAGGGCGTGGTATCATCTGTGATTGGAAAGCTGGTCGAGAATGATACTATTAACCATCAGACCTTACTGATGGCTTACTGAGCATAGTCCCTCTACTGATGTAAGAGACTGGACATAAGAAAAAGTAGGTATATTATTTGATACATGGAAAAAAATTACAGTGCCATTGAGAGTAGAGAGGAAGACAATTGATGCGGATACCCTGTAAAAATCCGATCTGATCATCATCTTACGAAGTGTTAGAGCTGATCAGGAATGATCCTTCATCATCCGAACTCACTACTGGCTCACTGACAAAAGTTTTTTCAATGATGTATCAGACATAAAATAGTAGAAATGATAATGTAATGATGACCATTACTGAAAAGGGGTGATTTTCATTCCTTTGGTGAGAATTCAGAATTGCTATGATACAATCAGTTCGTTTTCTTTTTTTTTTCTTTTGTGTTATACTATTTCACTCACTAATGAAATAAAGATCAAATAACATTGGATTACCCCTCCTGAAGTCGTTTGAGATTATGCTTTAAACTTTACATGATCTTTACGGGCATGAACTAAATTTTAAAATGAAAATAAAAAGAAAAATTGTTTATATGCTATTAAAAACAATTACACTTGTTTTGTTGTTGTTTGGACTACTCTAGAATTATCCAATATGTTGGCAAATGTATTTTGTCAATACACTTTATTCATTGTACCTCAAATATTCTAAAATTTGCACTATTTTATAATTTACTATCAAAATTGTAGCCTGCAAGCAAAATAAAGAGTGTTGTTTAATGTGTATTTTATTACACAAGACAACACATTATTAGATAACACGATCACTGAACCAATAACATTTTCTGTTCTATCTACAAATTCCACTCTGATAACCACAAAGATCTTACCTTATTCCAAAAATTTGTTCCACTCCGTTTCCGTGAAACAACACTTTTTCTTAATGAATTTCAAGAACACAAATTATTTTTGTTCTCAAAGACACCGTAAATTTTCCCACGTTACCTTGCAGCCACAATCCCCGACGATGAAGTAGTTTGTTGAGTTTGAGAACAGCAAATTTCTCTAGATTTCCTGATAATTTGAGAGACTAATATCGCGCAAAGAATTGAATCGATGGATCACTGAAGTAACAGAAGGGGTTAAACTTCCATCCCATACAGTATGCGGTGTTATCCTTGTTTATTGACCCCTTCCGTGACTTCAGTGATCCACGCTGTACTCGAGTTTTTCTGTCTCGATATCAGTAACAGAAGAAGGTATCTTTAGTGACTTTCAAAGGAAAATAATATTTTTTTTTTCCTTTAGCAAATCAGAGGTCTATCAATGTATCTTGAATGTCAATCGAATGCGCTTATCGTTTATCAAAGTGACACATGATAAATGCTGGAAAACTCTTCAACAATAAATAATGTCACGATGAACCAAAAGTACAAGTATCATAAGTTTACATCTTATTACGTATCTAAATCTCACACTCATTAAATTTTGGCTATGAAGTGAAGTATGTTAACTACATCCCTGCCCTTAATCTGATAGTTGACTTTGAATGAGGACTATTATAATTATACATCTCTAATACCGTATGTATGCATTCAAACTCCACAACAAGTACAAAAAAAGCCCTGGTTTTTGGTTTTTTTTGTTATACTATTCCAAAGAAACTAAGCCTGTCGCATACATGCGAGAATATTTTACGAATTTGGATACGAATGGTAACGATGTGAAAATCCACGAATGTTTGCGATTGACTGCGATACTTACGGAACAGTTACGAAAAAGTTACGGAAAAGTTACGAATGTTTGCGATTTATATGCGATATAACCGGAAGTGACGTATTTTCCGCGCGTTTTCACAGCGTTTCACAATTCTACAGCAACTTTTCATGACATTCTCTCCACATTTTTCCAATTGTACACTGTTCACCATGGATAATTCGCAGATATTCGTAATATTCGCATTAATTCGTATCAAATTCTTGGCTGTCAAGTCATTAAGAATGAGTTACGAAATATACGAATGAGTTACGATAGATACGAATGAAATACGAATATGCTACGTTACATTACGAATAGTTACGTTTCCTGAAACAAAAAAAAAATTCTGCGAAGCCTGCACTCGGCTGCGAATTCTTACGAACATTTACGAACGTTACGAACCTCTGCGAATGTTCATTACGAAATGCTGGGAAAATCCGCGATTTTTTTGTCGCAAAGAATCGTACCTTTTCGTAATGAACATTCTCAGATGTATGAGAGCTGCTTACGCTGTTCGATGATCAGGATAGGGCTGAGACACCGCTCACTCTTCTACTGCTACTTATTGATGAGACCCACTCCTAGACTAGGACGGTATCTTCCATGCACCTCTACCCCACCCCTTCTATCACACCTGTACCTCTTCTAGCCCCTTACGCCCCTTGCATCACCAGCAGGACCAGGTTCTCGGACGGACGTGGTCTCAATCGGTGCATGATTTCAGATGGAGGATGATGAAGGCTGCCGGGATGGAAACAGGGTGATGACGATAGAGACAAGGACATCAACAAGAAGCCCTTGCTACCAGTAGATAGTTACTGCACTCGCTCTTCCTTGATTTGGGGAGCACCAACGCAAACCCGGTCTATATGCGCCTTCAAAAATAAGTGAAAGATCAGCGAAGGTTGTTATAGTGGGCATCTCCATATTATAAATATGGATTCTGAATAGCGACCCTCTTCTCATATTATAAAAAGCGACCCTATTTTATGAATAGAGACCCTCTTCTCATATGATGAGTAACGACCCTCATACCGTATTATGAATAGTGAACCCCAATATAAATTATGAATAGCGCCCCTTCTCCATATTTATAAATAACGACCCCGATTTCGTATTATGAATAGTGGTCCTTATGAGTAATGACCCTGAATGTGAATTAGGAATAGCGACCCTCAATTCACATCACGCATTATCCCTAGCCATTATCTCAAGTTCCAGCAATCGTCCAGTTGGGGGAGGGGGATTTGCGGGGGGGGGGGGGGGGAGGAGGGTTGACATAAGGGGTAGTCGTCCTGGATATTAGCCGTCCGGGGTAGTTGTCCGGATACGGGCTAGAAAATTGCGGCGAGAATTTTTTTTGCTGCTCTTCTGAAAGTCCGTGCTTATATAATAAGACTTACCTCGTATATTTTAATGTTTTTTGCTTTTCCTCTTTCGAGGTACTTTATTACAATATATCAACATTACAGGGGATAAAACGACAATATTTCCTAAGTTAGTCAATTAATGATGAAAAACATCAATATATAAATAGAATGGCGAAAGGGGAGAACAGAATCAAACTAGAACAGATACATTTTGAGATTTCTTAGTTCCTCTTTTTGGTTTTTGTACTGCTAATTAACATAAAAATGAAATCATTTTTGAATAATTGCGTATGTCTTTCAGATTTGAATTTTTTTTAGCATATCTCGATCAAAACCAGCACAGAATTAGGTTAACAAGGAATTCAGGTAACTTAACCATCTTACATAGAGTAAGCATGTCTTTGATTGAGCAGTTCACTTTTAAAATTAACGGTATATCTTGAATAAAACCAATCCAAATCGGATAAGTATTCTCCATTGCGACCACTTTTGATATACTTTGAAATCCAAGATAATTGCAATGACTGAAATTTTGTGCGTATGTTTACTATCTCTGAACCCCAGTTTGCTGCAGCTCGAGTTACAACCTCTTTTTACTTTTCTTTTATCCCAAAAGAAAACTGAAAATCAACTTGTTTTAGGTAGTAATGATATTTGTGGAATAGGTAGACATGTCGCAATGTATACAAATTGAAAAACAATAAGTCAGATTCCTCATTTTCCATACTCGCAACAAAGATTTTACTTTCTCTTATTTTGAATTCCAGTTTAAACTTCCAGATTCATTTCGTTTTTAGTTATATATCGGATTATTGTATTTAATGGACTCATTTGTCCATTCTAAATTGTCTAAACATACTTCTCGAAAAGAGGTAGACATGACATTGTTTTACATTAAGTTTAGTTTTGGTCCGGCTAAGACTCCAAATGTCTCCACTTCCGGTTTAAATCAAAGTTGCCAGACTCTATAGAGTTAACAAAATGACAGTGTCATCGGATAATTTTGGTATTACAATATTCTCTTCGATGATAGCTGGGTTGTTTGAGCGAACCGCAATACCCTTTATGTGGGAATGTTGCTTTATTCTCACAGCCATTACCTCAAAAACCAAATATAAAGAAGAGAGCTGATGCCTTTATATACCTTGTTCTATTTTAAAACCATGGGAGACCCAGCCGTTGTTAAAGGGTCACTGAAATAAAAAAATAATTGCCCATTTTTCGTAAGAGGGTGTCATCAGGAGCCAAAAAATATCCATAACACAATTTTGTATGCGTTCAGTCATATTTTATAATCATTTGAAAAGTACATTTTTGCTGTCATAAGCCCCGCCCCTAAAAAAAACACAGCGAAGCGACATCGTGTTCACGTGATCTGTGACGCATGAAAAGTAAGGGAAAATATTCCACTAACCTATACCGTGCGCGCCCTGAGGCCCCCGGCAGGCCCAGCCCGGTGCCGAGCATGATATTCACCGCATCGACCATTTGCATTGCGTATTTTCGTGTGTTTAATTCCTCACAATAACTTTGATTTTGGGACACAATTTCATCAATAATGCCTAATCGGTGTATAGTTGCGGGCTGTAGCAAGACCCCTAAAGATGGTGTAAGCCTACATCATTTTCCTAAAGATGAAAATCTACGGAAATTGTGGGTCGCAAATGTAAAGCTCACGCGGGCAGAGTGGCAAGGGCCAGCCAAGTGAGTGGAGTACAATCTGCAGCGATCACTTTGCCGAAGATGATTTTGAGGACCCTGGCCTGTATTCCGAATTTGGCATGAAGAGAAGGATAAGCTAGCTAAAAGATTCAGCTATTCAAACGATCAGACTTGGAGTCAAGTCTTCCAATCTGTTTTTCAATGACAGCAGCTACAGCAGCTTCACCCGTAGACCGAAAATTCTTACTCTCGCTCGTTAGCTAAGACGACCTAACGAACGAGAGACAGCATTTTCGGGCTACTTCACCCGTAACTCCAGGGAGCTCCAACGCGTTGGAGCTCCCTGGAGTTACTTCACCCACAGCCCTTCACCGTATTCTGCGAGGGGTTCAAACATATAATATGGTCTGATAAATCATCTGATAAATCAGAGTTCGTGTCTGCATGGCTCAGAAAAGTCCTCCAACTCTCAATCGGGGACACTTTTCCTCTCTCTATATAAGTTACTCGAATTCAGCCAAAATCTAAGTCAGTACTAACGTACTATGTAAAGCGAAGTAAAAAAAAGCCGTAAGTGAAATAAACAAAACTAAAGCGTTCACCAGTCGCTATGTACGAGGGGAACATAGTCACTGCCGTATTAAAGATGTGTAGGACATTGTACATACAGACGAAAACGGCTGTGCACGCGTTTATGACCAATGCAAAATTTTCGTTCGGCAAGCTCAGATGGATGAGAACATTGTTCAAAAGAAAAGCTAGAAAACAAAACAAGTGCTGTATATTTGGGCAAAAGCGTTTTCTGATCTTGTAGAAAATATACCGCTAATGATTATTCACTCCTAAGATTATATTGATTAATTTCCTATTTTCATAAATTTTCCGTTGAACAGAGGAGTCAAATACCGCATTCTGTGTACAATATTATATGCTGCAGCCTGCAGATCTTGTGCCTCTTACTTTTCATACGTCACTTGGGGGTTAGCCAATCAGCTCACGAGTTTTAAGGAACGGTCCCAAAACCTCTACTTTTCCCCCTTTTTCGCCAAAACGAGACATAATTTGGACAATCGATTTGCAGATTCGTGATTAGAAGGCAAAACTACATGGAAAGAGCACCCATTTTCTCTCTAATTTAGTAAACCTTTAATGAATATGCCTATCGCATTGTTATAAAGTGTCTTGAGCATGTTTTATTTTTTTTTCTTAGAACATATAAGTACATAAGTCTATCTAACAGCAGAAGAAGGAAATTATGACTAATATTATTATTATATTATTAACTCTTTATTGAAATTAAAAAGAAAAATGCAGGGGGGGGGGGGGGGTAGTATAATTGCAATATCAAAAATATCTAGCTCGAGACGAATATTCTGTACAGAAGAACGTTGTTTTAAATTCCCAGACTGATCATCAGAGACTATATCTTCTAGAAAATTATGCAAACGTTTAGAAAGCATTTTTGCGAGGATCTTGTAGTAAATGTTTAACAATGACACCGGTCCCCAGTTATCTAGAATTATCTTGTCTCCTTTTATATGCAGCAATGTTATAACAGCTACTTCTGGCTTTCAGACAATTTTTGAAACCCCATTTAAACTGTCAATCAACAAATATTTTAAGTCATCCCCAAAATACATAATTATACCATTCTGCAGTCAGACCATCACTGCCTGGATACTTGCAAATAATCATGTACTTATATATGAATAAGCAGAGTAAAATAAAACAACATACAATATTAACACAAAATCGCATGATTAAAACAAATCGGAAAAATTTAAGAATAAGTATTGATTGAAACAAAATTGAATATTTATATAACATTGAATGGCTTTGAGTGGGATACAAGGGTATATCGCACGAGCTATGAGCATATTTCACGAGTTGGCACGACGAGTGAAATATTTTCAAATCGAGTGCGATATATTCTTGTGTCCCAAGAAAGAAAAAGTCATTCAATATTATTATTATTATTATTATTATTATTATTAATTCTATGAAACCTAGTCCCTCACTTTTCACCATTACATGTGCTTATGTTTTTGGTCCTATTGAGGAGTACAAGAGATAGGAAAGAAATAAGGGAGTATTATAGAGAAATAGAGAGTGGATAAGAAAAGAGATAAGGGAAAGATACAGAGAAAGAAAAAGGAAACAAAGAGAGAGGTAGAGTTGTAATGTAATTTACCCTGGACAATTTATCATGATTTCTTGAGGCATAATCTTTAGAACATATTTATAAATAAATTACCATAATATTTGATTGAAAAATTTGGGTAAAAAAGCGACTGGATTGTTCATCACTAAAAGTCATACAGCGCCCCTTTTGCTTGGGGAAATACGACAAACATTTAAATTCAAGTCTATGATTGATTGAAGTTTATGAAACTGTCATTATCCAATGCCATAATGAGCTATAGTATATGGCCTGCTTCTGCTACAATATTGCCTTCAAGGTGCAAATCTCGAAACGGTTTACTATCATCGCAGTATTTGCTCAATGGATACATTGCTTTTATCACATGGAAGTAATTTTCATTTAAAAAAAATCGCAGTAGGTGTTGTGAACATTCATCTGTGATTAGCTGAAATGGCATAGGAAGAATACGTTGACGTTTGTTTCCTGAATGATGATGGAGTCTTCTTTACAAATCTTTATTTGTGTCGCCTTGGTTATCATGCCAAGATGTGGTAAGTTGAAATTCAATTTAGTTTTCATTTAAAGTCATAATGTAATTTCAAGCTTAAAAATGTTGGCCAGAATATCGAGGTTTTCAACTTTTGTTCTGCTACCTTAGAGCCTCTCTTTCTTTTTGTTTCTAAGTCGTTTATTGTCTATCATTAGATTCTTCTTCTTTATTATCATGAAAAGTCTTCGGATTATCTGATTTTATTATATTTGAGTGGTCAATTATAATACATTAGATGCATACAAGATGTTATCAAGAATGACAATTTTGCAATTTCTTTATTTTTTAAAGGGGACTAAACCTAGATTTCTTCTGACAAGTTAAATCAAATTCTTATATGCAGGTTGCCGTGCGGTTACCGTTTCCATTCAAACATGCAGTAATCTTCCAGTCATTGGGGAAGAATATAAACTGATTTGCTCATTCTCAACGTCTTTCAATGATCAGTGGATTTCTTGGAGAAATGGAAATAATGTTTACCTGGGCTCCTGCTATCACTCTTCAAGTTCAGGCTGTTTGGACAACTTAGAAAACACATCGAAGTTTAGTTTGATGGGAAACTCCTCCAGCGTTACTCTAACAATCAAGAATCTCACAAGGAATGACAGCACCGATTACCACTGCACACTGAGAAGTTCATATGGCTCAATGTACAAAACCTTCAGAAACGTACAAGTTCTGCTGCCAAGTATGATATGCTATGCTAAGTATTGCATTAATATTTACAGAGAATTTAGATAAAATTTTAAGGGATACATTGAATATCAGAAACTCTATCCAAAATCCCGGTGTGGAATTTACCAAAAGGTAATAAAATATGTGAGACATAGTTGCCTTCTCCATGTCATCATAATCTTGAAATAGTCCTAGGGCTATATTAATATGATTTGCAATTTTATGGGATTGGCAATGTAGCATAGAATGCAAAACTTTAATACTTCTTTGATAAAGAGTCAAACTTAAGCAGAATATCAGGCCTCCCTGCGGTTAAGCTCATTCTAATTTCAGTTTGACATCCTCACTTATTTTACTACTTGAATCATTATATATTTTCATTTCTAATGCACCAGCTAAGCCAAATCGGATCTTTATAAGCGAAGAAGGAAATCCATTTGGAAACCATGACATGGCACCGGTAATAGTGGCAGCGAACAAGACGTATAATGTGACATGCGTGGTAGAAGGGGCACGACCCCCTGCGGTACTGGAGTGGTACATACCAGATGGCGTAGAATTCATTTTAAGAAATCAGTCTGATGCCGTGAATGGTCAAAGCTATGTCTCTCGAAGGGTTGCTACAATACTGCCGTTAAACCATCATGATGGAAAGACTCTGTCATGCTCTGCATCGCATCCAGAATTGGAACGCAACATTCAGCTTAAAGTTCGCCTCGCTGTTCAAGGTATGATATTTTTTTCCAGTTTCAAGTTCCCTGCCCCACACCCACTCCCTCCAAATGTGCCTTTGTCTATGTATTGTAAGGTATATTTATTTCTTAGGAAGTGTCTGAGGCAGGATAATCATGGTTAATGAAACAAATCTCTTTCATTGTCCTGCCTTTATAATGGATCATACACAATTGATTCAGATCCGCAATGCAATATGTTGGTTTTCTTGTTTTTTACATTTATCAAATGTCAAGATTAATCAATGCATTTTCGTTCGATGCCATTACGGCGTGCATTTTCTTTCTCTATTTCTATTGTTTTTGTTTCGTCACTATATAGTCTTTCCGACTAACATGCTAATATCATCCCCTGGAGAGACGATGCCATTCAAATTTGGCCCGACGCATGTTTTCGTCCACGAGAATTCTCCGACTTCGATCACCTGCAAAACTGTCGGATCACGACCGAAAGCTACAATATCATGGGATCTGGGTAACTTAGTCAACCCCCCTGAAATTATGAGTTCTTCAGTATACAAAAATGCATTGGATAGCAGTTTGTATGACACTGCAAATATACTTCAAATCTACCCGAAAAAGGACCAACACAAGAAAACTATTCGATGTTTCGCAAATGTGGGAACCTTCTATGATCACAGGGAAGCTCTGTTAATAGTTTATGGTCAGTAACACATTGGAAATATAAGAAGTCTGTACAGTTAAGTTGGTTTTGCCATACATGTAAAATTATGATTTCTTTAAATGTTTTCCTGCTGTCCTTTTCCATCTCTGGGAATGGAAAGCCTGTAATCAAGTATTATGTACGGTTAAACATGTCATTGTGTATCATCGTGGATTAAATTTTAACAAGATGAATGTCTGAATACTGTACAAGATGATTTGTCACCGACGGTTCGCATCCCCCCCCCCCCAAAAAAAAAAGAAAAAAAGAATAGCAATAAATAACTAAATAACTAAATTTTAGAATAATAAATTAATTAATTAAATAATTAATTAATAATGAATAAATAAATAAATATATATATATATATTGAAATTGTTTGACTTGTTAAGATGATTATTAAATTGTATATGTACTCTCCCTGTATAGGACTACCGAGTACCATTAGGATGCTTATCCCGGATAATCTGAGAGATGGGAACCAAACCGAAATATCCTGCATCGCTAACAACGGATACCCTATTCCGCTATTCCACTGGTATATTGGATCAAACAATTTAACAAAAGACTCGCATCCTCAAGTATCAATCAACGCAAATGATCGTTATGATGTTACAAGTAATCTCATGTACACAGCGAAGCAGAGTGACCACGGAAACCGTATTGTCTGCCAAGTTCTTTATCCTAATTCACTGCATCCGTCCAAGAATACTAGCGTGGTTCTAAACATTTATTGTGAGTATACATTTCATATGAGTTTAATGTACGCAGAATAGATGGCTAATGTATTGCGTTATAATTAATATCGTGTTCCACCCTGTGGTTTCCAGCGTAAATTCATTTGATTAACTTGTTTTTAAGCTCAATGATCATGAACACGACACATTTCTTCTTATATCACTTCCGTAGACAAACCTGATGTCACAGATTCTTCCCTGCGGGTTGTTACCGATGATAAACTTCACGTCAACTTCATACTCAAATGTACTTCAGATGCAAATCCTCCAGCCATTACTTTCGTATGGTTCTGCAACGATACTTTATTACATACAAATAACAACACGAGGAATATCACACTTTACGGGACTGTACAAGAAAGTGAAACACTGACCTCTATGAAGATGACCATTAGAGACCCCCAGTCAGAAGATCTTTGCAAATGCATTGCTGTTACAACATACGGATCCGACAGTGCCATCTTTAACATCACATTATCACGTTAGTAGAACTCGTTTGCCATGCCTCAACCTTTTAACGTCTGGTCCCATGCTTCTCATTGATACCATTTAAGATTTCCCCGTATTTGATAAGGTACATGCGAGCAAAATACTCGTGTCTTTGGTAATGTTCAGTATAATTATGATTGTTTCACGTAAGACGCCCCCTGCTTTTTGCAGGTACATTTTGATTAATGTTCTATAAATTCATATACAACTGTTTAAAAGAAGCATGTTGTCATAAGGTACGGTATTATCCTATAAAGGTCGCTTGGATATATTTTATAAGTCCATCTTATTGATTATTCCTCGAACTTGTATTTGATATGCAAGTGGCAAAGGCACTATAAAGGGCAAAAAGACAACAATGACAAAAGAGAGAAGACACTGTTACGATGTTTATTCACTCCTCCAACAATGTAGATGGATACAATAATACAGCTATCCAAGATCCACCTTTTCGTTTCGTCGTCGACCAAAAAAGACGACATCGTCAACTCTCTTTGTTCGTTGGAAACCTGGATTCCGGAATGCCACATAAATTTAGTCTTTAGCAGCTTGAGCAAGCCTCGCTCTTCAATGTCACTCTACGTAGTGGTCGAGGAGGAGAAACCACATTGACTTCTCTCAAGGTCGATGAAACTGCTAGGATCAACGCAGTCGTTATTTCATAACTCCTGGATAAAAAAAAAATCACAAGAAAAGATAGAAAGACAAGAAAGATAGAAGGATAAAACAAAGAATAACATAAAAAAGAAAGAGAAAATGATAGGACAAAAAAATAATAACATATTAAAGGAAAGATATAAAGATGAGAAGATAGAAGGAAAAACAAAGAATAACATAAGGAAGAATGAAAATAAAAATAAGCAATAACAAGGGGAAAATAGAAAGATGAGAAGATAGAAGGAAAAAAACAAAGAATAAATGTAAGGAATATAGAAAGATAAAATGACAGGGATAAAAACAAAAACGTAATAAAAATAAAAACAAAGAATAACATAAGAAGGATAAAAACAAAGAATAACATAAGGAAAGCAAGAATGAATAGGATAGAACAAAGAATTACATAAGGAAAGAAAGAGAAGAAAATCAGAGAATAACACAAGATAGAAAGACGAAACGATAAGGATAAGAGCAAAAAATAACATAAGAAAGACAGAAAGACGAAATGATAAAGATAAACAAAGAATAACATAAGGAAAGAGAGATAGAGAGCAAGATAGAAGAAAGAAAACAAAGAATAAAATGAAAAGGATAAACACAAAGTATAACATAAGGAAAGATAGAAAGAGTTGAGAAGGAGATAGAAGGATGAAAACAAAGAATAACATAAGAAGCATAAAAACAAAGAAAAGCATGAGGAGAGATAGAAAGAGCGAAAGACAGAAGGAAAAACAAAGAATTACATAAGGAAATACAGAAAAAGAAGAAGATAGAAGGATAAAAACAAAGAATAACATAAGAAGGATCAAAACAAAGAATAGCATAAGGAAAGATAGAACAATATATTGCGTATGTACTATTCTCCATAAAAGTCGCAATCACTCACGTCACGCCTCAAAACCAAATTGCACCAAAGGTGTTGAATGCTAAGGTGTAGAGACAGGTTCGAAGAGAGTCGGGATTTTTCATAGGGTTGTGTATTATGTGCGACCCTCTGTGAGTTAGCTGGTCGTGTTATGACGTCACAGAAGCACTCTGTAGAGTGGTCATTGAAGAGCGAGCTTTGCTCAAGCTATTTAGTGTTGCATGAACGTCACTCAAAAGTTTATAATGTGCTTGGTCTGGTTGCTAACTCATGAACAGATGTTATGCCGATGTTGATGATTCATTCACCTTTGGATAATTATAAAATATATCCCTGTGCACACATTTATGTATAATAAAGAATAAAGAAATAAATGAATACATAAATATAAAAAACACAAAATAAATAAATAATGAATTAAAAATGGAAAGATATATATATATATATATATATATATATGATAAATAAAGCAAGTAAATATTTAAATGAATAAGAATAAACAAAAATTATAAAATAATACAAATTAAAATAAATAATAAAGTGATAATGATATCACTCAGTCAACTGTCTGACCCGATTCAATTTTTTCGTGAAAGAAAGTACAGTTGGTTGTTTTCCGTTCACCAAGTCAACAGCTCTTAGCTGTAAAGTGCAATATTATTGTGCATGCAAATTAAGATAGTGATAAAATACGTCACATCTGTTTAATGTTGCCGTTTTTCCATCTACGTCATGAAAAAAACTAACTTAAAGTTACACCATCTATAATATAATACACTAAGGATTTGAGGCTCTCATTTGGTTCAAATAGGCTCCTCCCCTGGCCCTTTTGGTCCCCGCCTTTTGGTACCCACGGGTGGGGAAGGGTTCTTAGAGTGGTGGGAGGCACTTCTTAAGGGCTGACGTCCCGTCCATATTTCATAAATTCATTTTTGAAACATTGAATTTCCGCAGGGAGTAGGCCTAATCATTCTACCAACCCATGAAGCGGGTTATAGCTTCATGCCTAGCCAACCCATATACCTTCCCTGTGAAGGGGAGCTATGCCAAAGAACAGCATGGCCATATATCCGCATGGCTTCAGTGTACAGTACAGTATTATACACACGTGTTAGATCGTTCGCACGTACGTGTAGAGGTCATCATACAGGTATAGAGTTACATCATTTGAAGCTTCATGGTCACACACACAGTTTTAGTGTGTATGTTTCACGACGTTCGCTACTGGTAATTTGACACTTTATCAGAGAATCTGATAAGAAGAAAATTCCTTCGAAAATATTTCCATAATGATTATGAATACGTATAATGATATTAATCCCTTCTCCCCTCGCCCTGGGGGTGATGGGATGACAATGGAATGGGGGGAGCTGGAGGGGGGGGGGGGGGGGTAGTAGGGGGGAAGTCAATCCGTCGGTCCTCCCAAAACCCATATAAGGGGGCAAATTATCCCCCTGAAAATAAAATGACAAATTCATTTTTCTCATTATTGCACCCTTTACAGGGGACGTACCGCTAATTATGGATGTTACTCAATTTTCATCAAGATTAAAAGCAATTTTCTTCAGAACTCATGCAAGCTTTGGATAAACATATTCACATGATCAGGGGCGGATCCAGAATTTAGTATAAGGCGGGGAAAACAAGTACAGGTTTGTTAACTTTTGGAAAAGGCAGACCTGGGGGGGGGGGGGGGGGTGGCGAGAATTTTTTTTTTTGTCAGACCTAGAAAATTCGCTCAGGAGGGTTATGGGGGTTATGGGGGTCCCTCCATAATTCTCTGACAAGCAAAAAAAAAGAAGGTTTCATTCTAAAAGGGGGCGGGGGCACAATCAACAAAAGGGCGGATCGTCTATGGTCAAAATGCATACTTTCCTGCCATTGAACGGGGGGGGGGGGGGGGTGGGGATGGCACGGGCCAGAAGCTTTTAGCTTCACATGACTCTGTCAAAGCACACAATTTTCGAACTAACCCGTAAAGCAAACCAAGTGAAACGCTGACTTTTAGTGAAATAGCGATTGGAAACCCCTCGTCTAACATGTCTAAGAGCCTTGTGAATACAAATGCAAATTCATAGCTGTTTCAAGATATCTTTTAGTTTTCTTTTAGTCTTGATCCTTGAAATTCTATTTATAACTGATTGAAATGGTTCCATGATATTTTTTTTAATTATAATCAAACGTTCCACATTATTCTCCCGAAATTAAACGTTATACTGTTATGTACGTTCAATCTTTTGAACAAACAAATAAACAAAAAAATAATCAAGCATTCAATAGTCATCTGACAAAGATGCAATACCCTCTATTATTTCACTTCTCGCTTTACCCATGGTCATCCTTCAAATGCAGTAATCTCAGATCCACCTTCTGATTCCGTCGTCGACCGAAACCGGAGAATATCTTCAACACTCTCTTTTTTTTTTTTTTTTTGTTGCTTTGCAACCATGATGCCACCACGCATAGCCGCATAGTTCAATATTGTTGAAAGCAATTCGGTATCATTGCGAACAAATATTAAAGGAGAATAAAAAAAAAAGGAAAAACAAGTGGACGATTTTGAAAATATTTATTTCAACATAGAACAACGTTTTGAATTACGTTCTAAGCACTGAACAATTACGTGGAAAAAAGTATCGGAGATATTGCAATACATACATCTTAATCCAAAATCAATAATACTTAGACTACAAATACCCGGATATTATTGGCATTATGATATTGGTTTTCGAATTATAATCAATAATCAAAGTAAAGATCGGCAAAATATTAGTTGAATTTAAAGACTCCTAGAACATCTCAAAATGGTTTGCTTTGATAATTGGAACTCTTTAAGAACCCCCTGCCCCTCATGTATAGCCTACATCTCTGGAAACCTAAAATTCGAAGCTTTTTAAATTCATAAAAGATGTTTCCTGAATTACTATCCAACTAATTAACATGAAATAAACAGCAAGTTCGTGGCTTCCATTAGCTTGATATCATCTATCAATCGTATACTGCCGATTAAGGTAAAATTTCGAAACTCCTTAAATTTACAATGGGCAGCCCACTTTTGTTCTTCGGAAAGACAAATTACTTTCATCCTCACAGCACAAGAGGGAAGCAAGTGATCGTGTACGCCAGGGCTATTCATATTCACTTTAATCCCTACCGTGACACCCATTCTGTACATTCCCCAAAAAAGCCACCCCAAAAAAGGCAAAGTCAAACTTTAACCTTCATGCATGTTTATCACCATTTTATCTTATCTTCTCTTCATCCTACAGAATTAATTTCTACACAATATATATTCTCTAAGATATCCTTTTAATGAAAACATTAAAAGTAATTCATTTTTCCGCCACTAAATTCACAAACTAAATAATATAAAAATCATCCTTTTTTTTTGTCAAAACTCACATTTTCTTCTCTGTTCATACATGTAAGCCCTTTTGACCCATTTCAGAGCACGTATAAAAGGAATGTTCCATTCAGGAAAAATAGGGGTGTTGCATTAGCAAGTTCATTGGACCAATCCAAGTGAAAAATAGGGCTTCTGTCAGAAATGTACAGAGGGGCTAGCATTACAAAAAATACGAAGAAAAAATAATTAGGATGATACCATGTATCCCTACGAAATATACATATTGTACAGTTTTACAGTCCATTTTGAAAATGCATTCAAATTGATAACCATTCAGGGAGGTATTACAGGGAGATAATATCACCTGAGAGCTTTCTATTCATAGTGTCTGGACTTGAACTTGTCTTTTCTTTGACAAAAAGTCTTTGCAGAACCCTGACTCTTGGTCCTATGTAAAAGTTTGGTCATTGAATAATAGGGCATGCTGCTCATTTTAATATGGTGAGACTACCAATTATATATATTTTTGTCATTCTTCTTTCTTTTTTTTTCTTTGTGGACTGCTTCTCTGTCGAAAGAAAAGTGTGAGGAGAACGTATGGAATAGCGCCCCTATTTAATTTCATATCTTAGGTTCGGTGAAGTGTGTGAAACTGACTAGGTGTCAGAAGGACATGATATATAGCCTTTACTTATCACCAATACTGTTTTCGCTTCATTGCCAAAGGTAAAATCAATAGGCATATAACATCCACAAACCATCCCACCTTTGTCCAGTCGAAAACAATGTGTTGCTCTTTTCGTACTGTTGCCATGTCTTTATGATCACATTGCACATTTCAATATAAATTCGTAAAATAGCACTTCTTGGAATTACATTATGGCAAATGATGGTGAATTGTATCGAATTACTTCTCATTCTCGTCTGTATCATTTCCAGATCTGGTAAGTTTGATTTTTAAAGCTTATTCTTTACAATTATTTTATGAAAATACTCTAGATTTACCTAAAGAATATGGGATGGGTGAATGGTGGTGGTAAACATAATTGCAATGCATATAATATATGTTGCAATAAGTCGTTGGGTTGATATTGATAAAAGCTTCTGATTATGTAGTATTTTTCTTCTTCAGCCTTTTTGTTTATGGAAGTAGACAAAAGAAAACAAACGTGCTTACATCTTATGTTTACTACTAAAAGGAAATGCCTGAAATTAGTCCCAAACATTATTGAGGGATACAATTTTAGTCCCTGATTTCCCAAAATAAAAAAATAAAAATAGAAATACTCGGGTTAGATAAGTTATGGCATTACCAATATCAGGTTACTGTCATTAAACTTTAACATGCGTGATGAGCAAGTTATTCATTAGATACATCCTATTAGGAATGAATACATTGTCTTTTCTTTTGAAACTATTATTCCGTTTCCCCCTGTGCAGGATACCATGCATTTGAAGTATCTATCCAGATATACAACTCTCTCCCAGTTATCGGGAAGATTTTACTCTGGTTTGTACATTCACGCCTAAAACCAGGAATAGGCGATTAACCTGGGAGATGGGTAACTATGGTAACTACCTCATGGTGGCTACCCATTCCTGTCCCCCATATCCTCCATGTCAGTTAACAGTTTCCGATTCATCGAAGTACAGCTTGGTGACAGACAGTTACGATGCAAATCTTACAATAAAAAATCTTCGAAAGGATGATGAGAGCTATTACCAATGCACAGTGAGCAGCACATATGGGGCAGCAAACCCTGCATCAAGTCGCATAAAAGTGACGGGACTTTTACCAGGTATTATATTAAAATATAAACATCATATAATATGATAAGGAAACGCATTCCAAAACAATAATTCTTAATGATAGATGATCATTCGTTTGCTGATGACCAGTCACTGTTCAACAACTAATTGAAAATTTAAACATATGAGGAAGGTTTTCATTTCCATTACTAGAACCAAATATAGAATTGATAAAACTGTATGTCTTGGTCGCAATTTGTATACAGCACTAGGTAAATAGCGAAAATTTTTCTCTTTTTTTCTGAGGAGAGTAGCTCACAGATATGTTCAATCCTTTTAATTATGTGTATCGACTAGCTCTTCTGTTTATTTGACCGATAAGCCCCAAACAACAACAACGAACAAAACATTAAAAGAAGGCTTTAAGTTCTTTAGCAATGTCTATCTTTTAATCAAATGTACCGCTGATCATAACCCAACTTATTTCATTTCATTCTCCATTTGAGTTCGTACAAATGAGAAAACAAATTCAACCGCTACGTGTTTTTTTTTCCGTAGGTTCATTCCATAAAAGTTGGTCACAACCGGTCGTGCACCTCCATGCGTGGGGTCTACGACGGATTTCGCCAAAAAATCCTTGCGTAGCAAGCATTGGTCTGCTACGTGTTGTGATGAACGCACGTGACACGCACAGCCATCGTACATCGTACATACTGCACCTGCTTCTTGCAACCATTGCACGGGCTCCTTGCGGCGGTTTCACGAAGCCCATGGCTCCATACGGAGCCGTGACATGTCGCACGTTGGTTGCAAGTCAGTTCCACAGTACCTGTACGGGGTGTACGTTCGCCTCAAGAGGTTTTGCAGGTAAGAGGGGATACTGTTAATGACGAGGGAGCAAGTCCCCCAAGAGCAGATGCAGAGAGGTGCGCGACCGGTTATGACCATAACAAACGAAGGACGTACGAACCGCAGGAGTTGGCCCACAGCCGATCGCAGCTGCGCACGCACGATCAGTTGTGACCACAGCATATATCTTTTTCTTATAAATGACTTTATTTTACACAAAATTTATTTACGAAATGAAAGTATCCTTATAGTTCACGGTAAAGTGTACAAGATTTCATTCGTTTTAAAATGTCCATTTCTGATATACCAGCCCAGCCCAGTCGCATATTTATCGGCAGTGATGAATTTCCATTTGGACATCATGACAACGAATCTCTAAGATTGACCACAAAGATGCCATCAGATGTGACATGTGTGGTAGAAGGGGCACGACCTCCTGCGTTATTGGAATGGTACATACCAGATGGCGTAAACTTCGTTTTCAGAAATCAGTCTGATTCCGTGGATGGCAAGAGCCAACGTACATATGTATCTCGAATGGTTCTTACAATCATACCGTCAAACGATGACAATGGCAAGGTTCTCCGCTGCTCTGCGTCTCATCCAGAATTGGAAAGCAGCCTCCAGTTTCATGTTCCAATCGCTGTTCAAGGTAAGTTGAAATATCGTTTCCAGTCTTGAACGAGTTCACATCTTCCATGTCTTCCTTTTTGCATGTGTTCCTTTGCACTGCAGAATATCATGTGCTCGTAAAAGGTGTAAAGGGGCAAGACAAGAATAATAGGATTTTATGTTTGTCCTTTAAGCAGTCAATAGCCATTATTGATAATGCCTTGCAAGTTACCTTTGTTCTAATCTTTTGATTGCATTCGTACTTGTTCAAAAAAACGCATATTCAAGAAAAAAAATATATACATGCATATGCCAAAGATATGCTTCTCAAGACAAGCATTTGCTTAGAAATATCATCCTAGAAAACATGCTTTAATTTTCTTCTCAATTCAGACAATAAAGTATTTGCTAACAAAAGGTCTTAGTTTGTAAGAAAAAGCAAAGGTTTACCTTTTTTAGAACGAAGGCTTTCTCTGACAAGTAGATGCTATACTGAAATAAAAATATGTGATCTCGGCGTAAGGGTAGCTTACGTTTTTATTTATCGGAAAAGGATTAGCCATTTCCATTGCATATTCCATTGCTTTCTTTCGTTGTTGAGAATGGGTAGCTGACAATCTTTGCATGTTGCTCCATGTTTTAAAGTAGCATTGTCGAGATCACCCTCTGCACAATATATTGAAAGTGTCTCCGAATACAAAGAGAGAAATCTATACTGAGGAGTACAGTTTTTTTTTCGGGACCTAAAGGCTTAGTCACAACTGCCCGTACGTGTTTTGAAAACGTACGGCTGCTGCGATTTTTTTGGGTTTTGGAAGGAGGCAGGGCCTGGCATTGGGAGTAGTAGCGGTAGTAGATAGGTTGCACGGGCTTCCTACTTGCAGAGCACGTGTGTCGTGCGGTTCACGAGCGTCACGCAAGTGGTTCGTGCAAATTCAGTCGTGAACACGTAGGTGCCCTGTGCGAACGGCGCAAGTCTAGCGTGCGTCAAACATACCACGTACGTCCTAATCCGACGTACGACCGACGTACGACAAGCGTGCGAATGACGTGCGCTGCACTCACGTCAGAAGTAGGTTGCAAGCAGGACGGGCGTACGCACCACACTTGGCAAGTCGTCCATTTTGACCATAATAATTGTTACGGGCCGCTCCCTACCCGTATCCCAGGTTCCCTGTCTTATATTTACGTAGACAGCACAACAACAGATTACTCTGGAGAACCGGTTGTAAGTTAATCAAACTCCATGTTGAATCTCCTATTGGTCTCGATCGTCACAATCGATCTCGACCTATTGAACTCGCCCTCATCACAATAATATAAAAGCCACCCTGTGGCACACGTCATTATATCTCTTCGTCTCTTGTTGTCATCCACATCATCTCACAATATCTCGCAAGATGGCAATGCCCAGAGGATTCCAACGGCACCTAGTACAACTGTTAAGACAAGCTAGAATTACCCCACATATCACCAAAGGGTCCAAAGTAAGCATCATTTTGCCCCAAATTATGCCAATATCCAATACAATTATATCTGTAATTTATTAATATTTTGCCATATTGTAATTATATGCCATTTATTTTATTAGTTTCCTATTATGTTTGAAAGTGCAATATATTAGTATACAAAATTTTAATGTTTTTTCTTTGTTTTTTAGGAGCACTGAGCTTAGTGGCATTATTGTTCAACAAGAACAAAGAAAATAAAATTATAAAAGTAGACAAAAGTAGAACTGACTTTGTCCTGTGTGTGGTGCTGCGAACTGTGAACGGCGAAGAACTGGAGTGAAGGCATGGTCCCAACCCGCCGTACTTGCAAGTGCGTGCTGTCTACTTGCAAAAACGTGGGCAAAATTTGGGGATCCGTACGTAGTGAGTACCGCCTCAGTACGGATTTGGGAGCACGCAGACACGCCGTAGCACTTTTAGTGCAAGAGGAACTTTCGCTGCGCTTGGGCTGCGGTCGGGCTACGGATTCACCCCCAGTACGGTTGACGTGCGTTGACGTGCGTGCCCTCTGCTGCTAACGAGCGCACAATGCACGGACTCTGTGAGTTTTTGAAAATTTTCCGCACAGTTACTTGCTCTACGGACAACGCACCTAGGACGTGCGTATGGCAAGCCCTTTTAACATTTAATCCTATTTCATGATATCAAGAATTCAATTCTTGATATCAAGAATCGCCATTGGTTAAGAACACAAAATGATTTCTTGATATCAAGAAATGAATTCTTGCGGCCTAGATACGTGTTCATTGCGTGCTTCCTTTCGCAGCGAGGACGCCAAGAAAAATGTGCATGCACATTTTCGGTCTACGGGCTCAGCGTGCTGTCTGCAACCTATAGAGTACCGAAGTGTAACGTCATACCGGCCGAGTTGTCAAGGTTGCTGGTTCTAAACAATTTTGTGCTAAACAATTGCCCGCTCCAGCCCATTGCTCGAATGACTTCGCGGTGAATCTCATGCGCGGGCTCTGTTGTTTGGAACCAGTATCCTGGACGACGAGCGAATATCACGTCAGCACTTCGGCACTTGGGCACGGAGCGCGTGCGTCCTCCGTGCAGATTTGCTGATTTTTTGGCCGTTGACCACCCGTAGGAGCACGTAAGCCCAGCTGTGAAGGCCCCTTAAGCGCTTTACGGCATTATGCAATCTTTAGAAAGACAAATACGAATCAAACTTAGAATGGTCAGATAATTTCAAATATCTTTGCTTCTTATTGAGCGCATTTTTACTCGTTTATTTTATTGTTTATTCATATTGTATGTCAGTGTATGAAAGGTTGTTTGGTAGCATTGTGTGACACTGCTGTTTCGTTGCCCTTGTACTTATTTCTTGTGCACCTGCAAGGTTCTCTGAGGCATCTAAGGATGCTTCTGCCTTCTGCACACATCTCGATATCCCAACTAATTGTTTGAACTATAAACATGAACTAAAGTATGCCTATATGCTCAGGCATCAGCTCTCGGGTCAAGCAAAAGGTTGTGTCATAGCTCTTGCTTGAACCTCTGCTCAGTCACAAATTTACTAGGTAGTATTGGCTTCAAGCAAATGCTATAGTTTTTATCGTTACGGCCCAGTATCCAAGGTAAATACCATAATCGTTCCCTTGCGCGTGCGTTAACACACACACCCACACCCACAAAAGTCTCCCTCTCCCCATCTTTTTCCCTCCTTTCTTGTTCTTTATGTTGGTGTTTCAAAGTATTATTGTCTTTCATTGTTATTTTTGTATTATTTTTATCACACAGTGTTGCCGGCCAATATAACAATTTCAACATCTGGAAAGAGAATAGAATACATACTGGGACCAGCGCATGTTTTCGTCCAAGAGAATTCATCGACTTCTATCACCTGCACAAGTATTGGATCACGACCACAAGCTGAAATATCATGGACCATGGGTAACGCAGGCAGTTCCCCTCGAAATAGAAGTTCTTCACAATACAAAAATGTCTTGGATAGCAGTTTGTATGACACTAGAAGTACACTTCAAATTTACCCAAAGAGGAATCACCACAAACAATCTCTTCGATGTGTTGTATCTGTCGGGACTTTCCGTGATCAGAAGGAAGCTCTTTTGATAGTTTACGGTAATTGTGTATTATGCTTTCAACAAGTATAATGATGTACTTTGTAAGAGATTTGTACCATACCTGAAAAATGTATGTTTAATCAAATTACATCATCAGTTAATGTCAGAGATTGCACAGCTACGGGATACTTGATCATGCTGATAAGAAATTTAACAATTTTGACAGCCAAGTAAGTGTAAGTTTTAACATATGATCATGTATCATCGCTGATCAAATCTAAAACGAAATTTTCAAACAGAGAATGTCATGAATTTAGGTAAAAGGGTGAAGGACCTGACTGGCCTTGGACGAGAAGTGACCATAAATTGTTAATTAAATAGACAGGGTTATTTGATAGTTTTACCCCTTTTGCAATACAATTATCATTCATATGATCATAATTATTACTCTAGTTATATTTGTACTCTCCCTGTAAAGGCCCTCCAGGTAACGTCAAAATACATGTACCAAACATTCTGAAAGATGGTCTACTAACTAATATAACCTGCATTGCTAACAACGGATACCCTGTTCCGTTCATTCATTGGTATATTGGATCAAGAAATTTGACAGAAAACTCGCTCATTCGCTTCTCCGTGAACTCAAATGATCGTTATGATGCTGAAAGTCGCCTCACCTACGCACCAAAGAAGAGTGATCACGGGAAGCGTATTCTCTGCCAAGCTCTACATCCTAAATCACTGTTTCTGTCTAAGGGTACTAGCGAGGTCTTAAACATTTCATGTGAGTATAACTGTCCTCGGAATAAATTTACCATTTCAAAGAAATTGGCATTGCTATATGGAGAAGTGGGTTTGTGTATGGAGGGGGGGGGGGGGTACTAGTGTTCAAAAATTGTCAGTTAACTTATTAGACAATATGGTCCTGTACCCCCTCCGACATTTGAATGCGTTTAGCGGAGACCCTGACCCAGTATCATTCGAAAAATTGTTTTCCAGTGTCCAATGTTTCATTCTTAGCCTTCTTATTCCCCTCCTTCTCCCTCATACGTTTTTCTATATCATATAGACAACTGATGTCATAACCTCTTTCCGGTGGTCTGTTACCAATAAATTCCATATCAGCTTCGTAGTCGCATGTTCTTCAGATGCCAACCCTCCCTGCCTTAAACTTCGTCTGGTTTTGTGATTATAATGCATTACATATCCAACACCAGGAATATAACACTGCATAAGACTATACAAGAAACGCTGACCAAATACATGATCTTAAGACACCTCAGGTCGGAAGATTATTGTTAATACATGTGTGTAGCCAATACAACCTATGGCGCCGGTAATGCTGTCTTGAACTTCAAATTCCCATGTTAGTGGAACTTATTCGGTGTATCTTAACCCATTTCATATACGGGAACCGAGTGGGCCTTGTATTAAGCCTATGGGATTGAGAGAATTCAATAGTCAATGGGTTAAGCATAACTGCTATTTTCCTCCTATGATTCCGATATTAAGTATCATTACATTTTGATTGTTTAGATTAATATTGTCTTCAGCACTGCATATCACAAAATACTGTCTTTAGTTAAAAAAAAAAAAAACATAATATATTTACATCTATATTTAGTAATGTTTAACAAAAATTATATATACGGTACATAACTTTTAGGTATCTTATGTATTCGGCAGAACCTTTGAATGATTTTCTCTATAATGAAATTCATATGTATAATTCATATCATATGCATCCCAATGTAGTAAAACAAAAATTATATCATGCAATTTTAATAAAAACCATGCGGAAACTTTTGGCAAAAAATACTGAAGAAGCATGCCATCGCAAAGTACAATATCTTTTTTTGAAGTTCGCTTCCACATTTAGGTATCCATGTCATTTTTTTTTCTTCCAGAAACACGCACACACACACGCGCAAACACACAGTATGTTATTCTTCCTGAATTGATGTTCATGGGCAGGGGTAAAACAAAGAAATATCCAGTAACAAAAGACTGATCCTATGCTACTAAAGACGGATACTATGCATCTTCACTCCTCTAACCATATTTTATTATAACCTGTGTACGTTGCAATACAGTCACCCAAGATCCACCTTCTGAGTTCGTCGTCGACCGAAACCAGACAACATCTTCAATAAAAACATCCATGTCAGTAACGTCCAATCGCCAATGTTTACATCAAATATGTAAGTTCTAAGTTCAAGGTTCAAATCATAGTGTCTAAAGCTTTCCATCCCAGTATGTTGAGGTCATGACTCTGGGATTTAAAAAAAAATCACCCTTTTTCAGAAAGATAGCCTCTATTATGCATAACTTCGTTAAATACATGTAAAGTTATGCATTATATTCATAGAAATATCTTATGTCACCATATTTCATTCAACATATTATGACGTTAGACATATAATACTAGTTATTAGAATCGGAACGGTTCTAGGACTCCTACCCCCTGGACAACCACCCCTAGGATAACCACCCTCTAGGACAACTACCCCTAGGACAACTACCCCTAGGGCAGCCACCCTCTAGGACGACTACCCCCCTAGGACAAGTACCCCCCGGATAACTACCCCCCAGACATCTACCCCTAGGACAACCACCCTCTAGGACAACTACCCCCGGACAACTACCCCCTGGACAACTACCCCCCGGACAACCACCCCCTAGGACAACTACGGGGGGGTAGTTGTCCCTGGGGGTAGTTGTCCGGGTATTTATGTATTTATGTATGAACGAGTAATTGCATAAAGGACGCCATGGCAACTGAAATTGATATAAACATATTTCCCCTGTTCCAAACCATGCGGAATATTATCTTTCATTATTAAATTTATTGCATCATGATAAGGAATTAAAAAGTAAGGGCCTAAAAGGAAAAGGTTCAAGTCCTCAATGTGTTAATAAATATTCAAAAATCCCAATTGTTAACAAAACCGAGGTTTTTATGGTACTTTGCAGGGCACTCTGCTGAGAAGCAACGAAATGTCCATTATCAAAATGGTGTTTACATATATCAAAGAAGTATACAATATAAATTCACTCTCTGAATATTGTTTGAAAACATTTTCACAATATCGAAAACTCATACAAAACGTGTCGGTTTGCATGGAACGGTTGTTATGACAACAGTCAGTGTGGTGCATAATTGGGCGATATTAAAATGTGCGGAATATGATTCTTAATACGATGACCAAGTTTCAATGAAATATGACATTCATACTTAAAGTTACATGTGAACATGTCAAAAGAGGTAAAATAGGAGTACGCCCTCTTCATTTAGGTGTTAGGTGTTAGGTACCATACTGAAACTGAAGCCATTGACATTTTAAGATATTTAAAGAAAAAAAAAACAGCTTTGTGTATCGTGGTATAACTAATGTTTTACTAAAAATGTGACCCGACGCCTCAAAACCTACAATAAGTCGCCAAAATTATTTTTTTGGTTTTATACATTTTCTGAAAGTAGAGATTCTCAGCTTTCCAATGATATATCACTTGCCTAGTTTACTCAATGATAACACCTTTAAATATCACATTTAGAATCAGTATGTAACCAGCAATCAATAACTCCTATTCAGAGAAAATGGCCATTTAAGTTCGGAACAAAAGAGTGCTAAACTTTCGCTCTCTGTGTGCGCCCAAGTAAAACTGGGTATTCAAATGGCCATAGTAACCGGTATGAAGGGATTATCAGATTAGGCTGAGTTTTGGCACACTGCTTAAGGAGGACCTATTCATTACTCACTCCAAAAATCAATTTAATACCTTTAGAGGTAAAGTAGTAATTTGGCATTGAATGAAAGTATTACAAAAGCTCTCCAAATATTCATTAGCTCGACAGGTGAAAAAAAAAAAGGAGTCATTTTAAAATGCCCCAAAAACATATTTCTAAGTCGAATTACGACTCACAAACTTGAGACATGATAGAATGATTATGAAACCACCCATTTCTATCAAAAACAGAAAATCGACTGTTCCAAGCAAATTTACTATTTTGGGCTGTTTGCTACGTTGTGGTCCGTGCGACTTATTGTAGGTTTTGAGGCGGCAGGTCACAAATATCATTAATGAAATTTCTCTTTTAATGAAGTTTCTCTTTTAACACATATTGTTAATTTATCACTAAAAAACGGCGATGTTTCTAATAAAATGAAGGTTGCAAAGGTTTTACCTATTCAAGAAAGGCGACCAAAAAGACAAAGGTAATTACCGCCCTTTATCACTCCTAACAAACTCAAAAATCTAGAAAAATCGTTTATTCTGCACTCATTACATACGCTTTTAATTAATCATCGTGTCATCTCCGGGTTTCAACTATTCAAAGCACGCGCTTCTAATACATGTATTCATAAAATTGCCAGACTTCTCCAAGGCCTTCGATACTATAAATCATGATATATTGTTGCATAAGTTATCTCTCTATGGTAACCAGGGGAAGGCCTTGGAGTGGTTCAGGAACTACCTTAGTGATAGAAAACAATATGCATACATGAATGGTTTTGAATCGACCCTTCAGTCAATTACTTTTGGTATCCCTCAAGGTTCTCTGTAAGGCCCGCTCCTGTTTATTTTATGTACACTATAACGATCTCCAAAACTCATCTGCAGTCTTGCCATAATATCCTCTTTCCCGATGACTCCAATATTTTTTGCTCTCACTATAACCCTGATACACTTCTGAACATTGTAAACACTGAAGTAACGTGCGCATTTGACTGGATTAAAGCTAACAAATTGTTATCATTATCATTATATGAAACAAATTTATTGCTGTTTAATGATTCTATATCATCCTTATCAGGTCATATGCAAAGAAACAATTATTTCCCAGGTTGAGTCTATGAAATTTTTTGGTGTTTGTACTGTAAACTAACGTGAAACGTTCAAATTTATTGTTTATGTAAACTGTTCTATTCTGTCTTAATCTTTCCTTATATCTTAATTATTGTACTTACATTGGGAAATGCGTTTGTCAGCAGGATAGAGTCTTTTTGCAAACATCAAATTTTGACATATTTGTATCAATATCCATATAACGCGGCAAAGAATAAAACAACTGAACCTGGTATTTTGTTTATTTTGTTCATAATTATTTGAAATTTGTGACCCGCCGCCTCAAAACCTACAATAAGTCGCACGGACCACAACGTAGCAAACAGCCCAAAATAGTAAATTTGCTTGGATCAGTCGATTTTCTGTTTTTGATAGAAATGGGTAGTTTCATTATCATTCTATCATGTCTCAAGTTTGTGAGTCGTAATTTGACTTAGAAATATGTTTTGGGGCATTTTAAAATGACTCCTTTTTTCACCTGTAGAGCTAATGAATGTTTGGAGAGCTTTTGTAATACTTTCATTCAATGCCAAACTACTACTTTACCTCTAAAGGTATTAAATTGATTTTTGGAGTGAGTAATGAATAGGTCCTCTCGGAGCAGCATGCCAAAATTCAGCCTAATCTGATAATCCCTTCATACCGGTTGTCCTGGCCATTTGAATACCCAGTTTTACATGGGCGCACAGAGAGAGAGCAAAGGTTTAGCACTCTTTTGTTCCGAACTTAAATGGCCATTTTCTCTGAATAGGAGTTATTGATTGCTGGTTACATACTGATTCTAAATGTGATTTTTAAAGGTGTTATCATCGAGTAAATTAGGCAAGTGATATACCATTGGAAAGCTGAGAATCTCTACTTTCAGAAAATGTATAAAACAAAAAAATAATTTTGGCGACTTATTGTAGGTTTTGAGGCGTCGGATCACATATAAATGGTCTATCCTTCACTATTCTTAAAGTAGAACTTTAATGATTTTAAATATTGGCTTAATACTTATTATTGCATAGATGGCATAAATTAAACAAGGTTATCCAAATTCAACGCTTGGAAACATTTGAAGTAATGATTATTATCAATTATAAAACGGTAAAATACAGCCCCCGATATAGCAGCTGAAGAGCTCCTTGAACGCTGCTGAGATATGTGACGACACACCATGGACCAGTCCTGTCTAAGCAGACGATGTCCCATAACATCTTACACATTTTTCAGAGCCTATTTTGTCATCTCCTCTTCACTTATTTCTCTTCCTTCACTAGCGTCAGTCTTAATGTTAGTCTGTTGCCTCACTCTTAACTTCGTGTATGGTATTATTTTGATTAAAA
Organism: Heliocidaris erythrogramma; assembly: GCA_025617745.1. NCBI lineage: Eukaryota > Metazoa > Echinodermata > Echinoidea > Camarodonta > Echinometridae > Heliocidaris > Heliocidaris erythrogramma. The sequence continues at coordinate 30,902,084 of CM046854.1, forward strand.
TTGCAGCGTTAAAAAATTAAAGGAATCAGTCACTTGTAAGCAAAATAAGACGCCATTGTATTTTCAGCTGCTTGCACCGGGGCATGTTCGGCGTTTCAAGAGGGAACGAATACCATCCTGCTATTATTCGGAGGGCTTTTCAGTTTGAAAGTGGGGTTTATTTCATTGATCATTGACCCTTCTGCTGCGTATTTACAATCAAACGGTTTTAGCTATCAGAATCAGTTTCACTTTCCCTTTATAATGGTGTGAAATAAGGTCATGTTTAAATACACCAAACTCTTTATAATTTGATAAAATAATTGCATTGCAATTACGTTCATTCATTATAGGACGCCGTCTGCTTAAGCAGGATCGATCCCGAGTGTGACGACATCAAAACATCGCTATATTTCTGGCGAATCCTCGGATATTCCAGATGCTGAGAAGAGCTTTTATTTGCGTTGTTTTTATAATCATCAGATACGCAGTTGACATAAAACTTATACGATTGCCATCTGTAAGCTTCCCAGTTTCTAGTGATACATTAATTGCCATATTTGTGATTTTCTTTGAATATCTACTTTAAATGATATATGCTTGTTGATTGTTGTAACGTTCTCATGGCGACGTTGGAGTTTCTATCCAGGCAACTACTTTTCCAGTCGATGGAGAAGATATTATACAATATAGAACTGTGCTGGCTTCTGAAATTGTTACAACACCTCCTGTCGGGTGAACCGTTCAAATTCTACGAGGTTCGACTTGAGGGCAGACTTTACAAGCATAGTCAGTGAATCAAACTACTTTCTTAAATTATTTTTTGTCATAGGTGATGGTATAACATACATACACAATTTCGACAATTTCCCGAAGCCCCACTTCTTTCCGGTACAATTTCCTTTAGCAACTTAGGAGTGAACCTTTTAGAACGGTAGATATCAATAAATGTTTCCTTCGGAACTATAATCACTTCTTCAATTCATGGTAACATATTTCATGATTTTAAAGTATTGTTAAGCCTGTAGTGACTTGACCTTAAAAGAACCTTTAGTATTGTAAATATTATTGTTTGGACTTTATTGTGTACACTGTAGATCTAGAAACCTAGTTAAGTCTTTTATTCAACTGTCACCAGTAACATTTCTTTAGAGCCTCTTGAGTGCCACACATACTGTACTCACTACATACACCTGTACTTATCCTGGCAAGCACATTCCACTACCTATTGTGTTAGGATGTGCAGCTACTCAGTGTACATACACTTATTACACTAGCATACATGTGCCACACCTTTTTTTCATCACTCCTTCTTAGCTGTTCTTATGGAGCACACGACTTTTAGAGAGAGTTCACAACTACAATTCTTTAGCTGTATCTTCAAAGTTGTTTTCACCCTTCTTCACTCTTTTCTCTTGGTAGTAAGGCCTTATTGCTTGTTGAGAAACGGAGTCACCCTTTCTTCATTCGCAAAGAAGCATACTTGTTTTTGTATATACTTGTAACTATACTTTCTACGGGAACTGTGCAATATTTGAACGGCTATACTTGTCAACTCACATACAATTACAATACATCTAACTGTGAGATACGGTGGCATCCAGAAATACTGGTAGATTCAAGATCAGGTAGGAAACAAACATTTTTTATTTTCCTAGTTAATTTAAATTAGAGAATACATAACCAAATTCCCTTTTTTGATCTAATCTACTTTTGTCAGCATTACTATCATGACGGATACCACTAGAAAAGAGCCATTCCCTCCTGTCTCTTCTGTTAGTTTAAAGCTTCCACCATTTTGGTCAAATGACCCAGATATTTGGTTTGCTCAAGTCGAGGCCCAGTTTCAAACAAGAGGTATCTCTGTAGAGTCCACAAAGTTTGCTTATGTTGTTGCCTCATTACAACCAGAGGTAGCCACGGAGGTACGCGATATTTTAATTGCCCCTCCTGAAACAGAGCCGTATACAAAATTGAAAGCTGCTCTAGTCAAGCGAACTTCCGTCTCTGAGCAGAAGCGTCTGAACAAATTGCTGACGAGTGAGGAACTAGGTGATAAGTCACCCTCACAACTCCTTAGGAGAATGCAGCAATTACTGGGCAATAGTACTTTGGAGACTAGTATATTGAGGCAATTATTCTTGCAACGTCTGCCAACCAATGTACAGTTGATTCTAGCTTCGACAAGCGACGATGTTAGCTTGGTCGATCTGGCAGCATTAGCGGTTCACCTTCTATTTCACACATCTCACCTAAATCAGTACCAACACATTCTCAGGCTTACGCCTCTTCCAGTGAGTCTGAGGAAGTACAGCTATTCAACTTACTGCTCAAGTGCAAGCCTTAACTTGTTCTCTACAGGAAAACCGTAGAAGTCGCAGTCGGCAGCGCAGGTCTAAGGATTCAGGCCATCGCCAGTCAGCTTCCAGGAGCCCGCGTCGGCATCAACAGCATGCTGGGGCCGAATGTTGGTATCACTGGAAACATGGCAGTCAAGCCCAGAAATGTGTGAGTCCTTGCTCATACTCAGCAGGACGAAGCCGTTCCGGACAGACTCAGGGAAACGGGCCCGCCAAGGAATAGCGGCGACTAGTTCCCTTGGCAGTACTAAACCCAGTCGCCTTTTCTTTGTTCATGACAAACATTCAGGTACACGTTTCCTTGTTGATACAGGGGCTGAAGTTAGTATTTTTCCTCAATCCAAGTTGGGAAAATCGGCATTGGTATGTACAACAAATATTCAACTTCAAGCTGTTAACAAATCACCAATTAAGACTTTTGGAGAAATATCTTTCACTCTTGATCTTGGGTTGCGTCGAGTTTTTCGTTGGATTTTTGTTGTGACGGACATACCTACGCCTATCTTAGGAGCTGATTTCCTTGATCACTATGGACTGTTAGTAGACATCAAGCATCGTCGACTGATAGACACCACCACATCTCTTACAGTACAGGGATTTGGCTCATATACAGGTATCATCAGCCCGATGTACGTGAAGCAAGACTCTTCAGAGCGTTTCCACTCCCTTCTTCGTGAGTATCCTGACATCACACGGCCGGTATACAAGCACTTGGAAGTCAAGCATACAACCACTCACCATATCCAGACTCGAGGCCCGCCTACTTCAGCCCGCCCTCGTCGACTTGCTCCGGATCGTCAGAAGATTGCCAAGGCAGAGTTTGAGCACATGCTTGAACTTGGCATTATCAGACAATCTGACAGTAACTGGTCAAGTCCTTTGCACATGGTTCCCAAGAAGACACCAGGGGACTGGCGACCAAACATTTGTTATTTATTACCAAAACTGGAATAGAATCAGTGGCGGCACCAGGATTTTATAAGGGGGGATGCCCTCCATGCCCCCCCCCCCCCCTTGTTGCCGCCACTGAATAAAATATAATAACGGGATATTATTTTACACAGACAATCTATTACTATTCATCAGATACATAATGATTGAAGTACATTCCAATCTATCCTGGGGAAAAATATTGATATTTGAAAAGAATGGCACGACTTAACTTTCTCTTTCTGGTGTTTTTTAGTACCTCCCATGAGACAGTTTATAGGTGACGACGTACACACAGATGGATATCCCAACAATTCAACTGTAACAATGACAACTGATGAGCCGTATAATATCACATGTGTATCAGAGGGTGCAAGGCCTCCTGGTGTACTTGTATGGGAATGGCCAGACGATTTAGATGTCGTTTTCAGAAACCAGTCTGATGTCCTACAAAGAGAGAGTTATGTCTCCCTGAAAGTGGCTTCGGTATTACCAAGCAGATATGATGATGGAAATATCATCCGTTGTATGGCATTGCATCAGGAACTTACAAAAAGTATTCTGTTTTCAGTTTATTTAGATGTTCAGGGTAAGAAATTAGTTTTGAAGAAAGGGTTCTATCAGATAATTTCCACTTTTGTTCAAGGTTGTAGGAACTTAATTTTCGAACAATTAATTTCAAAATAACCTACAGATACCCCTATCTGATAGTATGATAAGATTATAGCATGGTACGCAATAATACACAGAAAAGTTAAAAATGGATTTACAGTGTATAGGGTTAATTTGAACTTATCTTCTGCTCTTGATAGATTGTTTAGATCCGGTGGATTCAGTATGCCTAATGACACGAAATAATGAGAACAAGGCGGAATATCACTTTTCTTTCCGATGAACTAGAATCAAATACCCAAGATCCTCTTCTTTCTGACTCATTAATATTCATTTTTAACGGTCCGCCGTAGACAATGGTTAGTAAACGAAGAAGCTTGACTGGGGAGGAATTTTTAATTTGTAAACAAATCTTTAGGCATTTTACTCCCAGTGTTAAAGATCGTATGCTCGATCTCTATACTTTCACAGTATCTGTCAGAGGCCTGCTTTCTGAAATTATATCACATGTAGGCGCAAGAACGTGTTGATGTAGCCGGAAAAGAGTCCACCCGTCTTGGTCTCGGGGTCGTATTGAGCCGTCTCGGAGAAATGCCACACTTCAAATATCTTGCTCAAAACGTCCGTCACCTAGGTCCCTTCCAGGGGTACAGACTACAAACGTCCAGGTACGCGATCTTTTCCCCGTCACCTATTTTGTGGTAGAGGCAGGAAGCCCCCGTCCTTCCTCCATAGAACGCATCTCGCGGATTGAGCGGAGTCCTGATATTTGACTTGTAGCCTTTGTAGAATCGGCACATGTCGGGATTCTCTTTCAGTTGGCGATGAAATTCATGCTCCCAGATGACCTCCACCACATATCCCCTTTTCTCGATCGATTTTTGACGCTCTATGGTCTTTTGGTACACGCTCTCTACGGATTCCTCCGTTCCCGGGACCGGAGTGTCTCTCCTTTTGAAACAATTGGGGCAGCCGTGCCAGAGGCAGCCGTAAAATTCGTAAACGGTGTTCCCGTGCAGCCCATCCACGAGATACTTACCTATTCGAGCTTCCCCGCCGTTCCGCGCGTGCCGGATGTCAATGCCTTTTGAAAGAGCGATCCATTTCAGCCACCCCATGGCCTTCACGGACTGGTTGTGTTTCGGGGTATACCCCTGCGGAGGTATCAACGCGATGGTCCCTTCTGGCATAAACCGTGTGCGGTAGACCCGACTGCATGCTGATGCGATGGTGACGTCATCTTTGTAAGGGTCGATCCCGGAGGCTTCGATGAAGGATTTTCGAAAGGTCATGCACCCCCTCATCAGAATATCCACGTCGCTGTGGCAGTAGGCCAGCATCTCCGTTTCGAGGTCGTAGAGCGCATCTTTCTGCCCTGCGTACCACGCGTCAAATTTTTTTCTGGCGTCGCCCTCTTTCATGCCGTCAGGATCAAAGTACTCTTTCGAAGGGATCGGTCCTCGATACTCTTCGTTCGCTTTCGTGTTAAAGAGATGCGGGAAATACCCCTTCTTCATTTCCTTCAGACCGAAGGTTTTGGGGAATTTGGCCAGAGGCATGGCGAGGAAACTCAGCGAGTCGATCAAGGTCACGTGGTTATAGGTCAATTTGATGATCTTCACCCCATTTTCGATCACGTCGGGAGCTATCCCCTGCTCGAAGAGATATTCTTTGACCAAGAGCGCGTCATATCCCCGGGCGTTGTGGGCGATGGCGCGTCTCCCAGCGTGGCATTCCTCGGAGAACAGCCACTGGCAAAATTCGTTCCGGCAGTGGTCGCCTTTGAAAATCCACTCCCGCTGGCCGCACAGGTGACACGGTTTGGTTCGATCTTCCCAACAGAGCGTGCACACGCGATACGCGATGCAGAGATTCGGGGTATGTTTGTAGATTTTCCCCAGCTTATTTTCTCCAACGACGTCGTCTTGTCGACATTCGAAGTCGTAGAATACGTAGGCGGGAATAGTATCTCGGCATTTCTTGATCAGGAACTTGCCATTTTTCAACCGCGCCTCTTCGCGGCGTTCGGGATGGGGTATCGCCCCCAAATGGGTCACTATCCTCTCGATTTTCTCGTGCCCGTCCGCCAGAAAGGCATACGTCTTTTGGAGAGCTTCGTAGGCATCATCCGATGAGGAAATGGGTGCGGTCTCCTCATTTTCGGCGTCCGTCCCGTATTTGATGAATTCATCGACCTCTTCCACCGTGGATTGAAGATCGTCTTGGGCGGGAGCTTTCATGTAACACAGGTGGTTTTCTCCGGGCTGGATTTGAACGCGGCATCGCATTCCACAGACGTGCTTTTTTCTTGTTCCGTCCTTGGTCTGGTCGATCGTCACCCCGCACTCTTTACATCTGAATACCCGGCTGCATACCGTCACACCCTCTTCGGATCCTTTGCCTTTTCCGATTCGTTTGTGATTTTGATAACAGGTCGGGTTTTTGAAATAGCGGCGGCAGTCGAGACAGTGTACCCATTCGGTAATTTCGCAAGGCCCCATGCGGCAGCAGACACACCCCGCGGCACACGCGTGCCGTTTCTTGACCGAGTACCCTGTCAGACAGTGGGGGCATAATCCGTTCTGTTCCAGGAAGGCCGGCATCGAAGTGACGTCATAGTGGTCTTCGTAGTGGTAGAGGTAGAGCTGTCGGTCTTTATGGGGTCCGGCATAGAGAATTTCGTTGAACGTGTTCTTGGAGTACACCACGATCTGATAGTCAGGAATGACCCGCTGAAACGCCTTCAATTCGTCGATTCCGCAGGATGCACCGACGGGCACCCCCGAAATTTCGTGCAGGTGTACATGGTACGCCGCTGCTTTCTGAGGTTCAGCAGATCGACGAATGCTCTTGTAGTAACGAGCCGCCTCGTCGTTGTCATTCCTGCGCGCGTGAGCCATGGCCACGGCGAGAGCCCGTGCGCAACACGTGGCGTCCCGATTCTTGATGTGGACAAAACAGCGTTTTCCCTTCAGCCATTTTTCGAAATCGATTTTCGGCACATCTCGATTTCACGTCCCGCCGGCATGAGAAAACCCGAATTGGATTGCAACACGCCCTCTACCGCCAGCATGACTCGTTCGATAGAAAATTGATCGTTCCGCATGATGGGGATCCAAATCGGGGCGTTCAATCCACCGCCATCGATGATCATGCCGATCCTGTCCTGGGGCTAAACACCATGGCGCTTCGCTGTAAACACGCTGTTCGATCCAGAGGACGAACCACGATCCGATAATCGACAGCTTCGGCGGTAAACCTCCCTACCTTGCGCATCTTGTAGGTGTCAACGCGATAAAATTGACGCACGGTCTCCTCGTCCAGCACAACGTCCTCTTCCAACGCGGCTAAATTTGGATCAAACATGTCCTCGCCGTGGTTATCACCAACTTCCCGATGTCTTTCGTCTAAATTGGGGTGGAACAGATCACCAGCTCCCTGATCATCTAAGAATAATTTTAAAAATTAAAAATACAAATATTTGTTCCATGACACCAAGATATATTTTTTAACATAAATAATTATTTTTTTTTTAATTCAAATGTCATGATTTTGTAACTTATTTATTAAAATTTAATCTTTGATAAGTGAAATGTCAGTTTACACTGGTAGAAGCACATAGTGTATGAAAGATGCCTACCCCAAACGCAACGCCGGTTCAGATTCAGCGGGAATTCCATTAGATTTGTTTTTCGAATTTTCCGTCAAAGGTACCCTCGTTTTTCTTTCTCTCTTCTTCGCTCACTGGCACCCACGTTTTCCCCAATTTTTTTCCAATATTGGCTTCCGATACATGGCTCCCTCCACCATGCGAATAATATCCACATCGTGACCAACATCGTCGAGATTTAGTGATGATCAAACTGAAACGAAAGAGATTTCACTTTGCGGTACACGTACGTATAACTGTTCTGAAAATCTTTTTGCGAGTGATATTTATATATTTACTTCGAATCATGATGGGAGGGGCTTAACCCGATCATGACCTCAACATTAGATTCCCAGTAGAGTCAAAGTTATACGCATGGTTATACACTACGGCTGCTATACGCCTAAACACAAATTTCTCCCATAATACACTCACACGGTGTCTGCAACGTACCTTGGTTCTCATGACCCTCCATATCGGGATCCACGTTAACCCTCGCATCCCGTTCTTCATCTTCCATCCGCGGGATGTCCCGCATCCTCTCCACCACCTCGGTCCTAGCTTGACTTTGCCGTTCCCTCGCTCTCATCCTGCGCTCCTGAAGGAGACGGAACGTCGCCTCGTCTTCGGCGGTCCACCCCGCTTGACTCATGATGATGAATAATTGATGATTCCCTTTTTTCCTCCCACTCTTTAAACGTCTTTTCGATATGATCCCAATATTCAAAACCACAGAAAGGTACTTTCCAAATTGCAAACACCATCCACAATGCTATCACCATCGTGCAACGGTTATTCTGAGTGCGACGGAGATTGTCATCCACAATCCTTTATACCCCTTCCACGCCGATTGCGCCATACCCATGATGCAATGCTAAAAATAACGCGTGATGCAATGTCGCCGCATTACCGGTTAGAACTGGAAATCAACGTAAACGATACGTCGCGATGATGTCATTCGACAAAACAAACTCATGATGTCATGATGTGATAAAAAGTGTTGATAATCCTCTTGTCAAATCTGCTGCTAGGGTTTCACCTTAAGTGGTTAAGAGCGCGCTTTGGCCTCGGGTGATTGATTGACGCTTCACAAACCGAGCCACTTGAGATATGTACTGGTAGGCAGTACATCGAGCAACGTACTAGGGTTTCACCTAAAGTGGTTAAGAGCACGCTTTGGCCTCGGGTGATTGATTGACGCTTCACAAACCGAGCCACTTGAGATATGTACTGGTAGGCAGTACATCGAGCAACGTACTAGGGTTTCACCTAAAGTGGTTAAGAGCGCGCTTTGGTCTCGGGTGATTGATTGACGCTTCACAAACCGAGCCACTTGAGATATATACTGGTAGGCAGTACATCGAGCAACGTACTAGGGTTTCACCTAAAGTGGTTAAGAGCGCGCTTTGGCCTCGGGTGATTGATTGACGCTTCACAAACCAAGCCACTTGAGATATGTACTGGTAGGCAGTACATCGAGCAACGTACTAGGGTTTCACCTAAAGTGGTTAAGAGCGCGCTTTGGCCTCGGGTGATTGATTGACGCTTCACAAACCGAGCCACTTGAGATATGTACTGGTAGGCAGTACATCGAGCAACGTAAGCAATACGTTGCCATGATGGCACGGTATAACTATTGCGCAATAGATATGATAGGAAGGGTGCTAGAAAATGACATTACAATCCTGTGGCGTAATCCACGTGGCGCAATAGGTATTGCGCAATAGCGATGCAATACCGATGGTGATGGTCAAAGGTCGTGGCTGACCGGAAGTCGGGTCAAAGGTCACTAGGGTCAAAGGTCAAAAGGTAAAGGTCAAAGGTCAAGGGTCAACCAGAGGTCACCAGAGGTCAAAGGTCAAAGGGTCAATATGTCAAAGGTCAAAGGTCTATCTGCCTGAGGTCTAACCCATATCTACTGGGGTAGTTATCCGGGGGTATATATATATATATATATATATAAACGACTAATGGGTACATTAGGAGGACAGTTTTTGTTCTTTTTCTTTGTTCAACTGTCGACCTAATGTACCAACTGTCTACCTAATGTAGGGGTCGCTATTATGACGGAATAAACTGCATGGTTAGGTGTCGACTTAATGTACCCGTTAGTCAAATATGTATATATATATATATATTTAATTTTCATAATTGATAGGATTGAAGTAAATTGAATATATCATAACGAAAGTAAATGTGAGAAAAATTACAATGCCCCGACCGGGATTCGAACCCGGGACCCTGGATTACATGACCAGTGCTTTACCAACTGAGCTATCCGGGCTCCCGTCGAAGCAATGTAACAATCTCACATATAGCCCTCTCTTTCCATCGAGCGTAGGGGGTACATCCATACCAATTCCATGCGTACGCTATATAATGGCCTACCAATGAGACAGGTCTTCCCATTATATAGCGTACGCATGGAATTGGTATGGATGTACCCCGTACGCTCGATGGAAAGAGAGGGGATATAACATTGCTTCGACGGGAGCCCGGATAGCTCAGTTGGTAGAGCACTGGTCATGTAATCCAGGGTCCCGCGTTCGAATCCCGGTCGGGGCATTGTAATTTTTTCTCACATTTACTTTCTTTATGATATATTCAATTTACTTCAATCCTATCAATTATGAAATTTAATTACGAATTCAAATTTTCCTCTATAGAAATTCGTTGGCATGGATTTGCCCGACTTTAGAGGGAAGACCTGTCTCATTGGTAGGCCATTATATAGCGTACGCATGGAATTGGTATGGATGTACCCCCTACGCCCAATGGAAAGAGACGGGCTATATGTGAGATTGTTACATTGCTTCGACGGGAGCCCAGATAGCTCAGTTGGTAAAGCACTTGTCATGTAATCCAGGGTCCCGGGTTCGAATCCCGGTCGGGGCATTGTAATTTTTCTCACATTTACTTTCTTTATGATATATTCAATATATATTTCTTGAACATATATTATATATATTTCTTGAACATATCATGAAGAGAGCGAACTGCCTGGAAAGTAATTATTTTTCGATCAGAAAACTACAAAACTTGGTGATCTGACATATGCTCCGATGACAATCCTGGCTCTATTTCGGACAGCACTAATCGGTGAGGGTTATAGTTACAATTGTTTAGGCTTGGGGTTAGAATTAGGGTTTTGTATAGCTAGTGTAACTGATCCAGCGTTGAAGTTCAGAGTTCTTACTATCCAAGTCTTTATCTAAGAATTGTTCATGAGAGTCTCCTTAATACAAAATTCATCACTATCTGTTGATTAATGAGAACCATTATCCTTTACCTGATCGATGTGATAGAGTAGAGTAAAGTTTCGACTGGACGGGTATTTCATTTTCAGATTACTTTTCTTTGATAGTGATTCTTTTCAGTCTGTTCAGAAAGTTTATGTCCACCACTTCCATTCTAAATTATGAACATCTTTTTGACGGTGATCAATTTGCGACTGTGAGGAACACCAAGAACATATTGTCGGAGATAATTCAATTTAGAGAGGATGAAGTCCTGTCTTCTAATATTCATCTGCCTGCAAGTGACATTTCTTTGCAGATCTGGTAAGTTAATGATTATGACGATTGTTACCATGTGTCACTGTTTATCATGTTGTGTAGCTCAAAAGCGTAGGCCTATTTAAAGGTGTACCCCGTCACTTTTCTTTCGCACACTTATTATTTTAAAATACACAGCAATAGCGATATCATACTGATTTATAGAGGCTAGTTATACGAAAATAGATACATCGGTGTGTTTGTATATGCTCGGGACATATCTATTACCAACTCCAAGATCCTTCTCCACTATTCAGTGGCGTAATGAAACAATTTTGAGGGTGCTGAACATTAAGAACATCCGTCCTCTCACATATAAGAAGACTGAATTTTGCTGTATCATGAACAAGTCGTTCTTACCAGCGCCCTTGGTAACTTTAATATTCTATATTGCCCGTAAAGTCATGCTTATTTTTCGATAGGAGAATTGCAAAACTTGGTGATTCTGACGTATGCTCCAGCGAAAATCCTGGCTCTATATCAGCAAAGATAATTGGTTAGGTTTCGAGTTGCGATTGCTTAGGTTTAGGGTTAGGGGAGGTTTAAGAGTAATTAGTCCAACCCTGAAGTTCAGAGTTTTAAAATTTCCTAGGTCTTGATACCTTATCCAAGATCACTAGCTGTTGACTAATGACAACCACTATCTATCACATGATCGATGTGATAGATTAGGGCGAAGTATTTCATTTTCAGATTGCTTTTGTTTTATAGTAATGCGTTTCAGTCTGACATGTATGTAGACCAATTTCCATACTCTGATGTGTTGTGACTGTGAAAGGAATGATGGGGGAATTGGGGATAAATAAGTTTTTTTTTATCGGAGTTTGTTAAAGTAGAACACTAATGATTTTAAATATTGGCTTAATACTTATTATTGCATAGATGGCATAAATTAAACAAGGTTATCCAAATTTAAAGCTTGACATTTGAATTAATGATTATTATCAATTATAAAACGGTAAAATACAGCCCCCGATATAGCAGCTGAAAAGCTCCTTGAACGCTGCTGAGATGTGTGACAACACAAGAGGGGCGAGTCCTGTCTAAGCAGACGATGTCCCATAACATTATACACATTTTTCAGTGCCTGTTTTGTCATCTCCTCTTCACTTATTTCTCTTACTAGACTAGCGTCAGTCTTAATGTTAGTCTGTTGCCTCACTCTTAACTTCGTGTATGGTATTATTTTGATGAAAAATGCAGCGTTAAAAAAATAAAGGAATCAGTCACTTGTAAACAAAATAAGACGCCATTGTATTTTCAGCTGCTTGCACCGCGGCATGTTCGGCGTTTCAAGAGGGAACGAATACCATCCAGCTATTATTCGCAGGGCTTTTCAATTTGAAAATGGGGTTTATTTCATTGATCATTGACCCTTCTCCTGTGTATTTACAATCAAACGGTTTTAGTTATCAGAATCAGTTCACTTTCCCTTTAGAATGGTGTGAAATAAGGTCATGTTTAAATGTACCAAACTCTTTATAATTTGATAAATAATTGCATTGCAATTACGTTCATTCATTATAGGACGTCGTCTGCTTAAGCAGGATCGATCCCTCGTATGACGACATCAAAACATCGCTATATTTCTGGCGAATCCTCGGATATTCCACATGCTGAGAAGAGCTTTTATTTATGTTGTTTTTATAATCATCATATACGCAGTTGACATAAAACTTATACGATTGCCTTCTGTAAGCTTCCCAATTTCTAGTGATACATTAATTGCCATATTTGTGATTTACTTGAGTGTTCTACTTTAACACTTTCACTGACCTAGCGGTTCCTCCTATTTCTCTGCTTCTATATCATATTTTCCAAGTGGACTTCACCTTCAACTGGTTATAGACTGCCATCTCAGGGGCGGATCTAGCTTTTCTGGAAGGGGGTGGTTTGGGGGGGGGGGGGGGTTCATGGGGGTTCCAGTTTCCCTCCCTAATTGCCTGACAAGCAAAAAAAAATAAATAAATAAAAAATAAAAAGTCTTCATTCTAAAAGGGGGGGGGGCGGGGCACAATCGCGAAAATGGCGGGTCGTCTATGGTAAAAATGTATACTTTTCTTCCAAAAGGGGGGCACGGACCGGAAGTGCCCCCTGGATCCGCCAATGGACCCAACGACGATGAGCATCGTCCACAAGCCGCGTAGCGGCGAGCCGATTTTTGTTTCGCTATTTTGAACCCCCGTAAGTGATGTGGGGGTGGGGGGGGGGGGGGGTGGTGTCGACAATTTTTTTTTTCGCGAAACCTGCAACAGTCGCTCACTGGGGGGGGGGGGGGGGGGGGGGTTATGGGGGTTCAAGTTTCCCTCCCTAATTCCATGACAAGCAAAAAAAAAAAATTACATCTTTCAGTAATGACGAAATATTTTGGCCAAATTCGTAGGGCAATGTTATGACATTTACGTCAGTACAATTTACAAGACCTTTTGTCAGTTTTGTAGGACAATATTTTTATTACGTGATATTCAATCAATTACGGGATATTTTCAGTATTTGTATGATCATTAGATGATGATATGCTATATTCAGACATGTAAATACTTTATATTGTCAGTTATTTTAGGGATATTTTGTCACTGATGTTACCTTTATATGAAGTAATTCGTAGAAATGGCGCGATATTGAAAAACAAAATCAGGGGCTGATAAATGAGATATTACTGTGTTCGAAAATAAATTATTTCATTGTCATTATCATTATTATCACTATAATAAACATTACTACATACATGTAATATCATTATCATTATTATTATTGTTATTATCATTATTATTATTACTATTATTATTATTACATTATTATTAATACCACTACAATTTTCCAGTTCCATTTAATATGCCTCCTCATAATATAAGAATACCTCACTATTTTAGTTTTTGATGTAGTCAAAAGACGTCAAAAATACGTCATATTTACGTCGTGATTCGAGTATAATAATTGTGAATATTCATGAAAGACCAGAAACGACAAAAAAATGTGAAAATAGATAGATGACATTTGATTTTTTGGATTTTATGCATTAATTGCAATTTTAGTTGTGATGGAAAATGTACTTCATTAATTATTATGTTGTACATAATTCAATCAATGTCATGAGGAGGTATTTTCAGAAATACACTTGTAATTAATTGTAATTTTCGAGCATTTTTTTTTTACAAGTGGTACATTATATATAGTCCCTATATATAGTAATGTATATACATCGATATAGCAGCTAGGTATAGAATATAGCATAGATTGTTGGATTATATATTGTAAGATATGATGATATAAGATAGGATATAGGACAAAATATTAATATAGACAATGTAATAAAGGATAATCTTTTTGGCGTCTTTAAGATATGTTTAAGACGTCTTCAAGACGTATCAAATTTGGTCATACGTGGATATACTTGGAAAAATTGAGAAAAGTTGGGGCCTTTACGTGAAATTTTGACAGATGTATCACGAATGAACCACGTTAATACCACGGAATAAGTACGAACAAACCACGCAAAGAACACGTAAATCAAAATCGCGCTGTTTATCTGCAATTCATTCGTGATTTGTGCGTCAATTACGTAATTTTAACGCGATATGTGCGCTCTATACGCGATATAAACGCACAACTGTGTAAGATTGACGTAATATTTACGTAAGAATGGCGTTTTAACTACGTAAAACACGCGTAAACTGCGTAAATCTCAACCGACCAAAAATTTTGAGCAACTCAAAACCGAAATAACGTAAAGACCCGTCTGCCAAAACTCTCGACGGACATCTGCGCACATCGACGAATGAAAAACGCATGAAACACTTATGAATTACGTATATCGCGCATGTATCACGAATGACCAAAATTTCATACGTGGAATATGCGCAAATTGTACGCAGTGGCTGTGTGACATAGCCTTAAGATGTCAGTATGAATACCACACGGCGTAAAAGCGACCTCTTTGTGACGTCTTCTATTTGTAATTAACATGTCTTCAATCAGGACGTCATTAAGACGTCTTCTTTGACCAGAAAAACCTCAAATTAGGCCAATATAAAACGTCTTTATAACGTCAAACGCGGGTGAAAATTTACGTCTTATTGACGTCATTATCTGACGTCTTTAAGACGTGAGACACGACGTCATTAAGACGTCATTTTAACCAGTCTCTGCTATCAGGGAGGAGCCAAAGAAATAAACATTTTAGAGAGGATGAAGTTCCGTCTTCTATTTTTCATCTGCCAGGTGACAATTCTTTGCAGAACGGGGAGTTGACAGTCATGTAGACTTTCACCATGTCTTATGCCTAGTTCACATTTGCCGCGGACGCCGTGTGATAAAAGTGTCTACGATTTTCCGTGCTAACGGCTACGGCATTTGTCTGCGGGCATCGTGCAATTTTTTCTTCAGGGCCTCGGGGGCAACCCGTCTAAATTCCGTACGGGCATCGTGCGATGTCAATGCAGTTGCCGTACAGTCTCCACAACCTCCATGAGGAAATCGCACGGAGCCCACACGGCTCCCGTGGCGAGGCTTCACGGAGGTGGTGCGGTGACTGTGCAGTCGCCGCGCCGTTTGAGGATCCCAATCCCCAGCAATAGGGATTATGTGTACATATTTCAAATTATACGGGTACTGCACGGGCAGCGAGCGGCAACCTTGCGATAGCTGTGCGAGGGCCGTGCGAAAGTGTCGTCTTATGATTTTTTTGGCCCCCATGTCCACCAAAAATCGTGCGTTTGCTGCACGATCACGGTTGGCCATTGCACGGTGCCCGTTCGAGGATTGTACGATGTCACCTACGACATGTCTACGGGCAAAAATTTGTCAAACTCCTCTCGATAACAAATTGTAGAGCCTGTGGAGCCCGTGAATCCGCACAAAAATCTTACAGTGTCCGTACGGAGGCCGCGCGGAAAGGGGGATACGGGCAGTTTACGGGCTCCGTAGACACATCGCAAGCCAAATGTGAACTAGGCATTACTGTTTATCATGTTGTTTCCCCAAAGTTATAAAAGCGTAGGCCGACTCAAAGATCTACTCCATCAGTTTGCCTTTGCACAGTTATTAATTTAGAATACCACAGCAAAATTGCATTGCAAAGGCATTTTGGTATTGTGATATTGGTTTGCTTCTCTATGGTTTATTATTCTGGCGTCCCAAACTTTTCTCCTCTATATGTTGTCATTTTGACACATTTGGATGAATGTGCCCTATATAATAATGACAGGGCATATTGTTAAAGGGTTGTTTATTTGTTTAATATGATTACAGGTTGTCATGGCAATATCACTGTATCGATAGCAACTCTCGACAAAATTCCTGTCATTGGGGGTTATATCAAGCTGGTTTGTACCTATTCACCCGCGGTTAGCAGTCGCTTTGTAACTTGGAGAGATGGAAGGAACTTCCTGTTTGCGTCACAACTCTGTAATTCAGATCGTTGCGGGGAAAATGTTGTAAATCCCAGTAAGTTCGATTTAGTGGTCAATGACAGTAGTGTGAACCTAGCCATCAAGAATTTGACAACAGATGACAACGGAAACTACACATGTTATGTGCACTCGGCAAAAGGTGATGGTTCTACTTCCACCAAGCTAGCAGTACTTGAGCCAGGTAGGCTAAACGAGCATGATTTGAGTAGGTAAATGAAGGGACTCTTGCTAAATTATTATGTTCATGACGATGGGTAATATGTTATGGTGTCACATGTATTCTACAGAATTGCATAGATGATTTCAGTTTCGTGCCTAATATGAAGGCACATCCCCTTGTCACTAAACTCTATTTATACCTACGTGCCCGACATTTGTTGCGCTGACAACTGTTACAAGGGCTACATCATGCGAGTCAGTGATTTTTAAGGAACCATGATATAGACGCTTCTTTCACCTATAACTTATAGGTACATGTATATACCTACAATCATTTATAAGTATAGCATGTATGATTAAAGATTGGCGATTGGCTTGAACAGGCGATTATTCTTTATCAACCTCACTTTAAATTCAGTAATCACTCATTTTTGCATATATAAACATTGTGTCAATACAAGGAAAATATCAAAATGAGTGGGGTTATTATGAATAGTAAAGCTAGTCATGCTAGTGATGACGTAATGCCCCAAACTTGTTTTTCTTTGTGCATCTAAGCAGCCTAAGGAACAAAACATTTAAAATCCAGGCTAGAATATTATAATAACTTCTGAAGATTTGCTGAAGGCACTTGAGCTTATTCATTTACCCTTACAAGTTGTTTTATAATAGACCTGTTTACTAAGTGATTCAAATTTTACACATACTTTTGGAACAAAGGTTGTTCTTGACAACCTGAAAGCTTGCCAGAGGCTTGTCAGACATAGCAACACGTAATGTATGCAAACTGGGTTCCAAGTATTGTAGTTCATTCATTAATAACATGTTAATGGAATACCTCGTTACTAGGTCCCCAGGAAAGAAACATCCATAAATTAAAATCACTTAGTAAACAGGTCTATTCCTTAGTTCATTAAAAACTCTTTAAAAATATTACCAATTTGGATAAATAATTTTTTGTTACAACTCATTTACAAATCATTTCAAAGAGCCGATGAGTAATTGATCATTCCTTCTCAGGCAAAACTTTCGTTTAAAAGAAAAGTTCAAAATCTCTTAACTTCTTTGGTTTTTCGTAATTTCTATCCGTTTACCGGCCATATTTCTATAATCAACCTGCCAGCATCGCCAAGCGGGGCTTCCATCATAGGCAGCGATTTTCTACCCATGACAGTGGATGAACCTACTAACGCCACCTGCAAAGCTAATGGGGCGAGACCTCCTGCAACTCTGGACTGGCTTATCCCTGACAATAAACAAACGACATTTTGGAAACAGGTCAATGTGGTGAGAGGCGATTCCTATGTATCCATCCGAAACGTTACGATTACACCAACCAGAGATGATGACGGAACGAGTCTTTCTTGTCAAGTGTCGCATCCGAAACTGAAATATAAACTCCAAACTGCGATTCGGCTTAATGTTCAAGGTCAGTTGCCATGACACTAGCACATATATTGGTCTTGAATGGATGATACGGATGTCATCATTAATAACCATACTGTGAAGATTCTATTCATGAACTCTGGAAAACAATGTTAGCATTGATGATATTTTAATATATAAACAAAAACATTCAAAATCCATTTCTGTGAGTTATTTAAAAAAGAATTAACGATTATACTTCTCCTTGTTAAGGAAGAATGATTTTTTTTTTCTATTGCCGGCCCTTTGAAAGAGAAGTAAGATTTGTGTAATGTATAATGCTACCCTTTTCATGTACAGTTCATATAATCTGCTTCTAGTTGATGTCATGTCAAGTATTCCCACGCCTGTTTAAGTTGAAATAAATATTCATTTATCGTGTAAAAGAGATTCCATACATCTCCTCGTAAACCAATTCTGTTTCCTATTTTTAATTTCAAACAAACAGTACCACCTGCTTCCCTTCAGATCTCAACTTCGTCAGGAAACCTGATAAGAGACGTAACCGGAGTCCAGAGTATGATCGTCTTTCAAGACACTTTCACAAATATCACTTGCAAGAGCTTTGGATCTCGACCAAGAGCTAACATTTCCTGGATGATAGACACTGCGGACTTCTCTGATGACACCACCTCTTCTGTCACCCCTAACCCTGGTGATGGTAGTTTAGATGACACCGAGAGTACTCTGCACATTCAACCAGAGAGGCGCCATCACAATCAAACTCTTCGTTGCCTGTCACAAGCTGGAATGAACCGAAGCCACATAGATGTGACAATGTTTGTAAATGGTAAGTGATAAAATCTTATCACGACTTGTCTATTTCTTACAATAAACGAATTGGGTTTTTTTCACAGAGCAAGATGTCATTTTGTTATCGTTATGTTTTCTAGACATAAATTACAATTCCTGAATGTCCTGTCATTGACACGTTATATCATTTATTCACAAGGACCACCAAATCTTCCTGAACTGCATGGCATTGGCACACATGAGCTACGAGCTGGCTTCCCCGTAACAATTACATGCACTTCCAACAATGGATACCCAGCTCCTCTAATACACTGGTATCTTGGATCTAAGAACATCACCAAGAAATCTACACTTGAGATGACATCTGGCCCAGACGGTCGAGTGAAAGTTAAAAGTTTTCTCACGTTTACCCCCGCGCAGGACGACTACGAGAAAGAAATTGTCTGTCAAGTACTTCAACCGGCCCTTCGTCCTCCTTGGTCAAGGAATGAGACAAAATTTCTTTATACATTATGTAAGTTTTTAGCTTCATCAACAAACCGTGTTTGATGAAATTGCCAAAACATGCTACATTCATTTGGCACTAGCTGATGCAAAGCAAAGTCACTAAGAGATGTTGTATAAGGGTTGTGAAGCGCTATAATTGTATGGATCTCATCATGATAAAACGGGAAATTTTGATAATACTTGCAGTTTATTCGAGACGCTAATACATTTATTCTTATTCCAACATTACTCTGGGTAAACCACAAATAACCCCTTCCCGTCTCTATCTCTCCCCCTCTATCTCTCTTTATTCTCTCACGCAATCTTTATCCCCCTCCCCCTCTCTCCCTCTCAATTTTCATGCTTTTGCTATTACATTACAACTCGTATTTTTTTGTTTACGTTGCCTCAAGTATACCTTTCTCTTTTCAAAATGCAGATTCTCCTATCATCATTAAAGCTCATGTTCGGCGGCAGATGACCAGTAATGGAAGCGTCAAGGCAACATTCACATGTGTATCATATGCCAGACCACCAGCCACTAACTTACGTTGGTTTTATAACGAAACGGCACTAGACAACGGAACGCGTTATTTGATTGTCCAAAGTTCGGTCCAGGGTGATGAGACTACCACTTCGAGTAGGCTGATTATCAGCAATGTCCAGGAGATAGATAATGGCAAATACGAATGCTTCACTGATTCAGAGCTGAGTGGAAACAATGCAGTCATCAACTTTACATTTTCTAGTGAGTGCCCTAGTTGTATACCTGAGGTTTAGAGCAATTTTCCGTCATTTGTTTAGATATATTAGGTTTCTGACTAAAAGTAGACTAAATAAAGAAAATAGCACAATGTATATCAACCCAAAATTGATAGGCATCAAACCAAAATTGAATATAAAACTACTGATTAATGGCTATGTTTTTTAATAGAGAATTATCACTTTTGACGATTTTTTCCAAGAATGCCTGTATTATTTTGTTTTTTGTTCAATAAATAAAACGATAAATGATAACCACTTTACAAAGTCCTGTCCATGCCATACTATTCTGGGGTCCCATCTTTAAATCGAGCGCAAGCCAATGTACAATCCAATAGCGAGAGAGGATTTGTCTTTGGGATTCAAATCACAGTTATTTAATTAGGCCTAAAGCTAGAGATTGGTGTATATACTTGATCATTGCAGTCCCGGACCCACCATCTAGTTTCGAGATAGATCAAAGCCAGACGACATCATCATCTCTCTTCGTTGTCTGGCAACCGGGATTCAACAGCGGCAGCTTGCAGACGTTTACGCTCAAGTACTGTGCACTCGACAACTGCCGTAGTGTCAGCAACTTGAACAATATCAATCTTAAGTTGATAGGGCTGAAACCATTCTCGTGGTATCAGCTCAAAATTTCGACAGAGAACAACGCTGGAAGTAGTAGCAGCCTAGATATAATGGCATCAACAGCACGTAAGATTTCATTCTGCTTATCAAAGTCATTTTCATAAGGACAATATTTGCGAACCTCTCATTACTACACGCACATGGAATAGTAGGTGTAAGTTATTTCAAAAAGCAACGTCACAGTATGTAATCCAAGAAACCCGCAAACAATAGGACTGTCATGACAGTAAATGTTAATGAGTTCAAACAACAATCTCATATTAATATTTAGTAATGATATGCAAGTTTCACTCATTATGCATTGTTTGGGTCTTACCGTCATTGGAAGCTATGAACAAATTAATAAAATTACAAGATGCTTAATAGATTTCGATAATACAAAGTAGCAGGCGCGCTATCTTATGTGATCGAGCAGTAAAGACTTCCATCTTCCGGATATAAGTATTACCATTTTCCTTGTGCAAATAGGCTCTCTTAGGACTTTTTGTTCTCTCTTTAAATTTTCGATTAATAACAAATGTTTCTTGAATTACTATCAAACTAATTGACACTTTTATCTAGTTTATGGTTTGATTTATATAATCAAGCAATCTTATACTGCCGATTTAGGTAAGTTTCCGAAACCCCTTGAATTGACAGCCCACTTTTGTTCTCTGGAAATTGCTTTCATTTTCGCAACACAAGAGAGAATTGAATTATAGTTGACACATAGGCCTTTCATTTTCACTTAGTTTGCTATCAAAAACACTGCTTCTTGCTTTCATCCGTTTCTTCTCCAGATATTCTGGAAGTAGTTAAATTGTTCATGCAACAAACCTCCTATAGGCTGAAGTAAACAGAGAAAGGAGAGACCATTCTTTGATGGCGATATGGATATTCGTCTTCGAATATTACTCTTTTTCGCTTTCGTTGTTTCTCCAACGTACGGGATCAGCGTGTCTACTAGTATTCAGAACCCTGAAGTCTTCCCTGTCGTTGGCGAAGACATCACACTTGCCTGTAAATACACGCCATCGTATGAGTTTCGAATACTGACTTGGAAGTACGGGAATAGCAATATTGTAGCTACTGATAAATGCAACGGGTTGGGATGTGAACAAAATGTCCCCAACAAGGCTAAATTTAGTTTGGTAGCAGACACTTCCAGTGGAAATCTGACAATTAAGGAACTTATAAAGGATGATAACGGCACTTATCGTTGTCAGGTTGGCACATCTTCTGTAAATGTACGCTCAAGTGAAGTGGCACTAACGGTGATGGCGTCAGGTGAGAGCGTCCGACGTTTTCCATTTTGCGTAGTCTGTATATAACTCTATAAATAAATGCCCTGCTTATTCGCAGATTGGCGGATAATGCTCTTGTGATATAGACGATAATGACTTGCATATTTTCATTCATGTTCAGAACAATGCTAATAATCTCGTTCTTAAAGGGTACCAATCACCAACAAATATTTTGCTCTGTTTGTCAGAGTTTCCATGTCGTCATACCACATGTATATTGAAAATAAGGGCTTGAAATATTGCTTCTATTTAAAGATATTGCAAGTTTAATGACATTCTCTATAAGCGTAAAAGCGACTCGTGAGTAAACTACTTGACACACCCGTACGTGCTCACCAAGATAAGGGCTCGCCAGAACCCAACTAGGAGTTCGGTATCGCGCACACACCTTCATGTTATCTTCTATTTCCTTCATAATCCTAAGCTTTTGACCTATAAAGTTCTTTGAGGTTGATTTATACTTTATTTGCGGTACACAAGTTATTTTTTTCAGGTGATTGGTACATTTTTAATTACATATTTTTTTAGTCAGTCCGCACTTCCTTTAATGAATTCATTTTTATCAAAGTGCAAAACATAAAATGCAGGTGATTTTCTTCTTCTTCTGTAACGTTTCAGCCTTGCCAAGAATGATATCAATCACTGACAAGGATGGATACAAGGATGCAGATTCAGTGAGCATGACACAAGGGCAAACCCACAACCTTACATGTTCAGTAGAAGGCGCCAGACCACCTGCATTACTGGACTGGCGTATTCCCCTGAACGTATATGGTGTACTGGCTAATCAGTATAACGTTGTTCTAGGTAACTCCTACGTCTCTCGAAGAGTTGTCTCTATAACCCCGTCGAGAGACGATGATGAAAAGACTCTCGAATGTGTAGTGTCGCATCGGGAGCTGAAAAATAATCTTCAATCATCGATCCGTCTAGATATTCAAGGTATTTTTTTTTTGCAATAATATCCTCCCATAGCTATGTGTTTCTGGTTTGGTGAATAACTATCTTTATTCGAGGGTGAGGTAGACTTAATATTTGGAAATGGATGGAACATCTGCAAATCATTTCCCACAATTTTGTATTCCTTATATTCTGGTAGAGAATATTAACTCTACAGAATGTCACCACCTCATTGTGCTTGCACCCATCATCTACTTTTATTATTATGCTTAATGATTTGTTTATCTACCTTCCTCCATTAGAATGAGATTTGTTCATTTAGTACTGGATTTAGAAGGTGTTTTTTTCTCTCTCTTTTTACTCAGTCTCACCAAGTGACCTCAGGCTCACTACGTCTGGATTCACATCTACCAATGCAGCAGGGACAAGACGTGCTATTGTGTTTGAAGATTCAACTGCATCATTCACCTGCAGGAGTGTTGGGTCACGCCCTAAAGCTCAAATTTCTTGGTTTATTGGTTCAGAAGAGGGCTTTGGAACCATATATTCTACAAACAGCGCAAACGAAGCTGATGAAAGGTTACGAGATACAGAGTCGACCCTGCAATTGATCCCAATGAAGAGGCATCACAACAAAACACTTCAATGTATCGCAGATGCCGGTATAAACCAACGTCAAAAGGAAATTAATATTATCGTTTGGGGTGGGTATACATGTATTGTATTTGTAGTATTTCAACTTGATAAATCCAAACGAAAGAATTCCAAATGTATCAATTATAACCAAGGGCAGAATTAATTGAAGTTTTAAATTGTGATTGTATTGGTTTATTCATTAACAATTTCTGCCATCATGACGAAATATTCTTGTGAACAGGTTAAAGAAGCTATATATTCATTACGTGTCATATCTATTGATTTTTTTTCAAGAATACCGGAAGTACCCACAAAACAAATGCTGATTTATTTCGTTGTAGCTCTTTATGATCTAAAAGGTTCTTTTATTTTCAAGGACCCCCGGATCCACCACAAATGAATGGCACAAGTGGATTGCAAAATGGTGTACCCGTAACTATAACCTGCACATCGAACAACGGCTACCCAGCACCGACCTTCCAATGGTACCTTGGATCTAAGAACGTCACCGAAAATTCTTATACAAGGTGTTCAACAAATGAACACCATCGAGTGAACGCCACGAGTGTTTTCACCCTGTCCCCGACAATAAATGATGATGGGAAACGCCTTGCCTGTCAAGTATTTCTACCAACTATCCCGGCCACGATGTTTGGGGATGTCAGCGAGATTCTTAATGTTTATTGTAAGTTTGCTTTACTTAAGCAACTGATAATTCATCATTCTCATGTGATCATGAGGTGGTTGTTTCTCTTCATTTTTTTTAATCGACATGAGTAAATTGAAGGGGCAACAGCAGTAATACCATGTATACACATGAACACTTATGATTACCCATTTACTCATAGCACATTGGGTAACAAGTAACAAAAAAATATTTTCCGATTTATGACACTCGCCATACACAATTAATGAAAGAGGAATATGTTTATCATTATAGTACTGACAGCGTAACCTCACACTGTAGTGGTAACAGCCCTAAAAATTATGTAGCTCTATATCCCTTTTTAAAGGTTCTCTTCTTGTTCTTTCTTCTCTCTCTTCTCTTATTCCAACCAATTGATTTGTTGTACGATGTTGTATTTTCTTTAAGGCAGTTCTTTCTCTTTAAATATATGCAGATTCTCCTGTCATTGCCAAGTACTCAGTTCGCCGGATTCCGAATGGCCCGCGAGGCTTCAATGCCATCTTTACATGTATATCCGATGGTAGACCTCCCGCTTCTATAGCCTGGTTCTATAATGACACCAAACTGATCAACGGTACCCGGCGTCAGATTCACCACAACATTTTAGTGGAAGAAGATACTTTAATATCGAGTAGATTAATTATCAGTAATATTCGAAGGGATGACAACGGCATCTACACATGTTTGGCTATCTCAAGGTTTGGTAGCGACAACGCAACTATTACATTCACGTTTTCTGGTGAGTCATTCACAATGCAACCTTGGCGAACATAATTGTATATAATTATCATTTTTGGAAGGTTATGAATAGTATTATGCCAAATTTAACTTGATAGACTTGGTATATGTTGATTTTGGTCACGGAAAAGCCAAAGTATACCTTATCACTTGGATTATCACCATCTTCTTTATATTTCTTTCAGGAAGTCCAGATGCACCTTTTTTTTCCATTGTCGATAAAAACCGAACGACATCATCTACCCTCTATGTTGCTTGGCAAGCTGAAGCTGTTGGCGGATTTCCACAAAGTTTCACTCTGCAATACATTATTAATGGCACACAAGTACAAAACGAGGATAAGGAATCGAGTTTCAAGTTAATTTCCACTCATAAGAAAGAAGTAACTAAAAAAGTACAAAAACATACAAACAAATTAATAAAACTACAAAATATGAATAAAATATGAACAAATACACTCGCACGTACTGAAAGATGACCTTGATTTCAGAGAGGAGGATCCAGTAGAAGCCGATGGCCTGTCAAATCCTGTCTCCTACATTCAGTTAAAATGATAATTTAAACTGAATGAAAAAATAATAAAATGGGGAAAATGAGTGATGGTAAATGAGATTTACAAATGTGTTAAGCGGTTGCAATTTTATAGTCTTTTCAGGAATTTAGTCAACGGGTATTTTATTCCCTAAATAAACCAAGCGTTCGAGAATACTGAATATTTGAAGGTATAGTGTGCAAAAGTTTAGGGCCATATGAATTAACACAGAGTTTCCAGGTATTTCATAATATAAAAAAGGGTATATGAATAGACCTTTGGTATCTTGTGTTATATATATGATAGCTTGAAGTATCACGAATGGTTGATATTGCTTTCAATAAAAAGTGCCGCACTGGGACATGTAGGATAAAAACTTGTAGAAACGTTCTTCCAAGTGTTACCAGATTTATATATTGGGAATACTCTGTCTTATTTCAGGTTATCAGTAAAACAAACACCTTGTTTTGGAGAGACAAATTAAATGAGTGGGTTTTTTTTTCTCCTTTCTTTTTCTTTGTTTGAGCAATGATCAAATGGAGGATACGTTCTAATACCCAGTTCGAATTCATCACATTCAGGGCACTCTCTTTGAAGTTGAAGAACAAAGTTCAAAACTTCAGTTTGGTTACATGCATTAAAAGAAGTGTTTAATAGGATAGTGACCTAAGAGACAGGTACATTGAGTTTAATCATTGGATGGAATCGATTATTATTCTTTTCAATATTGACAAAGTATTTTTAATGCATCTGTAATCTGGGCAGTATCTTCAATCAATTTTCCGCCATTAGTTTCAAGAGATATTGGTTTCATTATGTTTGAATTGTTTTGTATTCCATCAGTGAAAGCCTTCCAATTGGCTCTATATATCGGGGTGAACAAAAGTAAGCCTATACTCATCATCATACTCAACACCCTGGACGCCCATTTCTCCCATTTCCAATATAAATATAGCCAAAGATATTGTGTGTACATAACAGTGAATCACTGTCAGACATCCAAGTCTCTGTTAGGTCGATAATTGAGTATTCAGTATCATTTGACTGTAAACATCAACATTTGTTTTAATACTTCCGATGTTGACATGAATAAAGAAAGGACAAGACTTTACTGTACTGTTATATGAATTTAATATATTTGGCTTCATATTACAAATAATCAGTATCCGAGGCGGTTTGGAATCACACGAAAATTATTTTCCGGAAAAATAATCATATTCACCACCACCCCCTCCCCCAAACACATAGACATAATATTTTTAATGGCTGATATGATGACAAAGCGATAGGGAATAAAGCGCCAGATTTCCCGTCACATAGATTTGAGCAAATTAGCATACTCTAATCTCCCTCTAATATGATCATCATACCCTTACAATGACGATGGGTACTTTTTTATTAAGACAATGATAAAGGGGGGGGGGGGGGAGGAAAGCCTAGCCCTATGAAAATTGCTTGCTTGCTCTGGTTGCCTGCGCTTTGTATACAAAATCAACAATGAATATTGTTCCCTCACTTCGCTCGCTTGCATTTAATATGTTAGGATGCGAGGCCTGTATTTACGGCCATAGGCATACGACTCGTACAGAGGCAAGGGGGCTAAGATCTACAGTCCCTCTAGATTTGTGTACATTCAACAATGCTCAGGCAACCGTTACTATATATCCAGTCAGCCACTTTTTAATTTTATCTAGTACATTTTCATAGTTGATATTTAGGCAATTGACGTCAGGCATTAGGGCTAAGATGGGGTGGTAAAAAGCGGATAACCAAAGTTTGTTATTATCATCACTACCAACATCATCTCGCATTTGTGGATGTGCTCGTGTGTGTGTGTGTGTGTGTGTGTTAACTTATGCGTTGCGTGCATCTCATGAATTCATGTCCGTAAATTGGGATCGGCTGCCCTCCCCCCCCCCCCCCCCCCCCGAAAAAAAAAAAGAAGAGAGAGAAATATACTGAAAAGATGAATACGCTGCTGTGATAGCATAGTTAAATCATTTCCAAAGTGGCTGAAATAAACACAGTGGCATGTACATATTTACCATATTGCAGCCACCTGCCACTGGCCTATAATGCAGATAAAAGCTTTGTTTTGTTGCATGCATGTATATTGGGAACAAGTCTGAGGAGAATTATCAAATAGCGCCTCTGACGTTTAATAGTTACACTCGCAAATTGATGGGTTGTGAGGTTTATGAAACTGTCAGAATGACTTGTCATCAAGATAATGCTTTCACTTCTTAGCCCAAAGCAATATATTAGCCCAGGAATCATCAAAGCGTGTTCAGTTAAAAGCACCGTGTTACATCTTCCGTTTTGACTGCATGCCTTCATGGTCACTATGCACGCAAAGGAATACATTCTTAAGACATCACTTCTTCGAATTGAATTATCAACATTCGATTACTAAAATATGAAAGTGATCTTTGTCGAAGTACTTCTTTTCGTTGATTTTATTATTTTCCAGATCAGGTAAGATTTATTATGTTATGTTTAGCTTGTAAATACAGTCAATACTTAGATTTCATTCTACTAGGTTTGTCAGGTTAGATTGTGCATTGATAGAACACTAATGTAATGAATTCAATATAACCACTCGTCTTTGGACTGTCCTGTATCATTTACTTCTTCGCTATCTTAATCAATTAATTGACAGAACTAGGTAACCAAATTATCAAGTCAATATACAATTTTAAAAAAAATTATAGTAAGCATGTATATAACTGAATTAGAAATAGCTGGATCAATTTCATGTTAGACTAAAATTCCATGCATTATCAGTGCTTGTTTGCAAATATTGTCAAACACTGTATTGAGATCTATTCAGGCTAGATAAGTTAATTAGCACTATGAATATTGTACTGCTGGCATGATCAGACGCGTATTAGATGAATTCTAACGCAATGTGCTTGGTGGCTCCTCCAAGACTCCAATGGAAAATTGTTCTCGTTTACCCCCATACAGGATACCATGCATTTGAAGTGTCTATTCAGACATACAACTCTCTACCGGTTATCGGGGAAGACTTTACACTGGTTTGCAACTTCTCGCCGATAACCCGATATCGTCGGGTAATTTGGGAAAAGGGCAACAGCGTTAACTTGGCCAGTCACTCTTGCTTGCCACATTATGCTCGTGAATGGTCTAGCGTTCCTAGCCCATGGAAGTTCAGTTTGTTGGCCGACTCTTCCAGTGGAAATCTTACAATCAAAGATCTTGCAATGGATGATGGGGACAATTACCAATGCAGAGTAATCAGTACATATGGGGGAGAGAATCCAGGGTCAGATAGCATGGAAGTGGCACCATTGTTGCCAGGTATACTGTTTTCAGAGTATTTGCATTTTACATTTTACATTTATACATTATAAGACAACTCTAAAACGCATACCTTAACGCCAGTTCTTCATAAAAGATTAACTTTACTGATCAGGTGAATAAAGCTCATTTTCCGTATTGTCTTTATATGATATCGCTGTGAAAATTTTAATCACAAAAGAAAGACTTGTACATTGCTAAGAGACAATCATTTTCATTCTTAATCAATTAAGAGTAATAATTTGAATTGAAAATAAACTAAAGTAAGGGAGCTGAGCTTAAAACACTGAATATTTACTTCATTTCTATTTATATAAGGCCAAGGTCAATGTTTAGAATTATTCTTTTCAAGAAGCAATTAATTTAAAGATCTCGTTCGTTGCTATATTAATCACTGGTTCTGAACAAAACTTATAGATTATCAAAGTGGACAATTACTATATAAATATTGGTTTATCTATAATGAATATTCCATTACTCCAGCTCGTCCCCGTTTGCTCTATTTTCATGATGAGAGATCGAGGTATTACTCCAACGAGGAAAATATAACGGTATCAACTGGTGACCCGTATGGCATCGCATCTGTGACAAATGGTGCAAGGCCCCCTCCACGACTGGAGTGGGTTATATCAGATGATTTAACGGTTCTTTTTAGAAATCAGACTGATGCCGTACAAGGATACTCATATTTTTCTCGAAAGGATGCTGCAATAATACCGTCATGGAATTATATACATATATGGCTGAAAACCAACAGAGACTATGTGAACAAATCTGCTGACAAAGGGGGTGCCATCGTGGTGCGGAGACGTGATTTGTATGTGCAAGAAGCTATGCGCCAGTTGTCTAATGATGAGTTCTACACCAGACAAGAAGCCGACCCTACTCCAGCTCAGTGCGACATCATCTGTAGAACCGCGAAAGAACTCATAAAGGAAGGGCAATTACCCGCTAATGCTGTCAACCTAATCCAAGATAGCCCTCAATGTGCTACTTTCTATCTCCTGCCCAAAATCCACAAGGTAGATAACCCTAGACGTCATATTGTCTCCACTATTAACTGTCCGACGGAACATATCAGTCAGTACTTAGACAGCACCATTTCCCCTCTAGTCACCAGGCTGCCTACCTGTATCAAGGACACCTCAGACGCCAGCCGGCTCTTCAAAGATTTTCAGTTTCAGGGAAATGAGCATCAGCGTCTACTCTTCACCATGGACATTGGATCATTATATACCAACATTCCCACGGCGGATGGTCTACGAGCTTTGATACATTATCTTGAGCGTTATCCGTGTCAAGGAAGACCGAGCGATGTAACCCTCCTGAGACTAGCGGAGTTGATGCTCACCTTGTCATCTTTCAGTTTTGCCAACCAGTACTATGCTCAGAAGAAGGGAGTCTCCATGGGCACAAAGATAGGGCCTGCCTACGCATGCCTTTTTGTTGGTCACGTCGAGGAGGATATGCTTCAGAATTCTTAACATTCGAAACGAGTTGTTCTCAAGCGGTACATTGATGACTATGTTGGTGTCTTCACCTCTTCACGGGATGATTGAGATCGGTTCATAGGGCACTGCAATGATTACCATCCATCACTTCGCTTCACCCATGAGATTTCCGATGAATGTGTTACGTTTCTGGATGTCTCGGTCAGTATTCACAAGGGTGGTCTAGCTACAGATATACAAGCCGACTGACTCACACTCTTATCTAAGCTATGACTCCTGTCATCCCCCATCCTGCAAGAAGGCGATCCCCTTTTCCAAGTTCATGATGCTTCGACGGATCTGCAGCACTGACACTCTATTCGAAAGAAGGGTTGATGAGATGGCAGCCTTCTTCACCCACCGAGGTTATCCCGCTAAGATTGCTGAAGAGGCAAAGGTTAAGTCCAACACGATTACCCGGCAATAAGCACTCACCAAGAGGCCCAAAACTTCCAACTCTCGTACCCCTATGGTTATGACGTACAACAAGACGACGGAGCTCGTGCCAACCTGAGCAATCCTAGGTTCCGACCAATCTACAGAGAAGATCTTTGGTGTGAATCCTATTATGACTGCATGCAGGAGAGATCGCAATCTGAAAGACCATCTGGTCCGCTCCACACTTCCAGCCAATCGAGATGTCGCTTCTCCCGGCACCACTAGATGCATGCGCCCTTTTCTCTTCGGATGATGTCGTGGGTCCCAAAGGTACATGGCATATTCGAGGGCAGTACACCTGTACTACAAGCAACGTCATATACGGATTGACGTGCACTCTATTGGGGTGTTGCAAGAAAGTTGCGATTGAAAAAATACAACGAAGAGTATGTAAGATCATTTTAGGGCATAATTACATCTCATATACAAATTCATGTCAAGTATGTAACTTACCAACTCTTGAGGAGAGGAGACTAGCACTGTGTATAAAATTTGCCAAATCATTTTGAAATCACCCTTTTTGTCAGACATGGTTACCTCAGAAAAAACACACTAACATATCCCTGCGCCGTATGCACACTTATCAGCAATTCCAAGCTAGAACAAAACGGTTTAAAAACAGTCCATTGCCCTTTTTAGTTGATTTACTCAACAAATGTTGAAAATTCTTATGTTTTCTTCTCTCTCCCTCTTTATCACTTTTATCACAGGTATATGCACTAAGTGCTAGTCTCCTCCCCCAAGTCGACTGTTATGAATGCATATATTTCAATCTTTTTACATGCAATTAATAATGATTTTTACATTTCACCATATTTTATGAAAAACTGTGCAATGTATAGTACCCTTTTTACATGTTTAGTCTTTTTAAAATGTTGTGCCTATGAACATGTAAACATGAATATTCCAGCTGAGGCTGCTTTTCATGTACGATTAATATATTTGCTTCATGTTTGTATGTTAATAAAGACCATTTTCTAATTGAATTTAATTGAATTGATTGGTCAGTACCGATCAGTTGCAACTTGCAATCAGAAGCATTGTTGCAAGCGCATCTTCTTGAATGGGCAGACCCTGAACCATTCAGAATGGTTGTTCTAATTTGCTTTACAATTTGCAATTGATTGCAACTTTCTTGCAACACCCCATATGTGGCATGGTGTATATCGGCGAGACCAAAAGACGACTGACAGACAGAGTCACCGAGCACCTGAGGTCTATTCGGTTGAACACCCCTGGGCTCCCGGTTGCTCGTCATTTTAACCTCGCCAGCCACACTTGTGAAGGTATGTGTACTACGAACTTGCCTTGATAGGAGAGAAAGACAATGGAGGAGAAAGTCATCTCCATGCTCGGGACTTTCCAGCCTCATGGGATCAATGCTACATTTCGATCGTTCAACATTAATCACTGAACTTTAATTCCCTGAACTTTACTTGCTCAGTAATTATCCCACTTTGCGCAATTTTCCTTTTATGACGTCTCCTTCTAGATGCACTTTTTGCTTATACGCTTCTCATCATGGACCTAAATTTATTTTATTGCGCAGTATCTTCTTTTGTGACGCCATGTATTTTTTGAATTGCGCTTTTCATTTTTTTTTTATAAATTTAAATAGCACAAAACAATCCATACTTTCCTTTGTTGGTCATTTATTAGCGGTCACTTTACACGTCCAGCTTCTCTTCTCTTTTTTACTTGTATCATGGCTACTCATGCGTCTTTTTAGATTTTTGCATCTTATTGTTTGAAATTACGCACCAACTTTTCATTCCTTTGTGGCGTCACTACCTAGCGCTTACATCATGCGTCGAGCTTACTTTTATTATTTTTATTATTTGTATCTTGGCAACTTATGCGTCTTCTTAATTTTTTGCATCAGATTGTTTATTTTCAGTCTAACTTTGATAAAGGACTTTGACCGAAACGTCAGTCCAAATTTCTGGCTCCTTCGGCGTTTTTATTTGACTCCTGAGTATTTACTCTTTCTTCGATATCTTTTGTTTACACATCGAAGCAGAACTTTCATATTTTGGAAAGAAAGCACTGTGGACTCATAATTGCCATTGCTTGCTGTTTAATTCTGCTCGAAGGCAGCTATAAAAGCTTAAAGTCATTTGAATACAAGCCATAGTATAACAAACAATATGTTTGGCACTGAACAATCTGCTTTCAACACAATTTTGCAGCGATAGAAACTTAGTGCCATTTGACTACAAGCAATAGCAAAGCACACTAATGATATGTTTAACACTGATCAATCTGCTTTTAACACAAGGCAGTATTCAACCCAGAACAATATGCTTAAAGGCCAAGTCCACCTCAATATCAAGTTGATTTGAATAAACAGAGTAAAATTAAACAAGCATAACAGTAAAAATTTCACTGAAATCGGATGTAAAATAAGAAAGTTATGGCATTTTGAAGTTTTGCATTATTTCATGAAACAGTGATATGCATAACATGGGCGGTATGCAAATGAGTGAACCGATGATGTCATGCACTCACTTTTCCTTATGTATTTTATTATATGAAATATCATATATTTCATTTTTTTGCTTCAATAATGTAAAACATGGTTTGACTCCATATGGAACATGTAAAATCATCATTATTGTAACTTATTTTCATACAAGGAAGGGATTCTTTATTATCACATCTATAAAAATTGAAATATTTGAAATTTTATAAAATAAAATACAAAAGGAAAAGTGACACTGTGTGTCTCCCTAATGCGGTGGTCTGTATTGTGACGGAATAAACTGCATTGTTACGTGTCTCCCAAACTTTGGGATCCAGTAAAATATACATACCTATATTGCAAAATTGCAAAATCATGGAAACGATACATATACGACATCTTCTTTCTCTGGACGGGTTCACCAAGAACACTGTCTAAACTGCAAGAAAAAATGAACAACATACACCCAACCATCAATGACAGGACTCACTTCCTTGACGTTTCACTCCAACTGTCTGACAAGTATTTTGTTGCTCTGATAATAAACTTCACATTAGCATCAACCTGTATACATAAAATGTTAAAAGAGAGGGGTTTTAATCATCCATAAGTTCTGTGTCTCTGATAGTAAAGGCCCGATCAGACTTCACCGATTTTCACTACAATAAAATAGTTGGACACTGCCAGGGGCAGATTTGGGACTGCAATTCGGTTATAGGGAACTGCTATGTGACCGGCCCATCCATCCTACAACGTATATGTAGGCAAGTTTTCTTACATATTCAATATGATTTTGATACATTATCAATATACCTTGGCGAGACCGACTTCCGAGTGGTCGACCAAATGATGAAAGCCATGCAGACGTAATTTTGATGGAGTGGGTGCTAATATTCTGTATAGCTCAAAATCAGCTTTACAGCTTTTAAAGTTTGTGAGCGAGCAACAATTTTGACACTGTTTAGTCAAAACACTTCTTTCTAATATCTAGAAAGATTTGAATTGAAAGAATATATATATTAAGAATGGACATTTGCTTGCATGTTGTTCAATTAGGAATGTGTGGTAATTTTCCAATTCCAATAGTTCCGTGATGTGCAACTCATTATTAACCATGACAACGTCCATAAGGAACACATCCGTAACCAACTTTAAAGGCCAAGTTCTCCCCCCCCCCCCCAAAAAAAAAAAATGAGTTAAATCAATAAAATTAAATTATAATAATAATACCACTGTTCTTGTATAGCGCATATCACATTATAATATACAAAAAAAAAATGAGGTTAAAATTCATCAAAATCGGATAAAAAACGAGACATTTATGGCATTTTAATGTTTTGCATTGTTTCATGAAACAATGATATGAATAACATGGGCTGTATGCAAATTATTGAGCCGATGATGCCATTAGCTCACTTTTCCTTTTGTATTTTATTATATGAAATTTCAAATATTTCAGCTTTCTTCTCCAAGAATGTTTGACTCCTCGTAGAATGTGTACGATCATCATTATTATAACTTACTGTGATACTATGAAGAGAATCTTTATAAACATCTATGAAAAAAATGAAATATTTGAAATTTCATATAATAAAATACAAAAGGAAAAGTGAGCTCATGACATCATCGGATCACTAATTTGCATTCAGCCCATGTTATGCATATCACTGTTTTACGAAACAATCCAAAACTTCAAAATGCCGTAAATTTCTTATTTTTATCCGATTTTGATATTTGTTACTGTTTCGTTTATTTAATTTAACTCTACTGATTGAACTCAACTCATTATTTGGGTGGACTTGGCCTTTAAGACAAACAAGCCGATTCTGATAGCTTCAGTGAAAAATAATATAAGATTCATTTGATATTGTTCAAATTCAGTTTGTTAAACATTTATTTTGTATTGGTAGGTCCCATTTCTTTCTTTGAAAGATTTCATTTCAAATGTTTTCAGTTTTTATAAATCAAATTTAGCTCTACTCCAATTAACTAAAATTTTTAATATAATCAAACAGACGGCAAAAGTTATTAGATGTTTACCATTATTTCATGTTGAAAACAACCATTATCTAATGATAGTATTTTGTTAGAAATACAACACAATAATATAATTGTTACCATGGTAACGGCCTTCACATGTAGTAGTCACATCTATCACCCCTTTACTAAAATAAGTTATCAGTGAGTGTCCTGTAAAAGAGAAAATAATAATGGTCAATATTAATACTTACCTGTTTTTATGTAGCATCAAGGGATTTTGCTCAAATATCATTTTTGTTCTTACTGTTTCCATGGAAACAGCCATTTTCAAACACGATGGACACTTTTTATAACTCTTATTTGGGTTTTAAATCAAGTGAGAAACTTTTGATACATTATTTTAAAATGTTACAATGTGTTTTTGTACTTTCTTAATCACGAATACATGACAATTTCTTAAATTCTATTGTTTTTGATCCGTTGCCATGGTAATAGCCCTTGTGGCCACGCCCACCTTTTAATTTAGGGCAAAGAAGCACATTTTGAGAGTTAATGGTCCTATCTAACAGAAAAAAAAAATCATTTAAGATTATTTCTAAGGAGGTGGGGACATTTCAGTTTTTGGTCCATAGACTATACTGATAATACATGGGATAATTGCCTTATGTACATATGTGACCCGCCGCCTCAAAACCTACAATAAGTCGCACGGACCACAACGGAGCAAACGGCCCAAAATAGTAAATTTGCTTGGATCAGCCGATTTTCTGTTTTTGATAGAAATGGGTAGTTTCATTATCATTCTATCATGTCTCAAGTTTGTGAGTCGTAATTCGACTTAGAAATATGTTTTTGGGGCATTTTAAAATGACTCCTTTTTTCACCTGTCGAGCTAATGAATGTTTGGAGAGCTTTTGTAATACTTTCATTCAATGCCAAATTACTACCTTACCTCTAAAGGTATTAAATTGATTTTTGGAGTGAGTAATGAATAGGTCCTCCTTAAGCAGCCTGCCAAAATTCAGCCTAAAATGATAATCCCTTCATACCGTTTGCTATGGCCATTTGAATACCCAGTTTTACTTGGGCGCACACAGAGAGCGAAAGTTTAGCACTCTTTTGTTCCGAACTTAAATGGCCATTTTCTCTGAATAGGAGTTATTGATTGCTGGTTACATACTGATTCTAAATGTGATATTTAAAGGTGTTATCATTGAGTAAACTAGGCAAGTGATATACCATTGGAAAGCTGAGAATCTCTACTTTTAGAAAAAGTATAAAAACAAAAAAATAATTTTGGTGACTTATTGCAGGTTTTGAGGCGTTGGGTCACATATACACTCTAGATGTACATTCAGTGTTTTTCAGTCAAAATGCGCATCCAGTAAAAATACATCGTTCCATTTGGGATAACATAAAATGAGTTATCTATCACCTTATCGGATAATTTCTTTTCTGTGTGTGACATGATATACATAATATGTTTAATCAAGAAAAAGTGTTTAAAATGACAAATTTACGTTGGGTAAAAAACTTTGAAATATCGGTAGTTTTCACAACCAATTATTTTGAGTAAATCACAGTTTTATGTTTCATTACGCCATATATGTGTGTGTAATATCCAACTTTCAATTGTGTATTAATCAGGTTTATAACTTGAAACTCAAAATAAATCTGATATTACTTGAAAAGCCTTAATCAGGTTTTCAGTTTTCAGCATTTCAGTTAGATACTTGGTATGATACTGAGTACCATTAATGCAGTGCTTAACGGTCTTTGTCAATTATTATATATATTATTTATTTTGGTGTAACTCATTATGATGACATTGTACTTTCCTATAGCTGTCTTGTTTCTTGCATTCTGTAAAGTATCAACAAAACAAGTAAATTACCTATTAGTAATCACACTGAAACTTTATGCTAGCTTATTGTATCAGTACCCGGTGCCGCACCGGTGAAGCAAACTTGTCTTATGAATATTGATGATAACTTAACTTCAGCGAACTAAATCATGCAAATGAGTGTCATTACTTGCCAGAAGAATTCAAGAACACATTTAAGAATCAGGATAATATGTATAGCTTTCTTCATGTGAATGAACGAAGCTTGTCCAAGATTTTTTTTTTTTTTTTTTTGGGGGGGGGGGGTTAGACAGCTTACTCAATACATTATCCCATGCTTTTTCAGTCGTTGGTGTAACTGAAACATGGTTGCATAATTACTCACTACCTGTGTTTAAACTTTTAAAAAAATATTCATTTATTCGAGCAGGCAGGAAAACGGGTAAAGGGGGAGGTGTAGCGTTGTATTTGTTTAGAGTTCTATGTCATTTTTAAAGTGGGACACGATTTCTGCTTAGCTGAAGGAAGTGCAGAGTCTTTATTTATTGAAATAGAGAGTGAAAACAGTCAAAAATCGCATCATAGGTGTTATTTACAGACCCCCTGCCTGATCACCTGCCCATATTTTCCTTCTTTTCACGATCACAATGTAACCAAACGCTCAGCGGTGAAAATAACTCGCCTTTCAGAATCCACACCCCTGGAAATATACAGAGACTTAATTTAGATCTTAGCACAGAGTAATGGGAAGATGTGATAATGATACAATCAGTTGAAGAGGCTTACAATTTTTTTCACGACAATATTACATCATTTTCTAGATAAAAACATTCCCAAAACGACTGCTATCCAAAAGTCAAGTAGAAAGTGTATTAAGGAACCTTGGGTAACACAAGCAATCTATAAAGATCTATTTCCGATTTTGTACCTGCTCCAAGCCACTGTGCCTGATGTTCAAACATTGTGATTTTAAATTTCAGTGGTATTTTTGGCGAGGCCAGTGAGATTCAGGTCGCAATGTTCTTTCACTGAACGAATATTAGTGTTTTCGAATGTGTCGACGTGAACGCCGTCCTAGATCCTCCCAGCTATTATATCACCTAATTCTGACCATAAAATCACTAAAAAAATCACATCTTCCATGAACTAACCTTGTATGTATTTTCATGAACGGTTGATTGCGTCACTGAAACACGTTAAAATCAAGAAACAAAATCACCTGAAATACACGTTATTATCGCTTGTAGTGAATTACGTTCTTTAAACACTTCAAAATGCAGTAAATATGTTAATACGTTACTTTCACTGTGTCACTTAAAACACAAGTGCAATAAAATGGACTAAATCACCTTATTCTGACCATAAAATCACTAGAAATATCACTGCTTCCATGAACTCCCCTTGTACGTATTTCCATGAACGATTAATCGCGTCACTGAAACACGTTAAAATCAAGGAACACAATCACCTAAAATTGACGTCAATATCGTTTGTAGTTAATCACGTTATTCACTCTCCAAATTAAAGTGAATGAGTTAATATATTTTTTCCGTTTTTTGCATTTATAAAGAACGTGCAATAAAATGGAATTTTAATCACGTAATTCTCACCACAAAATCACTAAAATAATCACCGCATCCATACACCTAATACATCGCGTTTTGCATCCTTCTTATTGACGTAAATTCTACGTTCTGAATTCACGCTTAATCAAACACCAGCATTCACGTTCAATGTCAGAATCAGATCCTCGTTCAGCAAACACGTAAAATTCAGCGATTACTATCACTAAATTTTCACGTGTATGACATGCATGTGTGTAAAGTCATGAAATAAAAACACGTATTACACAAATATGTACTGCTTTTATGAATGCTTCTTTTTATTAACTTTACACAATCAAGTTCTTTTTACATCCCTGATTTTATCATTTTTATTTCAAGTCAACCATATTTCTGCCGTGTTAAACCAAAGGATCTTTTTTTTTCTAGTTATTTCCCCTTAAATGAAACATAAGCATCCACGGGGTACGGGCAGGACAGTGCAATTACATGTAACGAATGATATACAAAGAAACAACTTATTTAAATCATTTATGTCTTGAATCATTGTTATCAAATTAACTACTTATTATCATTATTTATTATCATTATTATCATTATATATAGAGAATGGTGAGTACATGTACCACATCTAAAAAAAAAAAAAAAAGGTATGCAACACTTTACAAAACATTTCTAAGAGCAAAATATATTGTAGAAAACACTGGAAATGTTACTTTAAGAAATTACATGTACGTTTCATGAACATAATGTATGATGTAGAGGTGTCGTGGTCTAGTGGATACGTCACCGGACTGTGGCTCACACGGTTTGCGGTTCGAATCCCGCCACGGCGCTAATGTCCTTTGGCAAGACATTCATCTACATTTGCCACTCTCCATCCAGGTGAAGTAAATGGGTACCCGGTAGGAAGAAATTCCTTGAATGCTTTAGCACCTATCATGGCAGCTCGGCTAAAGCCGGGGTAATAATGTGATACTCTGTATTAAGCGCAGTAGAGTATATTCATATAGTAGCTGCGCTATATAAATGGAACATATTATTATTATTATATTATTATGCTCTTTTCGGGGACACTAGGTGGATCTATACTCACAAAACCTAGCATCGCTTACTAGTGTTATGTAACATGCATGCAGAAAGTTGATACCCACCATAGCACGCAATGCATAGGTGGGACTACAGTGATACAAGCTTAAACCCTTCATTCCTCTCACTCATCTCTTTAACCCCTGTCGAGTGATATCACAGTACAAAAATACCCATCAAGAAACTCTGCATAATATTAAATGAATTGATATTACTTTCTAAAATACATTGTTACCTTTGAAATGAAGTTTATATAACGTCTTTTGCCTTCCAGGCACTGGTGCAGTTTCAGATCATCATGAATCTCAATTTTGAATCTCTCCGCTACAAGGCAGCGCGCTAATGTAACGGCCGATAACTTTGAAGAACGCGTGTCCGACAACTGTTTTATAAGCTACTGAAATCCTTGCATCTGATTGGCTGAGAGCAAACTTGTGCCCCCCCCCCCCCCCCGGCTTGGTTAACGTCACGGTGATTATCACATGGAGCTCACGATAAATTTGAAACCATTTAAAATCATCTCTGAGAAAACTAAATACATGCAATAGCCTACATCATTTTCCACACCTAAGTAATTGGTGGATGCACCGCACAGAGTAGAACAGGACAGTGAGATGATCGACCCGTTAAAGTGACGTGACCATCACTGTGGACCTCAAAATAACTTTGAAACCATTTAAAAACGTGTCTGAGGAAACGAAATAATAACTTATTTTCCACACCTATGTGTGGCTGATGCATCGCTCAGAGTATTGATCCGTTTAGATCACGTCGCCATGACCAAGAAACTTATAGTAACTGTAAAACCTTTTTCAGATGGTGTAGAAGACACCTAAGAATAACCATTTTTAACAACCGCTCATTCGCAGACAGGACAGTGAGATGATTAACCCGTTAAAATGACGTGACCATCACTGTAGAGCTCACGATAACTTTGAAACTATTTAAGAACGTGTCTGAGAAAACTAAATTATACCTTATTTTCCACACCTAAGAATGACGGATGCCCCGCTTAGGGTATTAATCCGTGTACATCACGTCGCCATTACTAAGAAAGTGATAGTAACTGTAGATGGTCACGTCACCTTAATGGTAGATGGTGTTTAAGACACCTAAGAATAACCTGTTTTCACCACCACTTATTCACAGACAGGAGAGTGAGATGATAAACCCGTTAAAATGACGTGACCATCACTGTGGACCTCAAAATAACTTTGAAACCATTTAAAAACGTGTCTGAGGAAACGAAATAATAACTTATTTTCCGCACCTATGTGTGGCTGATGCATCGCTCAGAGTATTGATCCGTTTAGATCACGTCGCCATGACCAAGAAACTTATGGTAACTGTAAAACCTTTTTCAGATGGTGTAGAAGACACCTAAGAATAACCATTTTTAACAACCGCTCATTCGCAGATAGGACAGTGAGATGATTAACCCGTTAAGGTGACATGACCATCAATGTAGAGCTCACGATAACTTTGAAACTAT
Source organism: Heliocidaris erythrogramma (assembly GCA_025617745.1). Lineage (NCBI taxonomy): Eukaryota > Metazoa > Echinodermata > Echinoidea > Camarodonta > Echinometridae > Heliocidaris > Heliocidaris erythrogramma. Next base: position 30,943,250 of record CM046854.1, read on the forward strand.
TTAAGAACTTGTCTGAGAAAACTAAATTATACCTTATTTTCCACACCTAAGAATGACGGATGCCCCGCTTAGGGTATTAATCCGTGTACATCACGTCGCCATTACTAAGAAAGTGATAGTAACTGTAGATGGTCACGTCACCTTAATGGTAGATGGTGTTTAAGACACCTAAGAATAACCTGTTTTCACCACCACTTATTCACAGACAGGAGAGTGAGATGATAAACCCGTTAAAATGACGTACCATCACTGTGGACCTCAAAATAACTTTGAAACCATTTAAAAACGTGTCTGAGAAAGGAAATAATAACTTATTTTCCGCACCTATGTGTGACGGATGCCCCGCTCAGAGTATTAATCCGTGTACATCACGTCGCCATTACTAAGAAAGTGATAGTAACTGTAACACCTTTTGTAGATGGTGTTTAAGACACCTAAGAATAACCAGTTTTCACCACCACTTATTCACAGACAGGACAGTGAGATGATAAACCCGTTAAAATGACGTATCCATCACTGTAGAGCCCTCGATAACTTTGAAACTATTTAACAACGTGTCTCAGAAAACTAAATTATACCTTATTTTCCACACCTAAGAATGCCCCGCTCAGAGTATTAATCCGTTTAGATCACGTCACCATTACCAAGAAAGTGATAGTAACTGTAAAACCTTTTCAGATGGTGTTTAAAGCACCGGAGAATAACCATTTTTCACCACCATAAAGTCACCATTCATTCACGAACAGGACAACGCGATGATAAGACCGGTTAAAGTAACGTGATTATCACTTTTTGATTGTGTAGGACCTGTGAAGCCATTATTGAACGGGCTACAATTACCAATAGTTTACCGATTTTTCACTCGTAACAATTTCAAGACAGAAAACTCGTTACATGGGTAGGTGGCTACTTCTTTTACAGATGTATGCACAAGCACGTTACTTTACTTACGTGATTAACTAGTTGTTTTCTGGTGAGACCAGAACGTACAATAGCAGTTAACAATCTAAGAACACGATGACACATGTTAATTACGTTCAGATTAAGTTCGAATAGCGCCACACTAAATATTCACTTCAAATGTGCTGGAGAGAAAGGTTAGTTTTTGGTGCTTTGTTTACGGTACTAGGGACTTTTAGAAGCAGTGGACTAGTACTTCGTCCCAGTCGACTAATTCGCGCATGTCAACGTCGTCGACTGCCCATGTTGACTACAGTTCTGATCATTTTAGATTTCACTCGACGTGTACGTACCGTCGACGTCAACCGGAAGTACAAACTCAACGGATGAGCATAATACACTATGAACACGATGACAAAGAGAGCGGACAATTTATGCAGCTCTTCATTGTACCCTCCACAATAGCTCTAGTAGACAAAAGGACATCCCTTCACTGCTATTATGTGACACCTGTTCTACATATTTTTACAGGATAGCAATGAATGGATGTTCTTTTGTTAACCAGTGCAATTGTGAAGGGTACAATGAGGAGCTGCATAAATTGTCCGCTTCTTTGTTCGTCATGTTCATAGTGATAGTTGAGCTGTTCTGATGACGTCATATACGTAAACCTCGTCGAAGATTTCGGAGCACCGCAAAATCGAAGTGAACACGTTCTCGATTTTGCAAGTCAGGGAGGAGGACAGGGAGAGGGCGAGTGGCGCATGCGCAGTGGCGTAGAATGATGTCCTTGCGTACCAGTCGACTAAGTGGACGTGCAATTCTAAAAGTCCCTATTGCCGTCTTCTCTAAAACGTGAACCTCGCTTCACCTATTGTTAGCTTCATGCTTCACCTACTTTTTATGCAGTCAATACAAAGCAGTTCATTTTCGCTGGGAGGCTCTAGGACGGCGTTCACGTTGACACGCTCGAAAACTCCCTAATGTCTTCTCTACCGGTATAGGTAGGGACTGGAGAACAGGTGATCAATCCTGTTTCATCGCCATGTAAATTAACATAATTCTTAACCTAACCTCATTCATGGACGAAATAGTATAGTGTGTTTTCAGAGAATGTGAAAAAAAGTTATTTCCCTATTTCTGTGGGTTCGGAGTTGCATCATGTTAATTCATAAAAGAGCGAAATTCAAACGAGTTCAAAATTAAGATTTAAATCTATGCACAATCTCAGCTGTGAATTAAGACTAGGAATTCTCCTACTGAAAACAAACGCATACCTTTAAAGGCCAAGTCCACCCTAACAAAAAGTTGATTTGAATAAATAGAGAAAAATCCAAGAAGCATAACACTGAAAATGTCATAAAAATAGGATGTAAAATAAGAAAGTTATGGTATTTTAAAGTTTCGCTTAATTTCCCCAAAAACAGTTATATGCACATCCTGCTCAGTATGCAAATGAGGGAACCAGTGACGACACCCACTCACTATTTCTTTTGTATTTTATTATGTGAAATATAGAATATTTTAATTTCTGCAGATTTCACAATTAGAAAGCTCTCATTGAATTGTGTATAGGTTGCAACAATGGCAATTACACATGTTCAGGAATCAAACCTTGTTTCACATTATAACAAGGAAAAATTGAAATATTTCGTACTGAGCAGGATGTGCATATAACTGTTTTGCAAAATTAAGCGAAACTTTAAAATACCATAACTTTCTTATTTTACATCCTATTTTGATGAAATTTTCAGTGTTATGCTTGTTGGATTTTTCTCTATTTATTCAAATCAACTTTTTGTTAGGGTGGACTTGGCCTTTAAAGGTATGCGTTTGTTTTCAGTAGGAAAATTCCTAGTCTTAATTCACAGCTGAGATTGTGCATAGATTTAAATCTTAATTTTGAACTCGTTTGAATTTCGCTCTTTTATGAATTAACATGATGCAACTTTAATAAACGCGCATAGAAGCAATTCCTTGATATTTCTTTTTGCTATGTTGTGGAAAGGTCAGGCAAGTTTTGCTGTTGTAAAAGGTTCACCATTGTTCGAAGGACAGTCTGCATAAAATGTGAATATCGCATGCGCTGCCTTATTATGTGTGTGTGGGTGTGGGGAGGGATAAACCTTTATCTTCTTGGTTCCACTTTAAACTATTTTTTCGAGTGTGTGCATGTGCATTTTATTCCATACAACGACAAGAACATTGCGATCTGAATCTCGCTGGCCTCCCTCAAATGCCACCGCCATTTAATATCACAATGTTAGAACAATGGCTTGTAGGAGGTACAAAATCGGAATTTAGGCGAAATGACTTTAAAGCTTCCCCTTTTTTCTCCAAAACACAAATAATGTTTGAGGTTGCATAATGTCAAGTTCAGCTTGTGTGCGGGCAGTTCTTAATCCATAATTATCGTCGTTTCTACTTTCCCCGAGCTACAGCTCAGTAAAACCCCTCTCCCTCGAAACACACACAAAAATACACATACACATTTTGTGGGGAACTGTATTGTTTTCTCCTATTGTATTTTGTACCCCACAAGGCCATCATTGTTATATTTTGTTCTCTGTACCCCATAGCTGAATGTACGACCAAACACACGCACACACATACACACACGGACTCACACAGTCTTGTATTGCTTTATTTCCGAGGACAAGTATTGTTCCTCTATTGTTCCTCCGTCCTCGGACAGTCGACGGAATAAAGCACAAATTCATTGTTTGACGTTCGAGGACTATTGTCCGGCTTCCGAGGACCATTGTTGTCATGCTTTTTTGTTCTCTGTCCGAAAATGTCCTCGGACATTTTCGGATAAACACGCCCACACACACACACACACACGCACACACAGTCTCTGTCTAGTACACGTGCAGGCAACTATTCAACGAAAAGTCTGAACGCTGGCACATATACGCCTTTCTCTGCGTTTCCACTGTCATGACTGTGTCTTTTGTTGACATGCATCAATGGGCTTCACCCAAACATCGGGCATGCCGTATGGAAGGCCATTTCCGACACAATTCTACTCTCATCGGTCGCCAAAAAACATGAGAAATTTGAAATTGACTGTATTTTAAGAAACGGCATAGAATCAAAATTTCTTAACCAAATTCAATGAATTTGGATATCATTCTCTTTGGTAGAAGATGCTTTACCCAAATGATGTAACAAAATTATATACTTTTTGAAGGCAAATTACTGAAAACCCGCCGTTCCACTTTTTGGGGACATCCGGTATACGGCCATTGACAAATGACACGTTACAAGGAAAAGGGGCTCGGGACTACATGCCCAGTAGGATTTGTCTTCTATCAGGCCAGCCAGGAGGTATATTGTAATTCCATCCTGTCCACTTTCAAACCAAAGCTCATTATCCCTATCATTTAGAAAATATATAAAAAAGCAAAATATACTTTAAAAATAGCTTTATTAGCTACTTTGATATAGCATTTACATTCTCCAATCAATTCCCAAAATGGCTAAAATAGATACTGTGAAAACATACTAACTATATTGAAGTCATCGTTGAAAGACTATGCAGATCACTGGAATATAGAGCGCATAGCACATTTGTAGCGTGCATGTATAATGGAACAAGTCTGAGGAGAATGCTGCAATAGCGCCACTTTCGTTTAACCATTACAATTTCAATTCGATGGCTTGTGAGGTTTGTGAAACTGCTTGGCAGAAGGACTGACCATACATCCTACATTCATCAAGATAATACTTTGCTTTCCCTTCCAAGCCTAGCACACAAACATAATTATTAGCCAATGAATCCTCATAGGCGTGCTCAGTTCAGTTCATCGTGTTGCATCTTTCCGTCTGTTCACTTGCCTTCATGATCATTATGCACGCAAAAGAATACAGTCTTAAGATTACATTTCTTTGAATTCCATTATCAACATTCGATTACTGAAATATGCTAGTGATCTTTGTGAAACTTCTTTTTGTCGCCTTTATCAGTTCCAGATCTGGTAAGATTTATTCTATTATTGTGTTTAGTGTTAAGTTTACATGTTTAATGTACTGGATATATGGAGGAAATACCATCCAAATGTTCACAAGAATAAATATATATATATATTGGTTTGTTCTAGACCTGTTCAACATTATTGGGGGACGAAATAAATAAAAGAATTGATTCTCCGGTATTCGAAAAACTCTCAAGTAAGGAATGTCACCTAAGTCTCTAAGAAGGAAAATTATTTTTCGCATACTAAAAGTACTTGCATTTAACACTTATTATATAAGACTACAGATTATAAATTGTTAACAAAGGTTAGGGGACATAGGCTGAAAAGAATCTTTTTTTTAAATGTGATCATACAGGATCATAATGTTTTATTAGGGGGGGAATATATGCCATTATTAATGTGATAGAATATACAAACTTCAAGAATATTAAAGGATCTGTTCTGATTTTGCCCTAGTTGGTATATTTATTTTCAGTCCCTAAGTATTTCAATACCCTTTTAAACGGAAACACAACATTATGATATCTAAATTCATTCCGGTTAATGGTAATAATGCAGTTAAAAGGGAACTTCATTTTGATAGTTTTAAGAGCTTTGAATTGCGTATGATCGAACCAGAAAACTTTGCATACGCACAGAAAATGTTCTGGGTTAAAGTTTTACTTGATCCAGAATATAGAATTTTCTGGAGAAAGATGTAGAGATGGGCTTGTTGCACTCCTTTCATCAGGATATAATGGTCTTGTGGAAAGCAAACTCTCCAGAATGTGTTTCTAACAGAATCATAAACTGTCAATTGAAAGATTCTTTAGTTGCGTGTTATGAATAAAAAATTTATATGTTGAGTGACCTCAAACCTGAACAATTCTCTTACAAGAATTAGTGTGGTGGAATAAGAAAGTTCGTTTTGGTAATAGAATATGATCTACCAATTCGGGATAGAAGGAAATATGAGAGCCTTTTGAATGGTATTATCAAACCTGTTTGAATCAATACCATTCAAAAGGCTCTCGTGTTTCCTTCTATCCCGAATGGGTAGATCATATTCTATTACCAAGTCGAACTTTCTTATTCCACCACACTAATTCTTGTCAAACAGGTTTGATAATAATTATCAAGCAGATGAAATATATATGACACATTTGTGAAATATATGTTGAATTTGAAAAAAAAACACCTTCCGAAACGCTCTTTAATACAAGATGATGTGGTTGAAGGTTACACCTTCAAAAACCGAAAAGAGGTGAAATGAAATTCTTAATGTTGATAACTTTAGTTTTACCCTTGCAACACAGACGGTTGTTTTACTCCAAATTATTTTATAATATTTTTAGTATTACTGACCTTTTGTTGAAGATAAATTAGATAGTTTCACCAAACTGGCTGTATTGTTGACAAGCTTCAGGGACACAACCCCACCTATTTTGTACTTGTCCATTGTTATTTTCGTCGTGGGAAAATCTGATACAATTAATAGCAAAGAAAAAAAAAACATATTTACAACTTCTCTATGACAAACAAGATCAACATTAATTGCATATTTGTTATATCCTCAATTTTATATCTACAGATGTTGATTTAAAAGAGAATTTCCATTTTTGTTCTTCCCTTCTTCTTTTTCAAGAATAAATGTATTTAAAAAAGATTCGAGTACAGAATAGCAGAAAAGAGAAACAAGCTCAGTGCCAATTTCAAAAAATGACCCTTCTCAGTTGACAGTGCTGTGTCTCAATAAATAAAAAGGAAATATATGTTTTTCAGTCGTTTCATCTGCTTGTAGAGGTTTTTTGTGCTCTAAACCTTGCTTTAATTATTGATATGTTGAATCTTTACATGTATGTGATAGAGTGCTTTATTAATATTTTGCTGTGATTTTTTTTCTTTTTGTACCTTTTTTATATGTTAATATAAACAACAAAAAAAATGACAGAAAAAATACTCAATACGGAGATGTTAAATGTGCGAGATGTGATAAATTGTGAATAGACCCATTTACTAATGTGTTTCAATTTATGCATGTTTCTCTCCAGAGCCTGTAGTTGCCAACTATTTAGTGCACCTGCTATGCATAATGGCATATATTAGTTGTTGCTATGACGGGCAAGACTCTGACAAGTTTTGGGGTCATCCAGAGTAGCTTTTGTTCAAGAAGTATGCATAAAATCAGTAAACAGATCTATTGATTGATATAACATAAATGTAATGATTGTAATATTATCGTTATTCTGTGGACTGTCCTGTATCATTTACTCTGTCGTTATCTTAATTAATTGATGAAACCAGAGAAGAAAAATTATCACGTCAGTATATGAATTTTGATAAATGGTAAATAAATAAATAGATAAATAACTGAAAAAGAAAGAAATGCATCAATTTCCAGACTTAGATTCCATGCATATTTAGAGCCAATTTTCACATGCAATTACTTTATTGAAAATCTGTCCTGCTTCATACGTCAGATGTCACTTCGAGTTTTGCATTTGTGGCATTCACCGTTAGAAGGGTGATGGGAATTTTATTCGATATATGCCACTAACAATGGGCTTGGTGTCTCCATCAATGGAAAATTGTTTTTGTTTACCTGATACAGAATACTATGCATTTGAAGTATCTATTCAGACATACAACACTCTGCCGGTTATTGGGGAAGATTTCACTCTGGTTTGCTCCTTCACACCTAAAACATGGATTCGGCGGGTAGTTTGGACAAATGGAAATGGCGTTACTTTGGCCACTCACACTTGTTACCAAGATTCTGACTGTGCATGGCTTACCGTTCCTATTCCTTCGAAGTTCAGTTTGTTGGCAGACTCTTCCAGTGGAAATCTTACAATCAAAGATCTTTCCAGGGATGATGAGAACAATTACCTATGCACAGTAAGCAGTTTACACGGGGGAGAGAATCCAGGATCAAATAGCATGCAAGTGACACCTTTGTGGCCAGGTATATCATCTTTTTTTTCTTCCTTTTTGATTAATATTAAGGCCCTGTGCTCGCAAGACGTTATTCCTCGAGACGCAATTCCACTAACGTCCATTACGCCAACGGATTTTTCACTGCAGTATAATTCAAACATTTAGCAGTGAGCACTAGACCCTTACAGATAGTGACGGCTATACCTCAGGAAAAAATAAATATAAATATAAATATATAGCATACACTGGACGGACACATCCAATTTCATACTAAATTGATTTAAAGTAATACAATGAATCAAAATTAATCAACATATGCAAGCTTAGCTTTAAACACTGGAAATTTACTTGTTTTCTATCTAAACAGTTAATATTATAAGAAGTTACTTGTTACTCTACTTTTTTTCTATCATGAATATTTCCATTACACCAGCTCCTCCCTATTTACTCTATTTCATTGATGAGAGATCAAGGTATTACACCAACAAAGAAACTGTAACGGTGTCAGCTGGTGAGCCGTATAACATCGCATGCGTGGCGAATGGTGCAAGGCCTTCTGCAGTACTGGAATTGGTTACACCAGGTGATGTAAAGGTGTTTTTTAGAAATCAGTCTGATGTCTTACAGAGGGACACGTACGTTTCTCGAAAGGATGTTACAATAATACCCTCCAGGAATGATCAAAGAAAGATTCTTCGTTGCCTGGCATCTCATCCTGAGCAACGAAATAATCTTCAATGTTCAGTTTACTTGAATATCCAAGATATATATACTCATTCCACGATCCACGATGTTTTTAAAAAATGTAACCTTATTATTTGCGCGATTTATCTGACGATTTCACATATATGTATCTCTGATTTTTCTGCTTCATCCAGGCCAATTTTCTATGATGCATTCTTTCCACTTTGAACATGAATGCGAGTTCATCTTTTGATGCTCAATCAATTACCTCAATCCTATCTGCATTTAACGATAAATATTTAATATTTATTAAATCAAATAAAATATTTATTCAGGTGACTCATATTTGCTTTATATGTATGTTCATATCCTAAGGCTTACTTACGAAAACAGATATAGCTCTCCTGAAGCATTACCCATCGTTTCTTACACGATTTTTGTTAAATCTTTCTCTTTCCAACGAAGTTCTCCCGATCAAAATGCTGCTTTACTCATCTCGAGATAGCAAAGAAACTGGGCCAATGGTCATTTCAGTAAAAGAAGATTCATGGACTTCAATCACTTGTAAAAGTATTGGATCACTACCAGCAGTTGAATTGTCATGGGTTCTTGGGAACATTCATAATATTTCCAATAACGTCAGCATTTCAAAACATCACAATTCTGTTGATGGAAGTTTGTATGACAGCGAAAGTACCATCACGATACATATAGAGAAAAAGCATCACAGAATGTTCCTTCACTGCTTTGCATCTTTAGGACACTTTTTCGATCAACGGGCAGCCAAGTTGATAGTCTACGGTGAGTTAAAATCTTTGTATATATCGGGATTCCTTTATATGGGAAATATGCTGTAATATGTTGTAATTCATAAAAAGACTCCTAATTATCAAGAACTCCATATTGAAACTTATCATTATCTGTCCATTTATGTTGGAAAGCGTTCTTCCACTATCTGATTATATTGAATTTAGGCGCTTCAATGTTTATAAAAGGATTATAACCATCTCTTTTCTATCTAAAGGCCCAGCAGATCATGTTACATTGATTACCCCGGAAGATCTACACAACGGCATACAAAGCAATGTGAGCTGCAAGGCTAGTAATGGATACCCTGCTCCGCACATCAATTGGTACATTGGATCAAAAAATTTGACAGAGGACTCATCTCTTTCGGCTGCACTGAATGTAGATGGTCGGTATGATGTTGACAGCACCCTTACCTTCCTACCGAAAATATCTGACCATGGGAAACGTCTTCTCTGTAAAACAGTTCAACCTGCAGCACAACCTGCATCGCCGTCACTGTGGTCTTTAAATTCGAGCATGGCTCTGAATATTTCATGTGAGTATAAATTTATTTTCAAAAGGCTTCAAAGTTCACAATTGACATAATAACGTCTCTCATGAATAATGCCCGTAATATCCACGAATCGTCGTTTGCTGGAGCAGGAGTAAGGACAAATTGACGTCTAAACAATGAGTTTTATTTTCTTGTCCTTTTTTTCCTAAATGGCTTTGACATGCCCCCCCCCCCCCCCCCCCGTCCGATATATATATAATATGTGTTAAATAGATACATATGAATAATAATATTATTTTAATTGTCCCATACTTCTTACCCTCTTTTTGTCACCTTTTACTGCTAATCACAGACGATCCCATTGTCCTCATCTCTTACCGACGGTTGACGTCAAATAAACTACTTATTGGATTAGTGTTGACATGTACCTCAGACGCCAATCCTCCAGCCGTTATCCTCTACTGGCTTTGTAACGACACACAACTTTCTAACGGGACCGGTAACGTAATGCTGCATGACACTGTACAGGAAAGTGAAACACTGACCTCCAGTGAGCTAACCATTAGAGACCCCCTATCAGAATATCCTTGTGAATACAAATGCGTGGCCTTTACATCATACTGCTCTTCCAGTGCGTTATTCAACTTCCCATTAGCTTGTAAGTAGAACTTTATGTTTCTGTCAGATCATTTGATTCTCGCCAAGACTCCCTTTTTACGTAACTGATCGGAATGGTGGGGTAGTCATTATGGGAATGGAACTTTGAAGTGGTGTTTCGAAATTTCACTTTGGATGCATTCCACATACTACATCAAAATCAACGTATTATACATCAGAATAGCCATGTTACTCTTAATCACTCGTAAGTTTGCAACAACCTCTTTCGAGCATGCTCGATTCTAACTCAAATATCCATCCTTCTTCAAGTAAGGAAAGTGCTTAAAAATACCAAACATACCAAACCCTCGTTAAAAAGTCCTAAGACCCTTTACCATTTAAAGGGAATGGCAAGTCGTAATCCATGGGCCTGACCAGTTGGCCTGACTCGGGGAAATTCGGATACAATCAGGTCCAATTGTGCGCTACCGAAGGAATGTTATTGCCAGATTCCTCGCGCGATCGTTAACTCGAATCCCTCCATACGCAACCGACCAATGAGATTCAAATACTCGAATAAAGAACGCGCGATCTTGTTTACTCAAATTTGGGTCAATGTGCGAACTTTTATTAGCTGCGCACGATAAATTGAAGTCGCTTTGAACTTTGATCCAGAGAAAGGAGCAGCCAACTGTAAAAGCGCCCATAGATTGCGACTTGTCGCTCCCTTTAATACATGGTTGGGAGTGCGTTTGTGCGATCTGGCAACACAAAGGTTTTTTATCGTGGTGTCAAACACAATCGGCTTGCGCCTCGTGCGTATAGTACACCACGATAAAACCCTGCGTGTTGCCAGATTGCAGTAACGCACGAACTCACAACCATGTATTAATAGTTTTATAAAACGGGTCGGCAATATGATTATGAAATCTATAAACGTGGTTACGAACTCCATAGAAACGCCAAGAGTCGCACAATCATGCAGGCTGCCATTTGCTTGCCTGGATGACATCACAGAAGCGCATCCAACAAAAGTCATGCGCTTTTCAGTGCGCGCATGTAATCCCTGCGCTAAAATGACAATTAAACCACGCGATTTCATTGCGCTTTAAGTTTACACGCACCAGAGCTACGCGTACGCGCAGCTCAGCCGTGCTTTAGAGCCTTTTTACCGTGCGTTATCACTTTTTTGCACTGTCACGTGGTGTTATTTGACCAATCAGGATGGCTACATTCTTGAACCCGTTTTATAATTTGGGATAATGCACTTTAGAAAAGAACAAAATACAAGGTAAACTTATTTTTGTTTTTACTATTCTTTGTTTATTTGTTTATTGTAGTTTTTTTATGTTATTTTTTATTAATTAATTTTCTTTTTTGAACATGGAACAAGACTATGGAATGTATATTATTTAATAAATTGCTGTCGTCAGCGAAAAAGTGCATACCACTGTATTATAAAACTGCAATCGGTGATATATTAGTTTAGGTTCCTTGTATACTGGCAAAGTGTCTGCGGCGAATGATGATATAGCGGCCCTATGCGGCGAATTATGAAATACGGCCCCACGATTTAATATTTTTTGAACCCGTTTTATAATTACCATTGATCAACCTCTAAATAAAGTTACCCCGGATCAACCGCCCGATTTTGTCGTCCACCAAAACCAGACACTATCTTCAACTCTCTACGTTGCCTGGCAACCTAGATTTTAAGGTTTGTTACAAAAAAAGTGATTCTTGACTATCGTAAAAACGATCGATATGTATAACCATCTTCCAGTTATATATACAACCATATCCCATCTTCCAGGGATGATTATAATAACAGTCCTCAATATATTGCATGACAGTCTTTCAGTTGTAAGTGAAACAATTTCTCAGGTAAAAGTGAAATAACATTCCAGTTGTAAGTAGGACCATCAACCGGGTAATACAGTAGTCCCGTTGTTCAGGGAGCGGTAATAAATTGTGCATGGTATGATCGTATGCAATAATGGGCCTACTAGTAGGTCGGAAAGGACACAGAGCATGTGAATACACAATCGGCATTGCTATACAATTATCTGTGGCAAGAGGACATCATATATATGAGATCAGCAGCCAGTTGTCCGGTAAAGTCCATCTTGTTTTGTCACCAGCTAGACCACTGATTCAGGAAATATGGAATTGTAAGCATTATATTTTGTCTTCATTATATATTTCTGCGAAGACCAAATGAGCCTCCTGTACTGCTGCCCTCTCTCTATGGAGAGAAGAAATCTGCATTTCTTCATTGCTGCTAGCAGTAGTACTGGAATAGGGGCAGCAATTTTGTGTTTTCACCATGACCATATTGGTTTGGGAGTACAAGGTTACATTATAAACTTGTACATTGGATGAGTGCATGGGCCTTGAAATGATTACGTTCCAATTTAGTACATGTACATACAATTACGCAGGCACGGTTTAACATTTGTTGAATGATAATTGTTAAGTGCAAATGCCATACATCGTTATCAAAGTAATCACCAGTGGTGTATATATATATATTAATTTGCCTTGTTCCATTAAAAAATCGGACTTACTGAGAAGCAATAAGCCTCATATAAACAACTCTTTAAGATGTCTGGCGTGGCAATTGATGACAAAGTCTATAATAAAATGCATATTCATTGGGAAAATCATAGAAATACTGTTACTCCAAGCTATTTACATGCTATCAAACAGATCTTTCCTGAATTGAAATCCAATTAATATACCCTAATAGAGAGTTACTAAAAGACAAATCTACACAGCACGTTCATAGCTTGGTTAATACCATATTTTTTTTTAATACTGCCTATAAGGCTAAGTTACCGAAACCCTTCCACTTAGAATTTACAACCGATATTGTTCAAAAATATATATTACTTTCATTTTCGTAGGATGAGAGAGAAGTGAATGATCGCGTAGGCCCTTGTTGTTCGTGTTCACTCATCTCGTTATCAGGATTCAGGAAGCATTGCTTTTCTTGTACATTCTTTTCTGCTAAGTTGTACGATAGTTAATGCAACAATCAGTATAGGTTAAATAAACAGGGAAAAAAGAGACAATCCTGTAAGGACAATATGGATATTTACTTTCAAGCAGTACTCTTTCTTTTCTTCATCGAATCTAGAGCGTACCAGATTAGCGTGTATACTAGTTTACTGAATCCAGGAGTCATCCCCGTCGTTGGTGAAGATGTCACACTTGCCTGCACATTCACACTATCATCGATGGGTCACTTCCTATCCTGGAAGGATGAAAAAGATTATTTTCTGGCTTCCCACATTTGTCAAGAAGTGGGATGTGGAAGTGAAATAAATATACATGATATGTCTAAATACAGTATGATGGCAGATGCTTCTAGTGCAAATCTAACAATAAAGAATTTAAAAATGGATGACAGCGGCAACTATCAGTGCTTCGTTAGGTCATCGACAGTTTCAGGCTCAAAAGATATTGAATTAACGGTGACGTCATCAGGTAAGACATTTCAGTCATGTCAATTGTCCACTCTGTATCCGTTATTTAAAAAAATATATTGATCATTCGTATTATTCATTATACTCTATGATGAAACAGATTCTGTATTCAGGACGACGCTTATTACATTTTATTTATGGAATTTCAATATTGGCTAGAAAGATGAGAAAAGTTGTGTTTTGCGAATCACTGTGGCGGTATTACATTATTCACTTTTGTGTGTACAATTTCCCGTGTTATGTTATGAAAATACAATTGCATACTTGACAAAGCATACTATTTTAAAGTGTGACCTCATTTTTTAGTCGTGCCCAGTGTGATATACATCACTGACGATCGGTCTGAGGATGGATACACGAATGGAGCATCAATAAGTATTACATCAGGGCAAAACCATAATATCACATGCTCAGTGCACGGCGCAAGACCACCTCCAGTATTGGAATGGCAAACGCCTGATGGAGTACAGGTTGTTCAATTGAACCAGTACGATAGTGTTGAAGATGGTGCTTACGTCTCCCGAAGAGTTGTCTCTGTAACCCCCTCCAGGGACGGCGATGGAACAATTATCTGTTGTATGGTGTACCATAAAGAGCTGAGAAATGAGCTTCAGTCGTCTGTCCGTCTTGATGTTCAAGGTAATTATTGTTATCACTCCGATCCTGTTCTCTCTCTCTTTTGTTAACCGTCCAATCGGCTTGGATATCATGAAAGAAATATTCCTACCAATATGAATCTTCGCTCTGATAGAAATCTAGATAATAGATTTTTTAAAAGACACACGAAATTGGTGCTCACTTAAAATGGTTCGTTAATCATAACGTAATATTTGTTTCGTATCTGCCTTTCTCTCTGTCTCTCTGTGGTACTTGTTTGTCTCTTCTCGTTTAGTCTCACCAAGTGACCTTAGGCTTACTGCGTCTGGATCCATAACTACCAATTCTGAAGGGGGGAATAGTGTTATTGTCTTTGAAGACTCTGCTTATTCATTCACCTGCAGGAGTGTAGGATCCCACCCTAAAGCTTTAATATCATGGATCATTGATTCGGAAGGCGACCCTGGAACCACAACCTCCATCTCCGCCGGTAGTGCCCAAGGCCAAGGTTTACGTGACACAGAGTCTACTCTGCAGTTAATTCCAAAGAGGAGGCATCACAATCAAGTTCTTCGATGTGTGGCAAATGCTGGTGTAAATCAACGTCAAGCAGGAGTTAGCATTGTCGTTTTTGGTAAGTATTCCCACGTGGCATTGATCATAGATATTCTTTATGATTTCAGAATTTAAAAAAACAACCAAATGCAAACACTAAATATGCATGCCTTTGGAAGATTGCCATAAACTATACGTTTCCAATTACATTCCAAATGATCTTGCTTATTCATATTATGTTCCCGTTAATTTTTCTTTGTGATAAATAAAACCTTCCTCAATTATCATCATATTTGATTTCATGCGAGTAAGTATCAGTTATAGTCTATGTGATATTGAAGACGTTGCTACGAATAATCTTTAAAAATCCCTTGTTTTAAAGGACCACCGGATCCTCCATACCTGAATGGAACGTATGGCTTGCAGGCTGGTGTACCCGCAACCATAACATGCACATCAAACAACGGCTACCCAGCACCAATATTCCATTGGTCCCTAGGATCACAGAACGTCACCAAGGACTCATATACACGGTCTGCAGTGAATGGAAATGATCGAGTGGACACCATGAGTTTTTTCACGTTCATACCAACAGTTAATGATCATGGGAAACGCCTTTTATGTAAAGTGTTTCAACCAACCGCTCCACCAATGAAGATTGCGAGTATCAATGAGGCTCTTGATGTTTTCTGTAAGTTTCCTTTACTTAGTCTAACTGAAAGACTATCATGTTTATCTCATCATGAGGCGGGTAGTTCTTTTCCGTGTTTTTTTTCCTCGAAAAGAGTTCATTCAGCAGGCAACATTTCTAACGATATTGCTTTTTAAAAGAAAACATAAACGCGTATGAGTCTTTCTCCTCCTACATAACTCTTTGTGTTACAGATGACTTCCTGAACCATTTAGTTCTTGATCAATATAAATCGATTCAGGATTGAACGAAAATTATCTCTCTATCCCTAGTACGAGAAACCGTTATCATGTACCTCTGTTTTTTATCGTATACCAACTGAAAGAATTGAAAGAATCTCACCTCAAACGATTTATTCATGAGCCCTATTGTTCTTCTAACGCATTCCGTTTCCCCTAAACATATGCAGATCCTCCAGTTATCGTAAACTATTCTGTTCGTCGAGTCCCGAGTGGTCACCGAGGTGTCGATGCCATATTTACGTGTACATCAGATGGTAGACCACCAGCCTCTATAGTCTGGTTCTTTAATTACAAGCAACTTATCAACAACACCCTGCATGAGATACACCAAAGTCCTTTACATGAAGAAGATACTTTTATGTCGGGAAGGCTTATTATTGCTAACATTCGGCAAAAAGACCAAGGCGTTTATATATGTATGGCTGAATCAAGGCTCGGTAATGACAGCGCTACTACTAACTTCATGTTTTCAGGTAAATCATTAACGAATGTTGTGACCTACATCTATACACGTGCAAACATATTTTTTGCAGGGGGTGATAATACGATACAAAAAGCAATTTCATGATTTGGATATTTTCTTTCATTGTTAAAATTAGGAAATTAGGACCTATGAACCCATGAACATAATTTTTCACCAAACCCATCTCCTATAATATTTTTATAGGTGGTCCGGATTCACCTTCTTGGTTCATCGTCGATCAAAACCAAACTACATCTATCCTCTCTATTGCTTGGCAACTAGGAATCGCAGATGGGTTGCAGTAAATGTCACTCTTAAACAAGAATATAGTAAAGTCCGTAGATTCGGATCTTTTCCGCCCTCCTCCCTTTAAAGTGCACCCGGTATTGATTCGACAGTACCTCACCCATTTGTCACTAATTATACTGTAAGAAACGTTAATGTTACTATGATTGAATGATGCATATAATTTTGAGAAGTAGGAGAGTATAACCAGAGACGCCAAGTTTATGAACCGGCTAGGAGTGAGACCCTGCGAGGGAGCGAAGCGACCGAGTGGGGATGGTTTGGGAGGGGGGCAGTCCCCCTCCCACGGTAGGGAGATTTTTTATTTCGGGATATGAAATTTGGTGCATTCCTATAGTGCAACTTTATTACATAACTTGATTATAACAATAAGAGAATTTTGCATTATTGCATCATTGAAAAGAAAAGGTCCAAGCTCGAAAGGAGCTTTGCTTATTTAGAGATATTTGCATAAATAGCGTTGGGTGAAATACAGCATTTCACCTGGCACAAAAACATGAAATAGACTCATTAGTCTTGCAACCAGACGCCTGGTTACACAAGCATCCTCAGTTTCATGATCATAAAATGATGTTACTGTATTACTAAGGTTTGAATAAAACCATTCAATCTGATAAACCACATGTGTACACATTATTATATATGCATGCTATGATGCTTGTAGATCTGTTGCATATAATATTTTGTCTTAAAAAATGAGTGATTACTGCCTAATCTTACCCCAAGAGAACAGAAATTCCTTACCTCTCATCTTATTCTTTGGAGCTGTGAGCTTTGTTATAGCTCCAGGTACTGGATGTTTTGGCTTTTTTAAGAACTTCCTTTTGGGGATCAAAAGTGTGTGCTGGTTCAAAACAAACCGCGTTTTTTTTTTCCTTGCCGCGCCGGACGCGTTAATTTTTTTTTCTGCGGCACATATTGGAGCTTTTTTTTCAAGGGGTCTTGATTTACAGACTAATGCGTCAAATTGCTCATAATACGGTTTATTCCGTCAAGACTAGTCGGCATGAATATTCATGAAAACGAACTGTAGGGATATGATAAAACAAGCAAGGCCATTTAGCAGCTGTTCTATGTGGCGCAATCGGATATTCTGGTGCGCTATCAATGAAAGGACCGTGAGTTCGAATCTCGGCAGAGGAATCTATTGCGAAATTTTCTTTTTCTGATTTAAAAATAAGGTGAAACTGAGTAAGAAATTACAAGTCCGATACTTGTAGTCTCTTTCAAAGTTGAAACGTGACTAGTCTCACGTGCAGACACTATTCAGAAGGGAAAGAACGTACTTCCCATAGGCTCAACACGCACCATGCCCCAATCTGTGCCGCAGAAAGAAATAACGCCCGCCGGACGGCGTGAGAAAATGAGTCATGGGTGGGTAGCCGTGAGATGAGGCGCTGGGGCGTGAGACTTGGTAGGTCTGTATAACTGAGATGCCGAATAGTCTTTGCTGTATTATTTTAGTAAACATGACGCCAACATCGGCAATGTAACACAGTTTTTAACCATAAGAGATTATATAAATGTAAGAAAATTACCCAAATTATGAGAAATTTACATAATTAGTTTTTGCAGAAATATTAATAAATAATATTATAACATCATTGCAATACAATACACACACTCTCAGAAAAGTTTTTAGGTTGGTTAAAATATGAACCTACCAACTGTTGGTTAAACAAAATCCCCATATCTTTTACGTACAATTTTTGATTAACCAACAGTTGGTAGGTTCATTTTTTTCTGAGAAAAGCGAAAGTTTTTCAAAATTTATACAAAGAGCCAGTAGCCCTCCAAGTTGGGCCTAATTTTATTCACCGAATTTGAGTGTGCTATTCATTATACTTGCCAAGTTGTAATTGTAAGTGTTGTATTCAGCTATGTACATTAAAGTTCTTATTATAGCATAGGAAAACTATTTTGTCAACCTGTTATGTGTTATGCTGTTGGAGGGTTCGAGAAGAACACAAAGTTATAAGTAAGTGCATGAGCAAGAAATTAGAGAGAATTCAGTGAGAAGTGAATTGATTAATGGAAAATATGGCGAAAAATAACACGAAACAGTATTTTGATGAAGAAAATAAGTGACCATTCAAAGACATAATGTGTACACAGCTACAAGAGGAAATGAAAAATATGAACAAGAGCCTTGATGGAGTTTTATGAATGTCCGTGCTGAGGTGCAAGCTACTATCCGCTCAAAGTGCACCAATTATCCCTTTTCATAAAATGGACGCGCCCGCGATGAGACATATATGACGATTCGCTGGGTTTCAAGAGCGGTCAGCGATATTCGCACAAGCCAAACACTCGGTACTATATGCGGCGAAACCTGGAAAAGTAGTTCATATAATACTGCAGTATTATATTAAATAATCTAAAATAAGCTTAATCCTAGGCGATAAAGCGTTGCGAGCGAACGCAAAAGAAATCGTTCTCATGAATGTTAAATTTTGCATTCAAGAGAAACTTTGAACACACATGCAAGTCACAGACTACTTCAACGTTATAATAAGACTTGACATAGGTCAAGCTTCACAGAGGGCTTTTGATAAACGGTCGGGTAAGTCGCGTGATTGTCGCGTTCATTTAGCAGTTCAAAAATTAAATATAAAAGATGAAAAGGTCATGGTATCTAATCGGTCACAAACAAAAATAGTTTATAAAGAGCATGCTGATCTAGCCCTCGACCAACTCTAAACAAATAAAAACTTATGGGCCTAGAATTACATGCTCGAAGATGAAATCAAGATTGTCTCCGCTATTTGGGCAGTTCAGCTAGGCAAATAACCGTGGAGGCTATACTCCAAACAGTTTTTCCTGAGGGAGGTCTTATAATAGGTCTTGTGTGGATTACCGACGAATTTTCTACGGCAGACCGTACGTAATGGAGAGGAAAATGATGTATTTTTTTAACGTTGGATCAAAGTTGGATTAAAATGATATTGGTGTGTTTTTAGTACAGTACCTTCTTCTTCCCCCTAGCTTTTCCGTTCGTTCCCGTCCGTGTGAGCCCTCGCCATTTCGGGAATTAAAACAGGCTTTGTTTGGTAAACCGGTATCTACTTATTCATTTTCAGAATCCATTGACACGTCAACTCATCAGCCATCACGTTGCTATACTGCCACATTACAAATATTAGCAGGGGCAGGCAATGGCCATTATTATTATATTTGGAGGGGATGTGATAGCACTTACAATGTCAAATTGTAAAACCTTGAAATGTATCTATTCAGTTAATTGTAGTCATCGGTGTATTAGGCCGAGCATGCCACTAAAAAGTATTAAACTATAGTCAGCCGAGGTATTTATTTTGGAAGCGTGTTTAAGATAATGGCAAAAAAAAAAGCCTGCAGCGAATTGTGAAAGAGCGCCCCTATTGCTTTAAAAAATGTAACTTTCAAAGCGATGGCACGGTGAAGTTTGTGAAACTGATTTGGTGCTAGAAAGACATGTCATAAATAACCTTCAAGACTTCGGCTATCATGATACTACTTTCATTTGCAGGGTAGACGCAGTATATCAATGACAAAGTTTCCTATGTTCATTCACTCAAATAAATCGTGTTTGTTTTTGGCATGCCTCCATCATCATAATGCACACCATGTATAAAGTCGTAAAATAGCGATCGCTGGAGTGACATTACCAACGTTTGGTTACTGATACATGATGGCTTATGTCGAAATATTTCTTTTTCTTAGCTTTATCATTTCCAGATCTGGTAAGTTTTATTTTATTACATAGACTTACATGAAAAATGCGTGATGTGTGTCAGCTTAGCTTGCACAGTAGTAGAACATTTATGTAATAAAAGGTGATATAAAATCTGTTGTTATATAACTTATAACAATAAGTACCAATTAGCAACTGGATAAATAGTCTTCAAATGATGTATGTCTCGTAATTCTATAGCATTTTACCTCCCGACTCCTTAACTTATTTTGATGGAACTCAATAAAACTATAAGTAACAGCACTGTGAATATTGGACAACTCAATTCAATTCAATTTCAAGACATCTGTATCAAACTTTTCAATAGAAGTGCACAAAGTAATAAATAAACAAAATAATGTACATGATTTTTTTAGCAAAAATATGACAAAATATACATTCACGTGGTGTACATACATGTGTTCAATTCAATTCTATTCAATTCATTTTATTTCACATCTCTTTAAAAAGTACATAACAATACATGTATACAATCAGAGATAAACAACATAAGGGAATTAACAACAAAGCAAGAATATATATCAAACATAAATGATACGAGATAAATGAATATAATGTAACGGCCAGTGATGATGTGGATGTGAGGGGGTAGCAAAAGCCATTTGCCTGTCAAGGCTCCCCCCCCCCCCCTATTGACATAAACACTGTCATAAAACATAAGTAACAAAACAAGAACGAAAAAAAAACAAACAAATAACATAGGATTACACAAAATAGCAGGTAAGTTTGGTATTGAAGTGCATTGATAGTTCAAAAATTTTGTATTTTCTTTTAAAAGATTGCAGCGAAGGACATTGTTTAAATACTGATGGCATATTGTTCCACACAGTCGGTCCATTATAACTTACAACTGTTCTTGAAAAAGTGTAACGGTAGAAGGGGATGTATAATTTATTGGCGTTTCTTCTTGAATATTTGCTTATATTATAAATTTGAAAAGTGTATAAATCATAAATATTCAGAATCTTCAACTTTACGAATATTTTTTTTGTATGAGCCAAGTATGATGAATTAGTTATAACTCGTAGTGCCCGCTTTTGTAACCGAAAAAGTTGTTGCATTAAGTAAATTGCACATTTGCCCCATATAACAATGCAATAACTTAGGTGTGGTAATATCATAGTATTGTATAATTTGACAAGAATGCGCAAAGGTAAATCACTTTTCAGTCTGTTCAGGATTCCAATAAACTTAGAAAAATTATTTGTGATGTGATTTACATGTTCTTTCCAACTCAGATTTTTCATCGATAATTACACCTAAAATATTCGTAAACGGGCACCTTTTTAATTTCAGTATCATTAATGTACAATTTTATTGTGTTTTCTTCTCTTATTTTGGGGTTTAAAAATCATTAAAGAAGTCTTATTGACGTTTATTTGAAGCCTATTAGCTAGAAACCATTGCTTTATTTTATTCATTCCATAATTTAATGTATCATTTAATTTGATGTGATCCTTCCCAGATAAAAATAGACTATATATCATCGGCGAATAATGTGGCAGATATAGAACATCACTGACATATTGAAGGTCGTTGATATACAATAAAAAAGCAGAGGCCCTAAATTGGACCCTTGAGGTACTCCTACTGTGATATCCTCAGACTGTGAATAAATTTTTTTAATACAAACATACTGTTTTCGGTTGCTTAAATAACTAATTATCCATTTTAATACTGTTCCTCTGATTCCATACGAAGATAACTTGTCTACTAAGATATCATGATTAATACAATCGAACGCCTTTGATAAATCTAAAAATATCCCTACTGTTATGTTTTTATCTTCAAATGCTTTGGCAATTTTTTCTGTATAGTCAATCAGAGCATGAACAGTACTGTATCCCTGTCTAAAACTAAATTGCTTACTGTATAATATGTTATATTTATATATAAAAGAAATTAGTTTATCATATACATTTTTTTCAAATATTTTACTGAATACTGATAATATGGATATTGGCCTATAATTCGTCACTAATGCTTTATTACCACCTTTAAAAACAGGAATTCCTTTTTTTAATGAGTTTGGAAAAACACCCCTTTCAAGGGACATATTAATAATATTACATAAAGGAGTTACTATTGCATTGATTGAATTTTTAACCACTTTAACACTAATGTCATCGTAACCCGCACTTTTATCTACATCCAAATTAGAAACAATATCATAAACCAATGCCTTTGATACTGGTGTAAAATATATTGACTGGCAAACGTTATTCCGGTTACTACTAGCTTCATGAATTTGAGACCCAGTGGTACTAAAAAACGTATTAAAAATATTGACAATTTCATGCTTATTTTCAGTTACCTCTCCATTATTTTCAATTCTATAATCATCTGTTCTATTGTTATTTTTTGTTAAAATATTAATTATTTTCCATGTTGCTTTAGCATTCTGAAGCTATACATATCTGCTTCATAATACAAATTGTACAAGACAACAAGAGACATTGAATACAAAACACAAAGTCAAATATTTGAAAAGTAGAGAGGAAAAATATAAACATTATGTAAATTTGAAATTACTTCAGGGTAGTACACTTGAATTTTAAGTATTTTCTATATAGATATTTAAATAAAAAATCATTAAAATCAAAAGCAATAAGTTTACATTGTCATAATGTGTAATCTTTTGTAACTTTTCATGTGAATTTGAATGTTTTCACATGATATCAATGCATATGTTTAGTGTATTTACACGAATACATGTATGATATATGAAAAGTTTTCTTGCAAAAGGCCCTAAATCCACTTTACCTACTTCTTAGTAAATTGAGATTTTTTGTTTTACACAGTTCTATGATTTCATTCAAGAATATCTTCAGGTATTTTTAAGAGACATCACCACAAGTAACAATAATCACAATTTTAAAAATCCTGTGGCCGTCAAATATTTTATATGATTTTTTATATTTATTATTTTTTTGGATTTAGGGCCTTTTGCAAGAAAAGTGGGATTTAGGGCCTTTTGCAAGAAAAGTCTTTAATGATAATAGTAATTTACACATTAAAAATCTTTCCAATGAACTAAAAATCCACCTAACCTCTTGTGCTGCTCCACCTGCCTATGTTCAATGGGTTATAATAAACAATTGCCTGATATAGCAACATTATAAAATAAATCAAAATGTAAACTTCGAAAGATAATTGGGGTGACTTATCGAAAATCATCATCTGACCTTAAAAATAAAGCAGACTTGCTCTAGATAACCGCATAAAATATTAGCTTTGCTCGGATAAACCTTGCCTGATATAGCAAGATTTTAAAGTCGATTCCAAAGATAATTTGTATTGTCTACTGACAGTAGCCAGTCATTATCTGCCCTTAATAAAGCAGATTTGCTCAAAATAAAAGCAATATCTACTGTATCCAGAGTAGAATGCATCATCATAATCAACATCACATCATGTAACCAATACCATCATTATCACCCGTATAATTGCCATCGTCATCACACCATTACCATCATCAGAACATTCAGCATCAACATCATCATAACCAACATCGTCATTGTTGTTATCATCACTATTGCCATTATCATCACCATCATAACCATCGCCATCATCAACGGCATTAATTATGGAGATCGTAAATACCTTTATCGCCATTATCATTGCCACCACTATTATCATTATCTCTATCACCATTTCTACCATCATCACATTTATCACTGTCATCATCAACATCACCATCACTAACAGTAGCATCATCACCATCATCTTTGTCATGGCTGTATTATTCATGTCATTAGAGTTAACAGCACCTGCTGAACCTTTTTCAATATCACACCATCCTCATATCACCTACTCATGTACATGCAATAAGATTTCATTTCATTTCATTTTCCTTTTTTTCCGGGATTGTTGGTTATATCTGCAAGCTCCATTTTTGTAGTAATTTTCAAGATCTTGATAAACTATTTAATTCCCATAAAAAATGTCAAAAGGCTGGAAAGATTCTCACACAGAGTCTCTGGATAGATGGTTGTGTGGAGGCGCGTGATTGGTCATTCATGCCAAAAACCTATTCTCTTAGCCAATCAGGATGCAGGATAGATGAATGGATATAGGGCTTTTTGCAAGAAAAGTGTTTTGGATTTAGGGCCTTTTGAAAGAAAACAAAATTTTCATCTCATTTTTTAACAAACTTCCTGAAACTTTTAGATGTTGAAATATAGCCAGTTTGATGCACATGGTGAATGTATATTAAGACATATAAAAAAGTGCCATATGATAAAAAATGGATTTAGGGCCTTTTGCAAGTAAGCTCTTCATATAAAAAGATGTCTCCAGCTGTAAATTCATAGACCCGAATATGTCACAACCTTGAGCAATGACATATATTCTAATGAGATAATAAACATGAAAAAATATGTATAAATATGAATAGAACATTATGTAAAATATCAGTATTATACACCTCTGTTAATCCAGTGGATATATAACTGTATGCTATCACATTGAATCAATTTAAATGGCTGTTGCGCATCTACATGAATATACATACATATACATACATACATGTAGAGCCATTAAAAAAATCATTAGACCAAGAATGGTCACTGATGGTGTCATTTTTATGGCAGGATGGAAATAAAAATGCATAATTACTGGAACCCGGCATTCACTCAGTGAAAGACAAAGGCAAACCAATTCTTATTATATACATATTTATATAATATCATGAAATCTATATAGCATAATTACATCTATGTGTATAATTATAATATCATTATGACTTTTAGCAAAAAATAAAATACACGCACACAATAACGACAACGGAGGACACACCTCTAAAAGCAAAAGCTTGGTGCGAGGGTGCCCTTAGTACATAATACATAAAATTACATAATACTACATAATACTAAATAAAACTACATAATAATACATACAACTAGACTAGTATTCACATTATGCATCGGTATATAGCGCGCTAATTATATATTTCATGTAACCTATCAGCACGGGCGGATCTAGGGTTATGTATTAAGGATTGCGCACAATTCTGTAAGGATCCCACAAGCAAAATAAAAAAGGATCACAGCAATTCATAGTACTAAAAAAAAAATCTTTGACCATTCAAAAATTAAAAAAGAAAATAGAGGATGGCACTCTGGGGTTTTGTATTGAAGGTATACCAAACGTCTTTTAAAAGAGAGGGGCATGGAGTCCGGTTGTCTGCCCCCCCCCCCTTCAATCCTACTGGGCTATTAGCTAGGTGATATAGCATATAGGTATCTCTTCAAATAAAACATTTATTTCGTTTTACCCTGTGAAGGATACCATGCAATCGAAGTATCTATTCACATGTACAACTCTCTACCAATCATTGGCGAAGACTTCACTTTGGTTTGTACTTTCACGCCGCAAACCATCTATCGGCGGGTAATATGGGGAAAAGGGAACAGTGTCACGTTAGCCACTCACTCTTGTCAGCCGTTTCCTCACTGTTGGACGAGCGTTCCTAATCGATCAAAGTTCAGTTTGTCGGCAGACTCTTCCAGTGAAAATCTAACAATCAAAGATGTTACCGAGGACGATGAGAACAATTACCAATGCACAGTAAGGAATACATATGGATCAGCGAACTCGGGATCAAGCAGCATACAGGTCACGCCATTGCAACCAGGTAAACTATATTATTTGAACAAAATGTTGTCATTTTAATTTCAGGATAAATTATTAAGAAGAACATTATTTGAAGTTAATTCTTGAAAGATGATAATAAGTTACTAATAATCTCAGAGCAAAGCTCTTTTCCCGTCTGACATAAAAATCAAATCACTCCGGGGAAATTTTTAATAGAAAGTTTCCAGTCATGGTTACGTACTAAATATAAGAGTTCATAAAATGTTACATGTCTTGGACACAGTGATGTTAATATTTACCTTATCAAGTCAATCTACTACGTTCTTATCAAGATAAGCTACGCAATTTTTAAAGCTTATGTGTGAAATAATACGTGATTTAAACGTGTTTTGCTGTCCTGGCTAAAGCCTATTACAAAATCTGATATAGCTGTCCACAACCATAATCTAACGTTTGTTACATGAATTTGAATATTTCTTCTCACCCCAATATAGTTCATCCAACCGAAATGCTGCTTCTACAATCTGGAGATAAAAAGGGATACAAAACGGGGCCACAAATCATTTCCGTACAAGAATATTCATCGACTTCAGTCACTTGTAAAATCATCGGATCCCTGCCAGCAGTTGAATTATTATGGACGCTTGGTGGCAGTAGTATTCCCGGTAATATAGGCATTTCAAATCATCGCAACACTTTGGAAGGAGGTTTGTTTGACACCAAAAGTACTATCACAATAACTCCTGAGAGAAAGCACCATGGACAGTTTCTTGAGTGCCTTGCATTTGTGGGAGACTTCTTTTACCAGCAGGTAGCCAAATTGGAAGTTTACGGTGAGTTTACCTTTTTTTGAATACATCGGGATTCTTTTAGATAAGAAATGTTGATGTAATGTTTAGTAATTATAATTTATGAGAATGCCCCCTCATTACTAAGAATTCCTTTTCCCCATTATCATTATCTATCAAATTATGATGTAAGTGAGGGTCCATAATATTATTTCCAGGGCTCTTATTTTTATAAAAGGGTTGCAACCCTTCATGTTATTTTTATTGAAAGGCCCACCAGATGATGTTACAATAATTAGCCCTGATGATATACACGACGGTATGCCAACCAATATTAGCTGCAAAGCTAGTAATGGATATCCTGCTCCGCTCATCCATTGGTACATTGGATCAAGAAACTTGACAAAGGACTCGTCTCTTACGGATTCAATCAATGAAGATGATCGGCACGATGCTCACAGCACCCTTAACCTCCGACCAAATAGGTCAGACTACGGAAAACGTCTCCTCTGCCA
Organism: Heliocidaris erythrogramma; assembly: GCA_025617745.1. NCBI lineage: Eukaryota > Metazoa > Echinodermata > Echinoidea > Camarodonta > Echinometridae > Heliocidaris > Heliocidaris erythrogramma. The sequence continues at coordinate 30,970,603 of CM046854.1, forward strand.
AGCAATTCAACCAGCAGCGCCGTCAGTGTGGTCTGTGAATGCGAGCATGGTTCTTAACATTTCATGTGAGTATCAAAGTTCAATACATTTATTAAGATTTCAGTCATGGGACTCCTATGTACATACATGTGCAAAGCTGTAAATGCTGAACACTTCACCTCTATCTTGGCAACCAAAAGGAGTGCACATTTATTTAAAGTGATTCTTGAGTTCTGGGAAAGGTAAAAAAAATAATTTGTGAGCTTTCTCATTCCTTGTATGTTAGTTTGGAAGATTATCTTAGTAGAAATGTCCCCTGAAAAGGATTGCTCTTCAAATGCACTCACATTCAAAATATGACCCCCCCCCCCCCAAAAGAAAAAAGAGCTGAAATGTTCGGGCCGAACATTTCTGTGTAGTCCCATATACACATTTTTGTGTGCAGTACATGTGACTCTCAGCAGGAAAGAGTCAACTTCTTATCATTTTTAGTGATTCCAAAACCTTACAGCATACGCCAATTAATATTTGCTATATAATCAAACCTTCCCCAATTGCTTTCAGACAGTTTCTTTCACAATTCAATCGCATGACCAGAAATCAACTTTATCTTTAACAAACAATTATTGAAGTAAATGGTTAAATTCATATTTTCCCCTATTCCTAAATATTCCGTTACAAACTCCTCCCCCAAAACTTTACTCCCCGTCCCCATTCCATAATTATGTTTAACACTCTTCTCTTACATATGTATTTACACTTGCTCTTAATTATAGATGAACCCGGTGTCTTCATCTCTTCTCGACGGTTGACGTCAAATGAACTACGCATTGGTCTTGTGTTGATATGTAGTTCAGACGCTAATCCTCCAGCATTTCTTTTCCACTGGCTCTGTAACGATACAGAACTTTCTGAAGGCACCCGTAGCGTAACACCAAATGAGATTTTGCAAGGACGTGAAACGCTAACTACCAGTGAGTTGACCATTAGAGAACCCTTTTCCGAATATCCCTGTGAATACAAATGCATAGCTGTTTCAAGATACTTTTCAGGCAGTGCGGTCTTCACTTCCACATTTTCTTGTAAGTACTACTTAAAAAGAAAAAGAAAATATATTCTTTAACCGTTTTCCAGTTACTGTCGACTCCCGTAACCAGCGCGGGCTCGCTTCTGTCGAGTACAGTCGACACACCACACCGGGCTGACCGGACCGGACATCATAATGTTTATGCCAAAATGTATATCTATACATGCAAAATAATACAGTTAATTATACATCACTGGAAAGCCAAGAATCCCCTCTACAACTTTCCTCTAAAACGCACCAGTATAAAGTTATCACAGGGTAAATACACCCATGCATCTGAGTACTGGTTGGTTACATCACTTTTGAAAATAATTCAGCAGCCTTGGGTTTCATAATGCACATGCAGGCAAAGAGTGAATAGCTTCATTGATTCTTGCCCACGTGATTCTCTATCTGTATAAAATATTAACCCACAGGAAGGTTGTAATTGTAATTGTAATCTAATCATTCTGCATCGCAGTTTGTAAACGTGTTTTAAAAAATTACATTTTCAATCTTCAAAGGTAATAGGAGGTTACATCAAAAGATAGTGTAATGCTATCTCTACACACTAACTTAACTTCCTTTTAGATTACTTGCTACCAAATCAAAGTATTCAACATATTATTATCATTAGTTTTATTTTTTATTTTATATTTTGTGTAAGCACGCACGAAATTAGCAACCTGATTAAACACCCCAAGTCTTTTAAGACGCAAGGCCTAACATGATTTCTCCTCGTGTTCTTTACCACTGATAATTCTTGAAATACAGTTTTCCCGGATCCACCGTCTGGGTTTGTCTTCGACCGAGACCAGACAACGTCTTCAACTCTCTTCTTCGCTTGCCAAACTGGATGCACCCAGACATCGTGTTATAAAGAAGTTTAATTGACTCAAGCATTTGGTAACATTACTACCAATGTACACCCACTGCGTTGACCTGTGTGTGATGATAATTATGCCCACACCTGGGAACTGAAAGGCATTACCTTGTAGTCCTCCGGGTTTCTGTTTTCCCTCATTATACCATAATATCCTATGTATTGCCTTGCAAACATAAGATTGTATACTTAGTATAATATTTGCCATGATGAGTCACTCATGCAACACTCAATAATTAAAAATATAGATCACAAACAAGTTACCAATTATCGTACAAACGACACACATGCATCAGATCAGCAAATAAGGGGTGCCTTTACCTTCAAGTTAACAGGTGCTCTCATTATGCTGCTGAAGATGACTTCAGGTAACTTTCCTCTTCTGGGTATAGGATACAACCATTTACACAGATAGGCCCTCTTGTAAAAGAGTGGAGAAAAAATCACAACCAAGGAAATATACATACACGAAAGCCATGAAATGCTTGCATAAACATCCAAATCCAATTATCATGATTATACATAGATATTTTTCTCTGGAATTATTTAATTCTGAAGTTCATGAATTAAAATTCTGAACCAAAGAAATCATAATCAATACAGTCGTTATATTTTGAAAGAAAGACTCCTGGAATTTACCCAAATGTCTTGTTCGTTTTGACAATTGGACCTCTCTGATAAGCCCCACCTTCTCCTAATTCAATTCAATTCAATTCAATTAAGTTTATTCACTTCCAGTAAAAAAATTATACATGTATAGACAAGTCCAAGTGCACATAAATATAAAATACAGATGTAGATAAGAATATACATATGGAATTAAGGGTACCATAAAATACCGAAGCGCTCTTGTCAAGACAGTCCCCTCACAGTAAAATAGGGGGAAAAATAGGCTTAAACATATAAGTACATATATATAGGCACAAGGTAACATTACAAGAAATATAGAAAATATTAAGGGACATTTTAACAAGACATAAAATACATGAACGACCTAACAACATAACAACCCTTAACAACCCTTAACAATATTTGGAAACGAATTTGAGTGATTATTAAGGTGAAATATCAGAAATTAAGATGAATTTCTTTAAATTCTTCTTGAAACTATTATGGAAACAATAGAAGTGATTTCATTTGGTAAGGAATTCCAAATAACTAGTGCCCTATGTCTGAAAGTCAAGTAAACATAAGTTCAACCTACAACCCATAAATTATACTTTTTAACACTTACAATAGTGTAATTATGTACTGAACTATCAGTGTAAGCATATTGCTTAAACTTTCCGGAGTAGTAGGCCGTCTTTATGTCTTAAAATCAGTATTGCACAGAAATCATTATTAAGTTGAAATATATTGAGAATTTTCAATTCTTGAAATCTTGAAACCTTTTTGCTGTAAATATAAGCATGATAAGGGACGCAATTTAGTTGGATGTGTTTTTCCCCACATTACAATAGTTTAAAAATGGTAGAATAAATGTGTTATATAATGTTATAAGTACATTTTGAGGTAATATTGAACGTAATCTGCCGATGACACCAGTATTCCGAGAGATGACTTTTGTAACATGTAATATATGCATAGATAAATTACATCCTTTAAACACGTCCATGTATTCCTCGCGTAAACAACAGCTGGAGAAAAAGTATGTCAGTCACAGCTCTCTCCATTCATGAAAATGTTTTGTAATTTACTATCGAAATAACTGACACTATTGAGGGTTTAAGATGAATCAGATCAGTTCCATTGCTTGATCGATATAAATAGATTTTTTAATGCCTACTGAAATAAGTTTGCGAAACCCCTTTTATCAAAATGTGACAGCCCACTTGTGTTCTTCAGAAAAACAAATTACTTTCATTTTCGCAGCAGGAGTGAGAAGAATAATTGTGGTAGCGACGACTGTTGATGTTCACTCACACTTTCCTACAAGGAAACGTGTCGTTCCTATTATTCTTTTCCAGATATTGTGCTAAGTTGTACGATATAGTAAATAGAGCAAAGCTCGAAGTTGAAATATACAGGCAAAAGGATGAAAAACATTCCTTTAAAGACGATATGGATTTTCGCCTTCGAATATTTCTATTCCTCGCGGTCATCGTTTCTCCAACGTACGAGATCAGCGTGTCTACCACTGTACAGAACCCAGGAGTTATCCCTGTCGTTGGCGAGGATATCACACTTGTATGCAGATACACAACATCGTCCGTGTTTCGTGTACTGTATTGGAAGTACGGGAATGACAATATTCTGGCTACCGATACATGTCGAGGATTGGGTTGCAGAAGCGAGCAAAATATTATGGATAAGTACAGTTTGATACAGATTCTTCTAGCGGAAATCTAACAATTAGGTATTTAACGGTGGATGACAGTGGCAGCTATCAGTGCTTAGTAACCTCATCTTCTGATGCAGATTCGAATATGATTGAACTAGAGGTCAAGATATCAGGTAAGATTTTTTTTATTATTATTTATTCTACCCCCATTGCGCTAGTACTAAAGTGTCTGAAATTAAACAGGGTTGATTTTAATTCTAAAAGTACTTCGTTTTTTTATTTGTATGAATTTTAAAAGTACTTAACATCCCACCGTTTAAAAATAACAATCAGGTTGAAGTCCCGTCGTCAATAACAACATTGATTCATATTTGGTTACTCGAGGTTTAATTCGTGACTCAAAATCATTCAAACGATTTCAAAGATATTGTCGATGTTAAGGCAAGTTTAATATCTTTAAATCTAATCGGCCGTGTAATTTTGTAAACCTGTAAGTTAAAAAAGGTAGATCAACATGGTAGCTGTTAAAGTTTTGCCTAATTTCCAGCCATGCCTAGATTGATGGTGATCACTGACGATCGGTCTGGGCATCGATACAAAAATGCAGAATCTGTAAGCATTACATCTGGGCAAACCCACAACCTAACATGTTCAGTAGAAGGCGCAAGACCACCTGCAATACTGGATTTGCAAATTCCTAATGAAGTACAGATTCTCCTGGATGATCAGCTCAATTTCGTTCAAGGGGATGTTTATGTCTCTCGAAGAGATGTCTCAGTTACACCGTCCAGAGACGACGATGGAAAGATTCTCAGTTGTATGGCGTCTCATAAGGAGCTGGAAAATGATCTTTATTTGTCCATCCGTCTTGATGTCCAAGGTAATTATTGATCATCATTTCCATGACGTCAGGACCGCTCTCTCTCTTTCTCTGTTAATAAACATCTAAACATAGAACATTATATTCGTAATTTGCTCGTATTGGAGTAAGGAAATATCATCTTTAAAGAAATCTTTATGAAGGACACACACTTACATAACTTAATTTATATCGTTCATTGTCCGTAATACATGTATTTGTTTCAAATCTATTTTTCTCTCTCCATAGGAAGCGAAAAACGGAAATAGTTTTGGTTCCATGCAATTGTTTGTGGTATTTTTCTTTCAGTCTCGCCAAGTGATCTCCAGTTTAACGCGTCTGAATACATAACTACTAATCCAGGAGGAACAAGAACTGTTGTTGTCTCTGAAGACTCGCCAACATCATTTACCTGCAAAAGTGTTGGATCTCGTCCGACGGCTCGAATATCATGGGTTATTGGTTCGGAAGGCGACCTAGGAAGCACGACCTCTACCTCTACTCGGAATGATGCAGACCCTGGCTTACGTGATGCAGAGTCTATTCTGCAGTTAAATCCACAAAGGAGGCATCATAATCAATTTCTTCAATGTGTGGCATATGCTGGTATTAACCAACGTCTAGCAGAAGTGAGAATCGTCGTTTACGGTGAGTATCCAATGTATCATTTGTGAAATATCACTGCGCAAGTTTACATTTCGACTGAGTTGACTACTAATACCTTGTTTCGTCTATTTAGCAACCTTATTTAAGTCGTTCCTGCTTATAATCTTTAAAATAAATTTATTTTCAAGGACCAGCGGATGCTCCATACCTGAATGGAACGCATGAATTGAAGGATGGGGTAGCGGAAACTATTAATTGCACATCAAACAACGGCTACCCACCACCAACTTTCCAATGGTACCTTGGATCACAGAACGTCACCAATGATTCTTATACAGGGTATTCAACAAATGAAAATTATCGAGTGAACGCCATGAGTGTTTTAACGTTTACACCAACAGTAAATGACCATGGTAAACGCATTATTTGTGAGGTGTTTCAACCAAAAGCTCCATCTTTGAAGTCTGAGAGTGTCAGCGAGTTTCTCCATGTTCTCTGTAAGTTCTTCTACTTAAATTAAACCTAACTAAAAATTCATTATCTGCATCTGATCCTGAGGCGATTAATTATTTGTTTTCACCATGAGTACATTGAATAGGCGACAGTAGCCTAAATTCATCATGAATTTGTTGTTTAACAGGATGCCATAACAGGATGCCATTTACCTGTAAATAGAATTCGTTTTTCGTGGTACTAACAAATTTACCTTGCATTATACCGGTGACAGTCATAGTATGCATCTTCATTTTACGAGATATCATTTTATTCATGGTCATTTTTTTTTCTCAGTTCTCATATTAAAAAATGAGATCACATTTCTTTCCCCCCCCCCCCTTTCTCTCTCTCTCTCTCCCTCTCCTGTTATCGTTCTTTTCTACAAATAATTATGCAGATTCTCCTGTTATTGTTAACTACTCCGTTCGTCGGGTTCCGAGTAGGGAACAAGGTGTTGATGCTGTATTTACATGTACATCAGACGGAAGACCCGTACCTTCTATTATGTGGCTCTATAAAGACAAGAAACTCAGCAACAACACCCGGCATCAGATTTATCGCAGTATTTCACAAGAAGATACCTTTATGTCGGAAAGGCTTATTATTGCTAATATTCGGGCAAAAGACAATGGCATCTATATATGTCTGGCTGAATCACGGCTCGGTAATGACAGCGCTACGATTAACTTTACGTTTTCAGGTAAATCTAGGTCAGACTCTATATACATGAGCAGGTATCACATTGTTCCTGGGGATGATGATATGATACAAAAAGTAATTTAATGATTTGGATATATTTTCATTTACTGTTTAATATTGGAGAAATTAGGACTTTTCACGCCATTTTTCACCAAACCCACCTCCTTTTATGTCTTAGGGAGTCCAGATCCACCTTTTTGGTTCATCGTCGATCAAAAACAAACGACATCATCTACCCTATCCGTTGCTTGGCAACCGGGAATTGCTGATGGGTTGCAGCAAAGTTTCAGTCTTAAATACTGTGTTTATGACACGCAAGTACAAGACGCGGGCTATGGTGTTGTTGCATGTACCAATTTGACAGGGGTATTGCACACGTTAAAAGAACTGAAATCATTTGTTTGGTATCGGTTGATTTTATTGGCGTAGATAGAGTTTAACATGAAAGGAACAAAATAAAAAGAAACATAAGAGTGCCGATATCGGCGTTTGGCATGGTTTTCAATCATTTAAAGAAAACTTAAGTTTAGCAAAAAAGAAAAAATATCGCAGAAACGTGTATCCCATACCAAAACCTTAAATCGCTCAGTTCGGATTGATATTTGTCCATTATCTGTATATTTATTTTATATGTTCTAGAATTAATTGCAAATTGATATATAAATGTTGGATATATTCTTGTCTCATTTTGAATTTGAATTTTTATTCAGCATTGATTGGGCCAGCGTGGATGGTTGATTGTAGACCAGCGTTTAAAGAGTTTAAATTGTTTTATATACCTTTATTATAAGTCTTAACATGCAAATGTGAAATCGTCTCTTGAATTAGTGATAAGACTTATTAAATTCATCAAGAGAATAATCCTCCTTGAAACGTTACCCTGAATACCCCCCATTTTTTCGCAAAGAAGTGTTTTTTGGTCAGAGTTCTTTTATGGGAATTTGGAATGGTAAAACACAAAAACAAATTGCTTAAACGAGTACAGGGGTATGATTTAATCATACAGCACAATCTCCCCACGGCCAAACGCCGTTTTCATGAATATAAAAAGGTGGTGATATATCATAACAATGACATCCACTGCTGATGCAAATTACATCCATTCACAGCCTTGTAAAATAGGGCGGTTTACTTAGTATATGCACAGACATTTAATTTTGCACACGGCCCGCAACCTCGGGCAAAGGAACTGTCGACGTCGACTGCTGGGGGCTGCTCTATTAGTCCCATCTATAGAAGTACGTGTAGAGTACCGATAGAGTGCGTCGCATCAAAGCTTATCTCATCAATACTTGAAAGAAAATCAATTCTACATCACATCGCACACCGTAGATCTAAATCAAGGTTTAATTTCACATGAGAGAGTACGCCAAAAGAGGATTTTTCTCCACAGTTTCCGCAAAATGGGAGGAAAACATTGCTGTTAGTGTTATGGAACGTGCAACAGCGATTCACGATATTTTGGGAAAAGGCCCGAAATGCTGGCGGTGTTTTTCATCCCTTTCCCGAAACCAAAGACATTTTGGACAAATGTACAACCTGGATGAAAATGTGTGGTCGAAAGGACTTTGGAATAGACCGAATCACCAAGGATACCTACATCTGTTCCAAGCATTTTGTGGGAGGAAACGGCCCGACAATCGAACATCCCCTCCCCATTCCAGCTGCAGTCACCGAGCTTGAGCGCGCGACAAATTGCCACAAAACCTCTGCGGTCTCCGCCCCGAAAGCGGTTGTTGGAAACTCCGCCTCCAGCTCTGCCTCCGAGTCCAAAGAGCCATCAGGCAGTTCAAATAGAAGAAATTCAAGACATGCAAGATGTTCCCCCTTATGTTCCCCTGGATGTTCCTGTCTACAATTTTGTGGATCGTAGTAATAAATATGTATATATCTACCCCCCCCCCCCCCTGACAGAAGGAAGCATGGGTTATTGTTCCTATTGCCCCATACTCCCTTCTGTCAAGTTGGGGGGGGGGGAGGCAGTACACTGTTAGAACGTTGATTAAAATTTTTAATCTTGTTGGTTAAAATTTTAATCAACCGAGGGTTACCAGGTGAACCACACATTTGTAGGTTAAAACTTTAATCAACGGCCTGTTGATTAAAGTTTAACCTGTGGTCGATTAAAAGTTTTAATCATTTGTTGGTTAATCGTATTTTGCTCAACGTTGGTTAAATTGGTGTTGATTAAACTAAAACATATTGTTGGTTAAATGTTTAACCATTTGTTGGTTAGTTTTATTTTGTTGGTTAAATGTTTAACCATTTGTTGGTTAGATTTATTTGATGAGAAACTCCCCGGAGAAACTCTTTTCATATCAGTAATTGTTGTCTAGCTAGCCTTATAACGAAATAGATCTACTCAGTGATCTACTTTCAGCGGTTTGGTAAGTTCGACCTTCTCAGACCTGGACTAGACTTGACTAAGGCAGGCCCACCGGTAGACTACGCCTACGCCTACATTGGTGCTTATATCTTTTTCTCAAAAAACTGTTCTAGTTTCAGTGTTTGTCATATTGCCCTGTCCGCGAAATATGGACATGCGCGAAGTTGAACACACCGCCATACCGCCGGCGTCGCCTCCTCGCTACCATAGGCGCAGTCAGTAAATCTACCGGTGGGCCTGGCTTGGCCAGGTCTGTTCCAGATCGAGCAGGTCGAACTTCCTTCCAAGCCGTTTAAATTAGAGAGAAAGAGCACACTGTAGATCCATTTCTCCCAAGATTAAGCTGGACAACAATCACATATATGAATAATAGTTTCTCACCTTCAAACACGCCGACAAACTCTTTGAAAGTCCCCACTCATTCAGCGACTTGAATGACAATGCCTTCCATTTTTATCGCAAACAATTTCTGTGATAGATTTGTGCGCAGCGAATTTGTTCCAAATCCATATGCGCATGCGCTGTTCGGTCACGCGATTGGTATTTTAATCAACTTTGATCAAACTTTTAACCAACAAAAAGATAAAGTGTCTTGACAGTTAGCACTATCAGTTTGGCGGGAAAGCAGAGAACACTGTTTTTAATCAATGTTGGTTACAAAGTAACCAACAAGAATAAAAACAATAATTTTAATCAACAATATTTTTAACCCACGCAAGATTAAAAGTCATTTTTAACCAACATTCATTTTATAACCAATGTTGAGCGATTTTTAATCAACATTTTTTTAATCCGTAGTTTTTTAATACATGTTTTAACAGTGTATATGAATTAGAAATAACTTTTCATAACTCTTTATTTTTACTGAAATTAGTTTGTATTTAAAAGTTTGAGGCAATAGATGAGTACAAAATGTGAGGGGGAGGGGTGTATAGCATATAGGCCTACATACTTTATTTGTGTCTATCGCATGTACAAGTAGTTATTCATCATACTTTCTTATTTGTATCCTTTGTTATTACAGACATTAGTGGGACAATGTGGGAAACTGTCAACTTTCTTTCCATCTATACTGTAGGCCTACATGTAACTTTGTTACACATATTTTGAAGCTACATCCCGGTATAGCATTTCTTACTGAGAGATGAAAAGTGTGATTACATGACATCATCACAGACATCCTCAAATGATTTATAACCTTTGAGTTTTTCCCGTCATAGTCTGTTCTGTTAATAATCAAATACGGTAGTTGAAAATATGGAATAATCCAAACTCAGGAATGTCTGAGAAGTCTCTCGTATATTCTGTCAGTTTCGTTGGGTCCGGGCATCCGGCTCGCGAGAGTTTCTCCCGCAACGTACCGGCGGTATCTACCTGGGTGAGATCGGGGTCCACGGAAGATCCAAGTCACCGACAGCCGTATCAAGTTTGACAAGTTTTTCCTTATTATACCCGCTCGTACTCACACCTCTTTGTCTCAAGAAGTCTGTAAAATCTCTCACTGTCCAATCCAATCCTGCACTGACTTCCTTGACGATGAACTCGAAGTCGATGCCATTGTAAGAAATTATGAAATAGTCACTATCGTCGATAACAGCTAGGGAGAGACGCGCATTGACTTTGCATGAAGATCGGGCAAAATCCAAGATGGCGATCGGTCAAAGCTTGCCCGAGTTAGTAACAGTAACTAGGAAGTAAGGGGTGTTGACGTCATCGCGTAAACCGCCCTATTTCATCTTTCAAATGTACTACATAGGATTACGAAATTGCAAACAGATCATAGCCCCGCTGACCGAATATGAGGTCGAAATTAAGAGAATATGGTAAATTCAGTATTTTGGAGGGAGGAAGGGTTGCCGTCCCCCCCCCCCCCACCCTAATCCCCTTAAAGTAGCCCCGGTATCTCAATGACAATACCCTCTTATCCATCGTTACTAATGATAAATGAAACTTGAATGTCTCGTATACTATGATTTGGTGATGGAAATACTTTGGAGAAGTAGAAAGGCACTTGGTAATTAATATGTCGAAAGGTTGTTGCTGTATTTAATAAACATGAGCTGAACATCGGAAAAGAAATGATTATGTGAATATATAAGAAAATTACGGACAGTGTGATTAATGATTATCCTACAGATACACATGTACCTGTACGTATATTTCTGCTAATGAAAGGAGAAATAAATGTCTGAAAGATATTTTCTGATTAGTATGTATGTGGGTGTGTGTTTGTGTGTAATTGTTACATTTCCTGTCTACTTTGTCATATTGCGAAATAAATACTCGATAGCATAAGAAAGGGCGTGTTTGGATAAATCATACTTTCTTGTGTCGTCCCACCCCACCCAACCCGTAAACTGGCTATAAATCGGAGAATCGTCGAACAAAGATGTATTAAAACCTCACTACAATACAATACTTCAAAATACTAAACGTGGTCCTCTGTGAATTTTGTTGTATGTGTATTGTGCAATACGTATAGCCAGTGAGGGTAGGTATTGCTTCCCCTATCTTTAAGAGATGGGGGAAAGAAATATTACACGTAGAATAAAGATTAATTAATTTCAATAAACGTCATAACATGTATACTCAATACTGATATCACATACACAGTAAGAATATGCCTTCCTGATGTACGTCGGTTAGTATACTGTTATAACATGGTTGAGAGTGCGTTGGTGTGATCTGGCAACGCATAAGGCGCAAGCCGAGTGTGTTGGACACCACGATAAAAACCTGCGTTTTGCCAGATCGCACTAATGAACGAACTCACAACCATGTATTAATATTTTTATAAAACGGATCGGCAATAGGATTATGAGGTCTATAAAAATGGTTTCGAACCCCATAGAACCAGAGGTACGCGTACGCGCAGCTCAGCCGTGCTTTAGAGCCGTTTTGCCGTACGTTATCACTTTTTTGCACGGTCACGTGGTGTTATTTGACCAATCAGGATGGCTACATTCTTGAACCCGTTTTATAATTTGGGATAATGCACTTTAGAAAAGAACAAAATACAAGGTAAACTTATTTTTGTTTTTACTATTGTTTAATTATTTTTTGTAGTTTCTTTATGTTATTATTTTTTATTAATTAATTTTCTTTTTTGAACATGGAACAAGACTATGGAATGTATTTTATTTAATAAATTGCAGTCGTCAGCGAAAAAGTGCATACCACTGTATTATAAAACTGCAATCAGGTGATATATTAGTTTAGGTTCCTGGTATGGCTTTTGCTAAACAGTCGGGTAACGTCGCGTCGCGTTGGTAGATATTTTCGAACATTTTTCAGGAAGGTGTCTTCAAGGGGACAAATTGAAAAAGAGTCCATCTCAGTATGATTTTTCCCGTTTTCAGGCTAAAAACGACAAACAAGGGAATAAAGAAAACAATAGAAGGATAATGCAAAGAAAAACATGAACTATAAAGAGAGAATAGAAGGGTAGGAAGGATGGAAGAAAATATGATGAAAGGAAACAAAGAATACAACAAAAGGAAAGATAGAGACATAAATGATTGAAGGATAAAGATATTAAGAGTAACATAAGGAAATATAGAAGAGAAGATGATAATTTGAATAAAGGAATAACATAACGAAAGAAAAGATGAAAGGAAAACAAAATGATAGGATAAAAGCAAAGAATGTTTTAAGGAAAGTAAGTAAAGATGGGAAGCAGAAAATGATTTTAAAAAGAATAATATGAAAGATAGAGAGAGAAATGATAGGATAAAAAAGTTTAACTTATATAAAGAAAGACAGAGAGAGAAATGATAGAAGGATAAATATTAACGTGAGGAAGGTGGGGGAGAAAATGATAACAGGAAACAAAGAATATCATAACGAGAGGAAGGATGGAAAGATAATTGATAGAAGGATAAAAGCAAGAAATGACAAAGCGAGAGATAGAGAGAAAAATGATAAAAAGATAAATATTAAGAAAGGTGGAAGAGAAGATGATAAAAGGGAACAAAGAATAACAAAGTGAAGATGGAAAGCAATAAAAAAAGAGGATAAAAAGAATAAATATAAACAGTAACATTATGAAAGATGGAAAACAAAATGATAAAAGCAATAAAAGAATAACGTAATGAAAGGAAAGGTGGAAAGAAAAAATTAAAGGATTAAAAACAACTGAATTAGTAATTACGCGATGCGTTATATATGTCCCCGCCAGAAGTGTATAGATCTGTGGAATGGCTGTTAATTTATGTAATTTCTGATAGAACCTTGAAGATAAATGTGAGAAATTAATTATCAAATTAATGTTTTATGATTATAAATGCATTTTCTGTTGATTTTGAATAAATTACAATAAATTTGCATAATTAATGAATTTCAAAATTTTGTGTAGAGGTTTGACAGCCCCTACCCAGCCCTATCAGATAAAACAATCAGATTCAAAATACGGTGTGAAATAGAGGAGAAGTAGCATTTTTCGTCGATTTTGAATAAATTTGCATAAATTTGCATAATTGATGAATTTCATGATTTTGTGTAGAAGTTTGGAAGCCCCCACTCAGCCCTATCAGATAAAACAATCAAAATCAAAATCGGCCAAGAAATGACGTCGGAGAAGTAGCATTTTCTAACTTTTTGAGCACACACGGACGGACGGACACACGGACGGACGGACGGACCTTTTGCTGTATTCTTTGTTTCCTTTCATCATATTTTCTTCCATCCTTCCTACCCTTCTATTCTCTCTTTATAGTTCATATTTTTATTTGCATTATCTTTCTATTGTTTTCTTTATTCCCTTGTTTGTCGTTTTTAGCCTGAAAACGGGAAAAATCATACTGAGATGGACTCTTTTTCAATTTGTCCCCTTGAAGACACCTTCCTGAAAAATGTTCGAAAATTTCTACCAACGCGACGCGACGTTACCCGACTGTTTAACAAAAGCCCCTGGGATACTGGCAAAATGTCTACGGCGAATGATGATATAGCGGCCCTATGCGGCGAATGATGAAATACCGCCCCACGGTTTAATATGTAACTGAAGTTTAATATGTAACTGACTTGGTGTCATAAGGACATGTCATAAGAGAAGACGCCGTGTATCGACGACAAATTGTTCAATACATCGTGTTGCTCTATTCCAGTTGTTAAAATGCCTTCATGATTATAATGCAAATCCATGTATAAATTCATAAAATAGCTGTTTTTCGAGTAATATTAGCAACGTTTGATTACTATGACGGTGGTTTGTGTCAAAACACTACTTTTTATCGCTTTTATCATTTCTAGATCTGGTATCAGTTTATCATGTTCACTCTATGGAAATAGTAGAGACTTTATAGCTGAAGATCGTGGGAAGTGTGTCACCCTTGCTTCTGCTGTGGTAGAAAAAGAATGGAATGAATGTATAGTATGTCACAATAAGTAAAAATTAATAAATGGGTAAATTTTTCAAAATGTTATATATCTCTTAATTCTTTAGCATTTTACTTCTAAACTCTTCAAATTATATTGATGTAACACCTCCTTGCAAAGGAATTCCGATAATCAGCAAGAAACGTGCTTATACAACATACTTATCTAGTGAAAAAAAAAATCTCTGTTTTGTTTGAGACTTAAATTGCATGCACATCTAGATATTGTTTTCCCAGGCAAATACGTTTTAAAAACTGTCCTGGTTAGATAAGTCTGAGCACTGTGAATATGGAGTTACTCGCATTTCAACATTGGCATAATTATGTAAAAAGCAGGATATTTTACGTGTCCTGTCAGCAAGGGCGGATCCAGGATTTTGTAGAGGGGGTTGGGGCAAAATTCTGAAAAGATTCCGAAGAGGGAAGTAAATGGTAATATATAATAATAATAATAATGGTGAAAAATTATAGAGCGCACACACCGTACAGGGACACTCATGGCGCTAGCTTAGCAACAGTTCTCTTTAAATTTAATCTAGGTATACTACAAATTTATGTTATATTACCTTATTAGTACTAAAAACTTAAGATAAATTCACAACATTTGCATCACCCACTGCGACTCTCAGCTCCACCCGGTGGGGCCACGTGCCCTCTTGCTACTCAGTTCACAGACAATTCAAGGGACAAGTCTAGTCAGCACGTAATTCACAGGAGCTCTAGCACCTGAGGCCACCAGGACCCACACGGGTAGCCAATGAGACTAAAGGGTGATAACAAAATAAGTTACAATGTATATACACGGAAGATTTTAGTTTTGGATTTAGTAAAATAAATTTGCAACAGGATAACAGATGAAAAAGGTAAGTCTGAAGATGATCTTTAAAGGCGGAATATGTTCAGATACAGCGAAGTGCGAAGGTAGTTTATTCCATAATCTGGCTGCTTCTTTTTTTTTTCTCTCTACAAATGTAACATTTGTTGCTTTTCACCCTTTGCAGGATGCCATTCAATTGAAGTATCTATCCACACACACAACTCTCTACCGGTCATTGGCGAAAATTTCACATTGGTTTGTACCTTCACGCCGCAAACAAGACATCGGCGGGTAACTTGGTAAAGGGGTGATGGCACTGGTGTTAAGCTGGCGACTCATATTCATGTGAGTTAAGTATTCCTGACCTGTCAAGTTTCAGCGTGTTGGCAGAGCTTTATAGTGTGAATCTTACAATTAAAGAACTTACTAGGGATGATGACAGTAATTACCAATGTACTGTAAGCAGTACATAATTTTATGGAACAGAGAACTCAGAGTCAAGCAGCAGTCACAGGTGACTCCATTGTTACCAGGTATACTTCTTTATTTTAACCTAAAAAATACACATACTGAGAACTATATATTTGGATAGATGATGAAACGTTTCCCGATAAGCGTCTCGTGAGAAATTAGAATCCCCCTGGCAAATGTTCAGTGACACAGATGGACGACATGCTTACCTCAACTGATGAGGCTCCTGGGTCAATCTTCTTCTCTGTCAAGCAGTTCAGCCTAATGCACCCTCATTGTGGACTGTGAATGCAAGCATGGTCCTGAACATTTCATGTAAATATACATTTCTTTATCTCCGTGGCTGTCCATTCTTGTCTACACCATTAATTACTTTTAATCGAGTTTGCCTGTAAAATTCAGTAAATGCTTTACATGTCATATCCACTAAATATTGCACTTTACCCGTCTACTACAGAGATTCATTTTAGCATTTTTTTTTCCTTTTCCCACTTTTTTTTTTGTGTGTGTGTGTGGATTGACATGTCCCATCCACATACTTCACTGCAGTGTCCTAATTCCGTATTATTTTTTTCCATCTCTTTATATTCACTTCTTCTTTCTTAAATATGTCTTTACTATTGCTCTTAATGAACGAACCTAATAGACGAACCCGTTGTCTTCGTATCATCTCGGCGGTTGAAGTCAAGTGAACTACGCATTGGGTTTGTGTTAACGTGTATTTCAGACGCCAGTCCTCCAGCCTTTATCTTCTACTGGCTTTGTAACGACACAAAGCTTTCCACCGGCACCGGTAACATAACGCTGCATGGCACTTTACAAGAGGTGAAACATCGACTTCCAGTGAGCTGACCATTGTAGACCCCCTATCAGAATATCCTTGTGAACAGTGGCGGATCCAGGGGGGGGGGGGGCACAGCCTGCCCGTGCCCCCCCCCCCCCCTTTTGGAAGACAAGTCTGATTTTTTACTATAGACGATCCGCCATTTTCTCGATTGTGCCCCCCCCCCCCTTTTAGAGTGAAACCTTTTTTTTTTTTTTTTTTTGCTTGTCCGGGAATTATGGAGGGAAACTGGACCCCATAACCCCATACTGAGCGATTTTGGAAGGTTCGGCGAACTTTTTTTTGCCACGATGCGTAACCACGAAGATCAATTGATTATTGGCTAATCGGTGCTATTGTTCCAGAAAAAAAAATATTGGCATGAAATGGATGTGCGAATATTTATTTTGAAATAGGACATAATTTCTAATTATGAATAAAAAAAATCAGGAAAAAATAAGCTAAGTTACAGATTACCTTCAATATCGTACAAACGATAGACATTAAGGATATTAGGTAATCAGGGTGCCTTTCCTTAACCCAGGGGTGTCGATCCGTGTTCATGATGTGGGGGGGGGGGGGGGGAGATCACCGGCGAGGGAGTGGCGGTTCTAGGGATTATGGCGCCCGGGGCAAACAATGAAGTTACGCCTCAAGCCTTATAAAACTAGATTTCTGGTGCATTTACCCTGCGGATTTTGGGGCGCACAATCCGTATTAAAGTATCATGATTTTTCTTCATTCCCCCCCCCCCTTTTTCCCATTCTCTCCTTTCCGTGTTTTGCGTCCCCTACAAGTGCCCCCCGGGACACGTGCCCCCCTGCCCTCCCCCGAAAATCTAATTTCTTTGAGAAGCCCCAACCCCTCAAAACTACAATGCATACACCTCGGGGGAACGATTCCATCGCTTGATTAAAATATCAGTCAATCTCATACTGCCAATTATGGTAAGTTTCCGAAACTCCTTTCATTTAAAAGTGTCAACCCACTTGTGTTCTTCAGGAAGACAAATTGCTTTCATTTTCGGAGGAAATGAGAGAAGTGAATAATTATATTAGCCGCTGTTGTTCACTCACTCTTTGTCATAAGGAAATGGTAGGCAAACTTCTCCTGATCATTCTTTTCTTTTCAGAAATTCTGAAGTCGTACCTTCATTCATGTAACGACCTTCTTAAGGAAAAGGGGGAAAGACAATCCTTTAATGCAGATATGGATGTTCGTCTACGCATATTATTCTTCCTCGCCGCCGTCGTTTCTAAAGCGTATGAACTGAACGTGTCTACTAGTATTGAGAACACAGACGTCCTCCCCGTCGTCGGCGGAGATATCACTCTTGTGTGCACATACACACCATCGTTCATGTCTCGGGTACTTTATTGGAAATACGGGTACTTCAATATTCTTGCTACCGATACATGTCGAGGAGTGGGATGCGAAAGTGAGCAAAATATTCCTGATAAGTCTAAGTACAGTTTGGTGGCAGATTCTTCCAGCGGAAATATGACGATAAGGAATTTAACGGTAGATGACAGCGGCAGCTACGAGTGCTCGGTAGCCACACCCTCTGATACAGTTTTAAATATGATTGAACTAGAGGTGAAGTTATCAGGTAATATTTTCATAGCGTTTTCTATTTACCTCACGCTAGATCTTAAGTGTACGAAATGAAGACATGACTTAATTCATGATTTATTTAAAATGTACTTTGAATTAGACCGTTTAAAAAAGCAGTTCGGAACTTGAGTCGTCAATAACAACATTCATTCTTATTTGATTTATCGAGTTTCGTTTGAGGCTGGAAAACGTTTAAACGATTGGAATTAGAAATAAAGTTGATGATATCTGTTTCATCTGTTTATGTCCAATCAGTCATATAATTCGGTACAAACATCCCAGTTGACACAAAAGTATGATACAGTGGTAACTTGATAAGTTTTGCCAAATTTTCAGCCATGCCTAGATTGATAATTGTCACTGACGGTCGGTCTGATGATGGATATAAGGACGGAACATCAGTGAGCGTTACATCTGGGCAAACCCACAACCTAACATGTTCAGTACAAGGCGCCAGACCACCTGCAATACTTGAATGGCAGATTCCTAGTGAAGAACAGATATCCTTGCATGATCAGTACAACGTTGTTAAAGGTGAAGCTTACATGTCTCAAAGAGTCGTCTCTGTAACCCCCTCCAGAGACGACGATGGAAAGAGTCTCCGTTGTATAGTGTCTCATCGGGATCGGATAAATCTGCTTCAATCTTCCATCCGTCTTGACGTTCAAGGTGATTATCTTAATAATGGTATCCTCACATGACTGCTCGGTATGTGGTTTCGGTCTTGTATATATCTATCCAAATGTGAGTGTCAGATTGTTGGAAATTGATAAAACATCTGCATTTTCTCAGTTCTCTGTTTCCCTTATATTCTAGAAAGGAATCTTATCTCCAAAGAAGGTAACCTTTTTGGAATTATGTTCACACCTGTTATCTACTTTGATCATACTCTGATAATGTGTTCTCATTTTGTCTCCATTTAAATAAAGATGTGTTCATTTGATGTCGGATTTGGGGGTGTTCTTTTCTCTTCTCACTCAGTGTCACCAAGTGAGCTAAGGCTTACCACGTCTGGATCCATACATATTAATGCAGGAGGGACAAGAAGTGCCATTCTCTTTGAAGACTCAATCACATCATTCACCTGCAGGAGTTTAGGATCTCGCCCTAAAGCTCTAATATCATGGGTTATTGGTTCGGAAGACGACCCTGGAAGCACGACCTCCACCTCTTCCGCGAATGCCGCAGAACCTAATTTGCGTGACACAGAGTCTACTCTCAAATTAATTCCAGAGAGGAAACACCACAATCAAATTCTTCGATGTGTTGCCAGTGCTGGTATAAACCAACGAGAAGCAGGATTGTTCACTATCGTTTATGGTAAGTTTCCGTATGGAGTATTTGTCATACAAAAACACTTTCATAGCGTTTACAGAGTGAACACACTGTGTCACATTTTGCAACACCGTGTGACTGTTTGACACACTGTGGAGACACTG
Organism: Heliocidaris erythrogramma; assembly: GCA_025617745.1. Taxonomy (NCBI): domain Eukaryota; kingdom Metazoa; phylum Echinodermata; class Echinoidea; order Camarodonta; family Echinometridae; genus Heliocidaris; species Heliocidaris erythrogramma. The sequence goes on from CM046854.1 coordinate 30,990,396, forward strand.
AAGAGACACTGTGGGCATATTGTGAAAAAAATGAAAATCAGAGTACACACCTACCACCGTTGTCACGAGGATTCCGAAATGCCTTTTTCTATATTATAACAGGATGACATTGTCTACACATTATTTTCACACTGTTTCCACATTGGTGTACTAGTTATTATCCATGGGATGCAATCTATTTCTGTTCTGATATAGTAGTAATGCAATATGAAAAGCAAATTGAAGAAACATAGTGTTGCCTAAGATGATGGTTGATATCGTATGCTTCCATCAGTGGACTAAAATATATGTGAATTTTTACCTTTGAAATTGACACAGTGCAGCCGTTTTATCTTATCTTTGTGTGTGTGTGTTTTCCATTCTTCAAAATCAAAAGGGACCTAATGCACCGTTTATTCCGAGACTGCCATGAAGCAGAGGTTAAACTTTGTATTTCGAGAGGTTGGGTTTAGTGATACCATGTTTTGTCTTATTTGAAAACTAATGTTCCAAATGCCACGAATGTAGTAATCTGTAAGTGGCCACGATAAGTCAAAACACTCGTATGAATATCACCAGACTTGTGATATGTATTTGTTGTGATACAGTTGTAATGCTCATAATTTAGAAATATTTTATTCCCAAGGACCACCGGATCCTCCACAAATCAGTAGCACTAGCGAATTGCAGGCTGGCGTACAAGCAATTATCAATTGCACATCGAACGACGGCTACCCAGCACCAACTTTCCAATGGTACCTTCGATCACAGAACGTCACCAAGGATTCATATTCACGGTCTTCAACAAATGAAAATCAACGGGTGAACGCCTTGAGTGTTTTGAATTTAACACCTACAGTACACGATCATGGGGAACGCATCGTCTGCAAAGTGTTGCAACCTACTCTCCCGGCCGTGATGTCTGGAAGCACGGTTCTTAATATTCTCTGTAAGTTTGCTTTAATAATTAGGCAAGTGATAATTCATTATTAATATCTGATCGTAAGGGAGCGGGGGGGGGGGGGGGGGAGGTCTTTCCCTTTTTGTCTTTATCTTGCTATGACTGCATATGACAAGACAATTGAAAAGAAAAATTGTTCTCCTTAGCCTAAGCTCTTTATGTAACAGGTAATTAAAAAAAATTTACTTCAGAATTATAATACCATACAAATTAATGTATAAAGAATGTATTTTTCATCGTGGTGCCGACAACTTGACCCCGTACTGCACTAATGGCGGTCATAATATATACCTCTCTATCCCTTTTTAGAGAATGCATATGTTCTCTCTCTTCCTTTCTCTCATGCTTATCGTATTTTTTTTCTTCGTTTTCATTTTACTCTTTTTATCAAGCGGTCATTTCTTTTTAATTATATTCAGATTCTCCAGTTATCGTCAACTATTCTGTTCGTCGGGTTCCAAGTGGCCAGCGAGATCTTAATGTCATATTCACATGTACATCAGATGGCAGACCCCCAGCACGTACAGCCTGGTTCTATAATGGCACGGAACTTACCGACAGTACCCGGCATCAGATTCACCGTGGTGTTTTACAAAAAGGAAATACCTCTTTATCAAGTAGACTGATTATCATTAAGACTGGGAATGAAGACAATGGCATCTATACATGCTTGGCTGAGTCGCGGCTTGGGAACGACAGAGCAACGATCACCTTCGAGTTCTCCGGTATGCCTATAAAAGTATAATAACCACGTTTTGGACGGGGCATGACGATGAGAGATCAAAGTAATCGGATGAATTCTATACGTTATCATTTTGGTAGCAGAAAATGTCTAAAGATTTTACATTACCAATTGAATTTTCACCATCCAAATTTAATTTCTTTCAGCGAGTCCAGATCCCCCTTCTTGGTTCATCGTCGATCAAAACCAAACGACATCATCGATTATGTCTGTTGCTTGGCAGCCGGGAATAGCTGATGGGTCGCAGCAAAGTTGAAAGAACTAAAACAATTTATCCGGGAATGGTTAACTACATGTATATGGCTTAAATTGCACTTTTGTGTGTTTTAAAATATTAAGGACACATGGCCAAAAAAACAATAATTAAGAACGAAACCTGTATCCCCTAACGAATTCAAATCAATGTGTATGCATATTTAGAAAATATGCAAGCTTAGTGGTGTTGACATTATTATTTTCTAAATTAATGTTTTATTGAATGTACTAAAATAGAATATTTTAATAGGAATGCAAACTGACACATCCAACTTCGTCTCATTGTTTATTCGGCTATTAATTCTGCCACCGTGGATGGTTGATTATTTCAATGCGTTTTATTTCAAGGCTCTGCATGGTCATAAGTTTGATACGACTTTTAAACGTAAATGTGAACTATCGCTTGAAAGAGTGATGGGAATATAAAAAAGCACCAAGAAAAGCCTCCGTGAAACCTCACTGGGAATAAGAAATGTGATCAAAGTAATCACATGTACGCGTAAGTATGATTTTGTTTCCCTTTAGGCAAAGAACGGCTATATTCAGAATTGCAGCTGCAACTTATTGCATGTCTGAAGGAAATCTAGAATGATAAGAACATAACAATAAATATCAGGTTGAGCCTGTTGTAAGCGCTGGTAACATCAGTCTTTTCGTATGGATGTGAAACATGGGAACTATTGTATGATAAGGTAATTGTAAATAAAGGACAGTTGTGCTTTAGTCATCTAACACCATATAACAAGGAGAAGCCAATGGAATATGAAAAGACTTTGATAGATAACATAAAGCCAGTGAACAACGATGTCTTTTGAGGAGCTGACTAGAACAATTGAAGACGACAAGTAATGAGCCAGTGTCCTAAGATTCATCAAATTGTCGCCCCAACGGGCCAAAGCAAATTAGATAAATAAATAGATAAGCCTGGGGAAATAGACAAACTTTAATTAGTTTACAAATGAATACAAGAAAGAGGAGAGGGGCTTTTGCCTTATTGTTAATTTGATTATAGGCGTCCCGGCACAATATCGCCAGAGTCTAACGTCCCTTGCCCTAAAGCGAATCATGATGATATCTTTTTATTAAGTGACATCCACTGTTGGTGCATGTTGTATCCTTCCTTTGCCTTGTAAGTTATCGTCGTGAAATTATATATAAGATATAGAAATTGCAGAGAGATCATACTGTCCTAATATGAGGTGCCGATAACCCGAATATGGTAAAGTATATATTTTCAAGCTTGGGGAGGGGGTGTAGCCCCGAGCACCCCCTACTTCCTTCTTAAAGTAGCCATGGTATTGTGTTACTAATACACTTTCATCCATTCTCACTAATGATAAATGAAACGTTTATGTCTCCTCTTAATTGGGGATTTCAATATAGATTTGATGAAACATGATCAGATCACTGCTTCTCAAGAATTTCTCGAATTAATGTTGTCTGCCTCATTCTTGCCACTTATTTCTAAGCCAACACGTATTGCAAGCACTTCTGCCACCCTAATAGATATAACATTTTTTTCTGTCATCCCACACTCTGATTCTTACATTGTTCTCTCGGACTTATCCGACCATTACCCCATTTTGGCACACTACCCAATTATCCAATCGTCAAACAACATTGGCCCTTGTTCCAGTAAACGTAAAGTTACTGCGGAGAATTTAGCTCGCCTTGGAGTCAATCTCGAGAATACTGACCAGCGTCTATTCAAATAGTGAAGTGGATGGGGGGTTTTTTTTTACTTGTTTTCTAGTATACTCACTACCCAATTACGGTAGATATAAACTTACAAAAGCAAAAAAAAAAACAAGTCAAATTATAAGAAAACGCCTAAACTCCCCTGGATTTCGAAGTCTTTACTAAAATCAATAAATTGGAAGAATAAGCTCTACTACAATTTTAAAGCAAAAGGCAATGAGCATGGCAAATAACAGATCGGATGTGAAGAGAATCAAACTTGACAACAAATTAGTTGAAGACCCAAAAGCTATTGTCAATATATTCAATACTTATTTTTCTCTAATTGGTGACATTCTTGCTAAAAACATTCGACCGGCTAATAAAAAATTTACAGACTTTCTAGGTCCTTATAATCCAAATTCTATTTTCTTTGTACCAACAAATAAGCAAGAAATACTTAAAATTATTTCTGATTTGAAGAACAAGAAAAGTTCAGGATATGATGAAATTAATAACGTTATATTGAAATCTATAATACCATTTATTGTTTACCCATTGGTTCATATCTTTAATAGATCACTGACATGTGGTCAGTTTTTGTCCTTTACATAAACGATTTCAATCTGTAGATCATCGAACTCCTTATCGTTTATTTTATTTGCTGATGACACCAATCTTTTCTCTTCCCACAAAGATCCTAATGTTTTAGTAAATACAATCAATACTGAATTATTAAATATATCGCAGTGGATAAGGGCTAATAAGCTTTCGCTTAATCTTCAGAAGACAAATTACATGATATTTAGCAACTCCTTAGTATCATTACCTTCCGACATAGTCCTCGACAACGATCCATTGAAACAGGTGTCTCACACAAAATTCCTGGGGTAATAGTCGACAACCGACTTACATGGAAATTACATATCGATAATATTTGCAAAGTTAGTTCGCGAAACTTTCGTATTATTAATAAACTCAAATTGTTGTTACCTCAATCCTCATTACTTATGCTTTATTCGACAATGATTTTAAATTATGGTCTCTTGGTCTGGGGTAATACCCATCAAACACTAATAGAAAAGAGGGCTATTCGCATTATTTGCAATGCCCCCATGCGCTTTTTCGAAAAAAACATCCTCAGAATAAAGGATTTATATTCATTTTAGTTAGGTCAATTTATGTATCGTTATATTATTGGTAGTTTACCAAGTGTTTGTCAAGACATGTTTGTAAAAAATCAGAGCGTTCACAAATACCCAACTAGTCAGTTAGATGAATTTCATTTACCTCTATTGAAGACATTTATAGCAAAAAAATACTTTCATTTTTGAAGGCCCTAAATTCTGGAATTCCCTTGATTGTGTCTTGAAAAATTCCCCCTCCCTAAACAGCTTTAAGGGTAAATTAAAATGTTTTTTACTCAAATCTTACGATCATATCTAAAAAAACAAAACAAAAGCAAAAGTAAAAAAAAAAATAAACATAATAGCATTTATTGTTACTGCTTTGTTTTTCCTCCCCATTTTTTAATGGTTTTGTGCGCCCACTACTCCTGGGATTATCTCTGCTGCTACTTTTTTCCCTTTAATCCACATGCAGCTTCCACTTTCATTCCGACTCATCTTTATCTCTTTATTTCCATCAACCTCCCCTTCTCTTTCTCTCTCCTCTCTCTTCCTTGCCCTTTATTTACCTCATTTCACTCCATTCGTTTTGTTTGTTTTCATCAGTTTAGTTCATACTTTTGTTCCTGTTCACAGTCTCTGTTGGCTTTTATCGTGTTTTATTTATTTTTTATTTTTCGCTCACATAAAATACATTTACTGCATTTGCTTTTTGAGGAGCCCACAATATACAAGCTTTGCTTTTTAGTGGGCCTCTCCATTGCACAAAATATAAATCACAAGGTTCTATCTATTATTGTTGTGGCGTGCGCCTGTAATCCACCTAACTGTGGAAGTTATAAACTGATTCAGCGGACCCAGATTCAAGACTGAGTCACGTCTTTCGGATGGTGACGTTAAAGGTCGGTCCCCAGACGTAAATAATCATATCTGATTGATACATGTCTGTAAAAACCCAATTACACACACACACATTAATGCCACAGTCGTTTTGGTATAGATTGTATGTTCATATTTCTGTTAGCAACTTATCTCAACTGTAACGATGGCACTTTGTTATTTATCGTATTGATTTGAATTAATTGACTGTATTTACTTGATTTGTATTTTGTTGGAAATGAAATAAATCTAAATGAAATGAATATAATTTTGATTGGGAGGAGTACAAAATAGATACGTCAATAAAAACATTGCTGTATTGTAAACATAACCAATGTATCGGCGTTGCAACGCTGCAGTTAATGACAATAAACAATGAGGTGGAAGTAAAAACAATGTGCCATAATGATTATATTATAATTATATTGCCGTATATTTCTGCATATAGATTAAGAAATAAAATGCACGAAGGATATTTTCTGGATGTTTGGCTGTCTTGCTGTGTACATGTGTGGGTGTGTAGCAGTGTAGGGTTGTGTAGTATTGCTATATTTTCCAGTTTCTACTCTTCCCGTTGACCCTCAAGAATCTCCATAGGAACTAAAGGCCCGGTCCCACTGCACTTACGGATGCAAAGAGGATGTAAAACGTAAAAAAAATCTTGCTATCCGTTGGGAAAACGCTATGCATCCGTTGTGTACTCATTGCATACGTGTGTCATACGCTCTATCTATCGAGCATCCGTCCAGTGTGATTTCATCTGCGCAAAAAGTTTTGAGCAGCACAAAACTTTTAAGCGGCCTTCCCACATACAGGTATAGTACGGCGTATCGAAGGCGGATGCCCATCCTTGCTCATCCGGGAGACATCCATGAGGATCCCCAGTACACCCCTGGACATCCCTAGTAGCCGTGGCGGATACGGCGAAGCCGTGGCCACAACGCGAAAATTTCAAACATGTTTGAAATTTCCGTGAGTCTGCTCCCGGTAAGACACACCCGTAGCACAGCCGGCGGACATCCGACGGACATACGCCTACACCGGCGGCTAATACGGCGCATACGTGAACAGCCGTGGCAGACACGTGGCGTGTGAAGTCGTCGGATCCACCACGGCTCCATGCCGGGTGTGCAGGGATGCGTCACGGATGGGTTCACGGCTGTGACGGGTGTACCAGGTATGAGATACGTATGCGACTGATAGGGCCGGCTGATTGGCGGATACCAAGTATGATCCGACGAGTGCACTACGGCTTGAGGACGGGTCCACTACAGCCTGCGTGTGAAGAACTGGTGCCAGTACCTCTACACCGAGGCCATGGAGCTTGAGAAGGATGACTACGAAGACTTCCAAGCACAAGTGGTCTCCCTGCTGCACCAGGTAAAGAGGACTGCGCGCCAGAGGAAACAACAGCAGCAACACCAGTTCCAGCATCCCATGCCCATGCAGCACCAGGGCTATGGGATGCCATAAGTCCCACTTGTTAATGAAAACCCCCTATGCACTTTCCATTTCAATGACCTTTTGCCTTCAAATATACAAAGCGAAATCCACAGGTGCAGAGACTAGACCATGTTGCCCTGCCACTCAACACTGCCAGCTTCCGAGTTGAAGTACTCCACCAGGTACAGTCTCTGTCTCTTGGCTTGTGTTGTCCCATAATTGCCTCTGGGTCCTGGAGCAGCTTCTTGCAGTTCTCCTACATCCCTCCAGGTACCTGGGATGACTTGATGTGTGGCTCCGTCTTCTCCATCTACCTCGTTGTGGGTCCGGGCAGGGAACCGGATTCGCAGCAGGTTATGCAGGCAGCAGCAGGCCAGGACGATGGACTCCACAGTCTTTGGTTGCTGTGACATAGTTGTCAGGAGACAACGAAATCTGGCTGCCAGGATGCCGAAGGCATTCTCTACCACACGACTGGCTCTGGAGCATCTGTAGTTGTAGATGCGCTGCTCCATGGTCTTGTTGCGTAGAGGCTATGGCTTCATCAAGCAGCTGCGAAGAGGGAAAGCGTCATCCCCCAACCGGAAGTACGTCACAGGAACCTGGTCACCAGGAAGTGGTTCTGCAGGGGGTAGGGCCAGAGTATCACTTTCCAACCCTTCCCGGAAGTCCGTCTCAGCAAACACCCCGCCATCGGATCCAGCTCCATTCGCTGATGCATTCACCTAGATGAACATGTAGTCAGCATCCACTACAGCCATCAGCACTATGGAGTAGAAGCCTTTGTAATTGTAGTAAATGGAGCCGGACTTCTTGGGACATCTCAGGGCGACGTGCTTGCCATCAACTGCACCTATGCAGTGGGGGAAGTTCCAGCGGTCCTCAAACTGCTTCACCACCTGCCTCCATTCATCTGGTGTTGATGGGCAGACTAACAACACCTCAGCATAGGCGTCGATGATAACCTCGCAGACCTCAGGAATAAACGTGGAGATGGTGTTGTGGGCCACTCTGAACCATACATCAAACTCTGGTAGCTGCTTCCTGTTGCTAAATATCTCAGGGTAATGGCAAGCTTCAGGCCAGGCTCCAGTGCCTTCCTCCAGAAGGTGTTCTGTCGCTATATCTTCCCCTGGAAATTCCTCAGTCTGCCTTCATCTTCTCTCTGCAGTTCTTGAAGTAGAGTGTGGTAATGGCCCTGCTGCACTCTGCGAAGCAACCATGGTCGCACCCACCATCTTCTTCTTGCTGCTCTACGGGCTGCCTGTTGTTCTCTTTTCTTTCTGCTCCTCTCCCTTTCTTCCTCGTCCAGAACCACTACAAGGGCAGTCGTACAAAGGACCTGGGCACTGGCAAGGTAGACATCTTCATCTGTTGTATCCTGGGACATGTTGCCTCTCTGAAGTCTTGCGAACGAATGACCAGAGGCTGTGCGGCAGGTCCTTTATATATGCGACTGGCCACAGTCGTGTTGTATCCTTCGGACCAGCCGTCATAGTCGGCGAACCAATCGGCGGACAGTCGCCGTATTAGCTGTCCTTGCCGACGAGTCCCTAGAGGCATCCCTACTGTACTCCTTGTATCCGCCGACTGATTCGTACAACCCAACAGATCGTCCGTCACAGCCGGGCCTAACCCCTGCTCGTCTGCACCGAATTCGGCGTATCACCCGCCTGACAGCAGCCGGGCAGTCGGCGGATATCCTGCACACCCGGCGACTCACCCGTGCACTGCATTTTTCCCGCCAGCATCCGCCAGCAATCCGCCAAATTACGTTCCGCCCCGCATCCGCAGTACTATACCTGTATGTGGGAAGGCCGCTTTAGAGCGGATGAACTTTCCGCCGTGTGCGATTTAAATCCGCGACATATACGAGCAACAAACGTTTTATGTCCGTTGTCATCCGTTAGGCGTCCGCTGTATCCTCTCTGAATCCTCTGGGCATCCTCGCAACTCACATCCGCTGCAGCTGAAAACGGAAAGAGGGAGGAAAGATAAGGTACATGGAACGTATATACATCGTTAGTAGCACAGAAATAGAAAGGATGTAAGCGTATGCATCTCGTATATAAAGTATTCAAAACGGACAAAGCGTTTGTATCTGGGATGTATCTCGTGTATTTAGCTGTCATCCACTTCCATCCGCTTTCATCCGTTAGGCTTCCGATGAACATCCGTTTAACATCCCCGCTACATACTACCCTCGTCCTCGTTCTTTTCAGTTCTGTTTTCGTCTATTTTTTACCTATTTCTGGAGCGGATGAAAAGGGATGGAGCCACCCCCGAAATTTTGCTCGTCCGCTGTGTCCTCTTTGCATACGTTTTGTGTCCATCGGCCAGTGGGACCGGGCCTTTAACTTCGTTTCTAATACTGCGAAATGAATAGAAACTAGCATATGAACTTCGTCAAAAGTAAAACAACGATACGTTCATGTCACCATGCCTTTTCCCCTCGCGCATTTTTCTTGGGGTTACTTCACACTATTCATGTCCACAAACCAGAAAGAACATGTTTTCACAATGTATTTTAGTTGTTTTGTTTTCTTTCTTTGTTTTCTTTTTTTTTTATTTGGTACCTGGTAAATCTTTCAAAAAATATACATCACACATGTCAAATCTTGGTTGATACAATTATGTATAGCATGTGAAAAAAATGTGAATATAAATCATTGAATGATTTATATTCATTATTAGGATTTGGTCCTCAAAGAAGAGGTTAAAAATCAAGAAGCGGTATTACAAAACTACTGTAAATAAGGCCTATGCCTACTATTTACATCGACTGATGATCTTAAGCTGATTTAAAGATGTTCATTATACCACTACCAAAACGAAAGAGGATGGAATGTGAGATATTCCCTAGCACTTTACACGTAGGATAGAAAAGAGAATCCGAGAGGGGGGGGGGGGGGGGGGGGGAGGGACACTTGTTAAATATTTCCTCATATTAAACCAAGGAAAGAGGTCCTGCATACACACAACAGGAATGACAAAATGTAACTGATAGGAATAAATTTCCAAAGAACTACAGGTTTCGGTTTTGGATAGAATTTTCGCAACCTGACAGGATAATTTAAAATGGGAAAAACGGAAGAATAAAGATATTTCATTTAATATTTCAATATACAAATTAATATGAGAATTTATTCCTTTCATCTGTACATACATCAGTTTGGAATATCATACTTCAGAAAAGAACAAAGCTCAAGGTTTCTATTGCAATGGATTTTGTAACCCCAACCCTTGTCATGGTTGTAGGGGTCATTTGTGATACCATTAATACATTGTTCAATAAATCTCTCAAATAGCTAAAATATACTCGATGAATTATGTATATTCAATAAATTGTGGTCATCGATTAAAGGACCTTGCGGATTGCCGTCAGATAAGACTATAGCCAGATAATTATTTAGTTTTGGTTGTGTGTATAATGGAAAGAAAGTCTGCGGCGAATGATGCAATAGCGCCCCTTTTGTTTAAACGATTAAAACTTACAAGGGGCTGGTTGGAGAAGTTTACGAAACTGATTTGGTGTCAGAAAGACGTGTCATAAATAACCTTAGAAACTACACCTATCATTATACTGCTTTCATTTACAGAGTAGACGCAGTATATCAACGACGAATCCCCCAATGTTCGTCCAGTCCAGTACATCGTGTTGCTCTTTTCGAGTAGTTTACATACTTTCGTGATCATGATGCACATCCATGTATAAATTCGTAAAATAACAGTTGTTCGAATGACATTACCTACATTTGATGGCGATTTGTGGAGAAGTACTCGTTTTTCTAACCTTTGTTATTTCCAGATCTGGTAAGATTTATTTTATCATCATAATATGGAGTTGAATTACTGTGAACATTGCACTACTTATATTCACGTGTGTATGTGTAATTAGCACAGTGTGCATTTGTTATGTGCTCTATGGATCTCCAAATGAAAACAAAAATGTTTCATTTCACCCTTTACAGGATACCATGGATTTGAGGTGTCAATCAACACATACAACTCCCTACCAGTCATTGGCGAAGATTTCACACTGGTTTGCACATTCATACCTCAAACCTGGAATAGGCGGATAACTTGGAAAAAGAGTAATACCAAGTTGGCCATTCACTCTTGTATGTCAAGTTCTGCCTGCTTAAGGCTTACAATAAAAAATCTTACCAAGGATGATGAGAACAATTACCAATGCACAGTAAGGGGTACATACGGGGCAGCGAACCCTGAATCAAGCAGCGCACAGGTGATGCCATTGCAACCAGGTATAATATTTATGCCAATAAAGTCTACAGAAACACATTCGTTAAAACTAATTCTTAAAATATGATGATAAGTTATAAATGAGCTCTCAGCTAACGCTCTTTACTCGTCTTATCTGCAAGTTACAGTCATTCAGGGAAATTTTGAATAAAAGTTTCTAGTCGTATAATTATATTAAATTGTCCTTGTCACGGGCCAGCAAAATGCATGCACTTACCTCTTTATGTTTTTATGTCATTGTTACATAATAACCTATTATCAAGATCGAATTTGAAGAGAAATATTTATAAGGATATTGTTGAATAAGACGTGAAATGATTGGAGAAGACAAATATGATTTTAAATGTGATATCTAATTATGAGTATATCCTTCACCGCAGCTGCTCCCCGAAGGCTCCTAATTAGTGATGGTAGATCAAGTATAAACCTCAACAATGCAAATGTGACAGTCACAGCTGGTGAGCAGTATAATATCACATGTGTGTCGAATGGTGCCAGACCTCCTGTGGTGCTTTATTGGGAAGTACCAGATGGTGTATCTGTCATTTTAAGAAGTCAGTCGAATGTCGTACAAGGCGATAGTTATGTCTCTCGAAAGATTGCTACAATTTTGCCGTCCACGAATAACCAAGGAAAGAGTCTCCACTGTGTGGCTTCGCATACGGAACTAACTAATAATCAGCAAGGCTCAGTTTACATGAATGTCCAAGGTAGGAATGATATTCTTGTTCACCTTAATATAACAGCCTCACAGTGTAATCTTTGTAACCACATTGTGCTGATGTCAACCAGAAATGTCTACTTGTTACTCTTCTTCTTTTTCATCAGTTACTATGCTCAGAACCCATAGATCAACCATCATGACGGCAATACTCAATACATATTTTCAGAAAACAGGTATAGCTTTGAAGCACTATTTGCGTTTCTTACCTGCTTTTGTAGATTTTTTTCTCTCTTTGTAATATAGTTCATCCCCACAACATGCTGCTTTTACCATCTGGAGATAACAAAGGATACGAAACGGGGCCAACAGCCTTTTCAGTACAAGAAAATTCATCGCTTTCAATCACGTGTAAAAGTATTGGATCTTTACCAGCAGTTGAATTATTATGGACGCTTGATGACACCAATATTTCTGGTAACACAAGCATGTCAAAACATCGCAATGCTATGGATGAAGATTTGTTTGACACCGAAAGTACTATCACAATACGTTCCCAAAGAAAGCACCATGGAAAGCTCCTTCAGTGCCTTGCGATTTTGGGAAACTTTTTTGATCTACGGGTAGCCAAACTGATTGTTCAAAGTGAGTAATATATTATTTATTTTTTTTTCAATTACATTATTTGATAAGTACTATATTGGAAGCATTGTGATGCTGTTTGTAGGATTTGTTTTCTTTAAAATAAAATAGGTTTTCATATCATTATCTGTCCAAATTTTATGGAATGTGCATGCTATTTAAATCAAACATTTTTTTCACTTTTCTCAAATGATCATTCTACTCCATGAAGCTTATAATCATTTACATTTTTTGCACGTAAAGGCCGACCAGATAGTGTTACAATAACTAGCTCAGATGATTTGCAGGACGGTATACCAAGCAATGTGAGCTGCAGAGCTACTAATGGGTACCCTTCTCCGCTCATCCATTGGTACATTGGATCAAGAAATTTGATAGAGGACACATTTCTTAAGGCTTCGGTCAATGAAGATGGTCGGTACGATGCTGAGAGCACCCTTACCATCAACCCGAAAAGGTGTGACCACGGGAAACGCCTTCTTTGTCAGGCAGTTCAAGCCACACCACCTTCATTGCGGCCAGCGATTGCTAGCAAGGTTCTTAACATCTCATGTGAGTATCTAATTTTCAATAGAGTATTTGCTTTTGTTTTTGTTCTTTTTTTTGTGTGGGGGGGGGGGGGGGGGTCAACAGAGTGCAACAATCATTATAATAGTGGTTCAATCACTTGACTGGGAATGCAAAGGTCGTTGGCCTTAAGCAAGGCATTATCTACATTGCTCCGCTCCACCCAGGTGTTAAATGGTTACCCGGGAGGATGCAAACTTCATTGTGGTTGGATTAGCATGTGCGCGCTTGGAAACAGGGGACTGGCTGGAATGCTCCCCATAGGAGTGGAGAATATGCACTGTAATGTGCAGAATCGCATATGAATGCAGTGACCGGGGAATAATGTTGTAAGCGCTTTGGTCGGTTACATTGAAACTGGTAAGGCGCTATAAAAGAAACAACTATTATTATTATTTGTTGTTTTAAAGTATCCTTAAGTGTATTCGTCTGTTATTGTGTTGTTGTTTTTTTCTCTTTATACATATATCCGGGGGGGGGGGGGGGGGGGGATGGCGAGGGAGCGAAGCCAGTTGCGTATGTAGGCACTACAGGCGCCCTGGGCAAAGGATGAAGTTAGTCCCCCACCCCCCCCCCCCCCCCCCCCCACCCCGAGTGCCCAAACCTATCTACGTTAGCGAGGGAGCTAAGCGACCGAGTTGCAAACTTTTCAGTTTTTAACTCTGAAAAACGCAATTTCTTGTACATTTTACCCAGGACATTTTGCAATTGACCACCGCAATTGTGCGGTAGAGAAGCTCGAATTGTATACATTCAAAAACGATTTTCTATTCAATCACTTCTATAATGGGGAGCAAACCCAACGAAAAACCCCTATAGAGGCTTGGGGAAGAGTCGAGAAATTCAGAAAGGCTACCTGAAGTTGAGATTTCTTTCAAAAGTTGAACCTTGCAAATGCTGTTTTATACACTTGATTGTATATTGGGGCGCAATATTTAGCAGGAGTCATATGAAACTAACCTGATACAGCGAGCAAAGCAATTACATCTTTATTTTTTTTTTCAAATTTTGAACCCTTTAAGCTATTTCAAAACTATATAGGCCTACTGGGGGAGCGAAATTACAAGAAAGAAAATAATTATGCGAGGGAGCAAAGGGATCGAGCTTGGGGAAATTTTCGCATTTCACACCTTCAAAACTAGATTTCGAGTCCATTTACCCTGCGGATTCGGGGGCGCATAATCCGTAAGGATTATGATTTTTCTTCACTTCCTGTTTATTTTTCTTATCCCCCAGGAACTTTTTCTAAAATCTGTCTATACAACTTGCATTTTAACGCATTTTTTTTAATGAAAAGAAGGAATGCACGGATCTACACCAATGGACGGAACCCCTCAATTATTGCGAATATCAATGCGAGCGATACCTATATTTTTCTTCATATTTCTCGTTTTCCCCCTGAATTTGATAGACAAGTTTCTTTTATTAGCCCTACCATTAATGTGTCTCCTTCGTCCCGTCCCGTTCCCCATCCCATATGTTCCTCCTCTTCGTTACGATTTGTCAGTATTCTCTTTTTTTTTTCAATAGACGAACCAGTTGTATTCATTTCTTCTCGGCGGGTTACATCAAATGGACTACTTATAGCGTTAATGTTGACATGCAATTCTGACGCCAATCCTCCAGCATTTACTTTCTACTGGCTATGTAACGGCACCCAACTTTCCAACGGGACCGGTAACGTAATGATGCATGAAACACTGACTTCCAGTGAGCTGACCATTATGGACCACCTAGCCGAATATCCATGTGAATACAAATGCACTGCTGGTTCAGGATATGGTTCCGGCACAGCGGTCTTCTATTCCATATTTTCTTGTAAGTAGAACTTAGCACTATTTTCATTTGAGTCTTGCCACAAGATTCTCTATGTTCATTATTAGCTGAGATAATGTGTTGATAACATGTGTAATATTAGGAAAGGGAATTACAGGCATGGCATGCAATGAATTTTAGGAGCCTCCTACATACTAAATGCATGTAGTTTAATGTTAAAGTATAATTGTTGAAAATTCATTGTGAAAACAGAAGAGGTATACTTTATTACCGGTCTTTGAAACCCATTTCACAATAGTCCTCTAATCATGTTTGCTTACAAATCGAAATATGCAACTTATTTATATTGATTCTGTACCACATTAGCAAAGGGATCAAACGTCATGCATAGTGATAATGTAAAACTTTTAAATACAGTCATCCCGGATCCACCATCCGATGTTATCGTCGATAGAAACCGGACAACATTTTCAACTCTCTTTGTTGCTTGGCAACTTTGATGCCACGACGCGTAACCTCAAAGATCAAATCCTGAAAGCACTTTGGTACCATCGTTAAATAACACCAAAACCTTGTCCCATGATATGATTGTGCAAATGTTTATTTTAAATGTTGACAACATGTGCAATTTTAACAATTCAACAACAAAAAAATTATGACAAGCAAAGTTGCTGATTACCTTGAATATCGTACAAACGACATAAATACTACATACTCCTATATCCTCATCAAATGATTAGTTAAGTGCAGTCACGTGTGGTTCATATTTTGCAGTACTATACTCTCCAAGGAATTTTAAGTACGCGTTGCTCGGCAGTGCGTTGTAGATTTAAGTGCGGTTATACTGTGAGCAAGTACGCGCGTAGCACTACGGGCGCTTGAGAGGTTTACAGTGCGCTTAGACTTGGTATGCATGATAGAGTAAGCTTAGTAAATTTGCGATTTACTTGTCCTCGATAATGATGGACCGATCTTAAAAGGACCCCTTCTTTACCAAATAACAAGGATATAGAAGTTTCATTGCATATAACAATGATGCGTGAAAATGAGTTCATTATACGATCTATCTGCTCTTGTTGAGGCTATATGAATATATCTATCATACTCAGTCTGACGGCTATGTACGATAGGTACATAGAGCCTCAACTCGAGTGAAGATAGATCGTATAATGAACTCATTTCATGCATCATTTAGTATAATAGGGAATTTTCGTTCAATTTAAGAGTAGCATCTTTGTCATTTTTTCGGGTATAGTTTTTTTTCAAGTTCAAATAGACCCTACTGTGAAAAAGTTTGGGGAATTAACCTCAAAAAATAAATATGCTTATATTCAACGATGTAATCTATTCCTTCTTGTTGTCCTACGTAGTTTGCGTTAAAATATACGAGATGGGTATACATCAAGATTTTCTCAGCAAAATTTATCGTCTGCTAGCGTTGCCTGGGGGCTGCCATTTTCTGGATGTGTAGATAAAGATATTTTTAATCCGAATGCAAAATTGTCTTTCTTTCTTCCTGATACAAATTCTCATTTGAGATTTAGAATATTTAATACATATATATACTGAACTACAAAAGAAACGTCGCACTTTTCAAATTGATATGTTTTACACATGATATTGGAATTTGATACGTAAAATCACATTTTATGCTTTTTTAACATCACAGATATGGCATTGACCGTCCATAACACATCATCATAACAAAAAGTGATTTCTGTGTAGGATTAAAACTCATATCCTTTCCGTGAACAAGGTAGTGCACTCGAGCGCAGCTTTTTGAAAAACATGATGCACATGCCCATCCTCTATCCAGTGGGTTTAAAATGGACCCAAAACCTTCATCCTGTCATTCGTTTCCTGAGCGCTGTCACCATGCCACGTCTGACTCGAAACCAGAGGGAACAAGCCATCGGACGTCTTCATGCTGGCCAACGTCCCAGAGTTATTGCCAACGACTTCAATGCAGCGTTCGGACAGTAGAGAGACTGCGGGAGCGATACAATGCAACCAACAGCACCAACGATCGTCAGCGCAGTGGTCGTCCCAGGGTGACAACAGCACGTCAAGATCGCCATCTTCACCGGGACCACCTGCAGGATCGCTTCCGCAGAGCAACAGAATCGGCTCTACAGACTATTGGCACACACAACATACCAATTTCTGCAGCCACTGTTCGTCGTCGGCTGAGAAGCTTCAGCTTGTCTTGTCGGCGTCCTGCTCGGGGCCCTATCCTCACCGTTCGACATCGTCGGGAACGTCTCCTGTGGGCCCAACAACGTCAGAACTAGCGCTATCAACGACGAGAGTCGTTATTGCACATCTGTACTTGTTAATCAAAACAAAGCAAAACATTTTCTCAGTTTTCACTCTTGAATTTCTGCAGCCACTGTTCGTCGTCGGCTGAGTCGGCTGAGAAGCTTCAACTTGTCTTGTCGGCGTCCTGCTCGGGGCCCTATCCTCACCGTTCGACATCGTCGGGAACGTCTCCTGTGGGCCCAACAACGTCAGAACTGGCGCTATCAACGACGAAAGTCGTTATTGCACTTGTTTATCAAAACAATGCAAAACATTTTCTCAGTTTTCACTCTTGAATAAAGAATATGTTTCATTGTAAATAAAACAGTTTTAAACACATACATGTGCGACGTTTCTTTTGTAGTTCAGTATATATACACTGTTGGTCATAAAGGTGGAATATTTTTTTCACCAAATTTTCACAGCGTAATTATTACAACATGATTTGAATATGGCATTTATGGTGCATGATAACCACTTTACTTTATTATTCTGCCTTTTACACACGTTTGACAGTGATATTTTACAAGTTTATGTCCTAAGCGATGGATGTCATGAGCATAGAACAACAGTGACGACAATATGTGCCTCCGGCACAGTAAATTAAAGGATCATGAGATACAGTATTTATTTTCAATCTCTCTCAGTTTTCCAGATGACTTCTTTTTTGTGATTTCATGGACAAATTTGCATCAAACTTGAGTCATTGTTCTTACTCAGTCACTAGTATCGGGTATGTCCACCCCTGGCGCGAACCAGCGCATGCAGACGTCGTGGCATGCTGTCCACTAACTTGTTGATGACGTCAACAGGCATAGCGTCCCATTCTTCCCTCAGAGCATCTGCCAACTCCTGCAGATTTTGAGGAATGACCTCTCTGTCGTTGATGACTCGGCCTAGGGCATCCCATGCATGCTCTATGGGGTTCATATCCGGCGAACAAGCTGGCCATGGCAAATGTACGACGCCCTCTGCCTCCAGGAATTCCCTTACTGCAGCGGCCCTGTGCGGTCTAGCGTTGTCATCCTGCAGTCGGAAATTGTGCCCATACACTCGTCTTGCATATGGAAGACAGTGGAACTCCAAGATATCCCTGTAGGCGGCGGCCACCAGTGGCGTTTTCCCTCCATAATGGATGCCGGCCCATATCATCACTGAGCCGCCTCCGCCTTGAGTCGTCTCGTGGATACATTCATCGCGAAGGTTTTCCCCGGCTAATCGACGAACTCGTTGTCTCCCATCCTTTCGGTCAAGGATGAACCGGCTCTCGTCCGTGAAGACCACATGTTGCCAATGTCCTGGATGAAGCCTTCTGTGCTCCCTAGCCCAAAGAAGACGAGCTACTCTGTGGCGAACAGACAGGCGTGGACATTTGGTCAACCGTCGTGCTCGGTAACCATGTTGGAGCAATCTGCGATTAACGGTTGACCGGGAAACGTTGATCCCATGATATCTCCTCCATAAGCGACGAAGACGGCTCGTGGGCAATTTCCGGTTTCTGCGGCTGAAATTCAACAGTTGGCGATCATCTCTTCTTGTGGTCAATCTGGGACGTCCTGGAGATTTCCGTGGCCGCACATTCCCCGCCTCACGTTGACGTTTCAGGATCTTAGAGACTGCACTCTGTGATATCCCTAGGACTTCTGCGATATCAGTCTGCTTGTAGCCCTCCTGTCGCAGTGCTACCACTCTCTCGCGTGTTGCTGTTGCCGTTGGACCAGGCATAGTCCAGGGAACGTCTCTACCGATTTTTATTTCAAACATTCATTCGAGTTCCTTTCAAAAGGAACTCGAAAAAATGCAACCTTCTTATACACAGTGCTAAATCAGGGATAGGGACAGAATATCATATGCATAGGCTTTTATAGTCTACAACAAAAGAATTTATTACGTAATCCAAATTTCTCATGTTATAATGTCACCTGTGTAATGGGGAAACATTATGTAATCACTCAATTACCATTTTGTCTACGCGTAGCCTTTCAAATACCAACAAAACTGTCGATTTTTATTCAAAAATATTTTATTCCACCTTTATGACCAACAGTGTACATATATTCTAAAAACGAAAATGTGTTTTATATTTCTTTGAAAATTACTATTTTACTCAAAGGAAATCTATTTTCTTGACACTATGACGTACGTGACGGAGGAAATGAATTCAAATTTATGGATGATAAATTTCCCGAGCGTCAATAGTGACAAACTATGCATTCACCTGCTTTGAGATAATGGACTTCAATAGTCAGAAATCGCGTTGTATAAATTAATTTCTGCTCGGCCAGGCAAGCCCAAGAAATCGATTTCTATTTAGCAAAATCAGAGAATTTAAAAAGAAATCTATAAATTTCAAATTTTTAGAATACATGTATACACCTGGTATGTATTTTCCATCATATATAGGGATTTTTTGTAATGAGAAGAAGCAATTTGGCTCTAGGATTAAAAATATCTTCCTGACCGGAACGGTTTCCAACGGTTTATGTACAACTCCATATCATCAAGAAAATGTCATCCCCCTTGTAAAGTGTTAGCAGACGATACCGTGTGCTAGAATGTCTTGATTTAAATCCTTTTCTGATATTTCATTTGTAAAGTGATACAGGCCAATGATTAAGATTATTAAATATCATAATTTATAGGATTGAAGTAAATTGAATATATCATAAGGAAATGTGAGAAAAATACAATGCCCCGACCGGGATTCGAACCCGGGACCCTGGATTACATGACCAGTGCTCTACCAACTGAGCTATCCGGGCTCCCGTCGAAGCAAAGTAACAATCTCACATATAGCCCCTCTCTTTCCATGGAGCGTAGGGGGTACATCCATACCAATTCCATCGTACGCTATAATGGCCTACCAATGAGACAGGTCTTCCCTCTAAAGTCGGGCGAATCCATGCCAACGAATTTCTATAGAGGACAATTAAATTTGTAATTAAATATCATAATTGATAGGACTGAAGTAAATTGAATACATTATAAAGAAATGTGAGAAAATTACAATGCCCCGACCGGGATGTACCCCCTACTCTCGATGAAATATTTGTAGGAGACCCGAGGAAAATAATTACATTAAAGGGGTACGCCACCAGGCGGCCGTGGGGAAAATCAGGATTGCGTAAGCCCCGTTCATTCGTACACAAAGTTTGTACGTCGAACGCGTCCGTCGGACTGCTGGGATTGCATTTCGGCTTGCACGAAGCCGAACGAATCTCGCACGAGTGCTCGAGTTCAGGTGGAACGTGCATGTTGTGCGGCGACCAGTCTGGCCGAAGTTTGCGCCCCTCGGGGCAACGGCATGATCAATTAACGATCACGGTTCCCTCTCGCGGCATAAAAACGTCCACAATCTGGGCTTGAGCATCCCTTTAAAAGCCAAATCCAAATCCGGTGATACTGTAGGGCTGGACATCACCATTTTATGTAATTAGCCGACAACAAAAATACTGCCGACACCCTTTGTTGGATGCTCGTTGTTTATTTGATAAAACAAATGGAAAAAACAGAAACCCCCTAGTCAGAATATGCCATACGTGTAAAGAAAGTTACATCATCTCAGTTGTGCCCATCAACAAAACTGTTAAAAAGTCCACATCAGTCATGTCAGTGGCTACTTTTATCTTAACTGCAAATAATAACGGCTACTGGTGACAGCTTCATAAACTTTATCTCGTTACCACGAACGTCAGATGTGCATGTGTCTACCCAGCAGAGCCTTGTCTGACAAGTAGCCACATGTATGCGGACTACTTCTTATGCATGTTTAATTATCCTTCCTCGTTAAAATTATTTATTTTGTTATTGTTACTTATTCATTATTTTATAAAAACGTATGTATAATCTGCATGAGAATATACTATATTAACTTCCTATATGCATTTAATATAATCTCTAAAACAATTTAAGAAAAGTAAATCGAGGGACTACTTTGCCCTCGGGGTAGGTATACAAGGCCCCCATGACCTATAAAGTGATTAGGTTTGGGGGGGCCTAACACGTACATCTACCACGCCCGAAATGCTGTAGGGTGGTCTGTAAAGCATTAATAAAAAAAGAAAATTTCGGTATCGTAAAGTCATAAAGTCATAAAGAGTTAGGACCACTACAATACATAGGCCAAGAGTACATTTATTAAGGTACATATAGCATGATTTTACGTTCATGACTTAAATCTTCAAAATCATTAATGATCACCATTTTGTAAAATAACTTGAACAAAACTGTTTACAGGGCATCCCTAAAAGCCCCTTGTTTGTTTCGAAAATCGTACGTCTTTAATTAGCCCTAATCTCTTATTTATACAATCTCTTAACACATAAACCTCGGGGAAACCATTATTTAAATCAGTTCCGGATTTGTTTGTTTTGTTTATATATATATATTATTGTTTATGAACGATATTTCCTAAATTAACTCGTTGACTACTAAATTCTCTCATTCCCATAAGCTTAATACGGGGACCACCCGATTCCCATCGGCAATGGGTTAACTGAAACAATAGCGAGTTCAAGATAAATTACAGAACAATTGCGTTGCTCGACTGAATAATCAATCAATCTCATACTGCCAATAAGGTAAGTTTCCGAAACCCCTTTTATTTGAAATCTACAGCGAACTTTTGTTCTTAAGAAAGACAAGTTGCTTTCATTTTCGGAGCACACGCGAGAAGTGGGCAGCTGTTGTTCATGTTCACAGACTCGCACTTGGTCAAAAGGAAAAGGCGAGCCAGCTTCTTCCTGATCGTTCTTTTCTTTCCATAAATTCTGAAGTCGTACCTTCATTCATGTAAACTGCTAGGTTGAACGATACGAGGGAAAAGGAAGACAGACGATCCTTTGATACAGATATGGATGTTCGTATTTGCATATTACTCATTCTGGCCTCAGTCGTGTCTGGAACGGATGAGCTGAACGTGTCTACCAGTATTCAGAATCCAGAAACCATTCCCATCATTGGCGAAAATATAACTCTTGCCTGCACATACACACCATCGTCTGTGATTCGGCTACTGTATTGGAGGTACGGGAATGGCAATATTCTGGCAACTGATACATGTCTAAGTGTAGGATGTGGAAAAACTATTCCTAATAAGGATAAGTACAGTTTGGTAGCAGATTCTTCCAGTGGAAATCTCACAATTAGGGATTTAACGGCAAACGACAGTGCTAGATATCACTGCTTGGTAACCACGCCTTCGCATGCGACTTTAAATATGCTTGAACTGGAGGTGAAGTTATCAGGTAGGATTTATTTTCTTCTTTTATCATTTATTCTAGCTCCCTTTGGCTAGTACTTAAGCGTATGATATCAATACACGTTTAATTCATTACTAATTTTAAAAAGTACTTAACCCGTTTGATAGTAACAATCAAGTTTGAAGTCCTGTCGCTGATAAAAACATTAATTCTTATTTGATTGCTCGAGTTTAATTCATGATTTAAATCATTCAACCAATGTAACTTTACAAACAACGTTAGTGTTAATCAGGTTTGATCTCTTTTAATCCAATAGGTCGTGAAATTTGGTAGATATGAAAGTTAACAAAAGATAGATTTACATGGTAATTGTATAAGGTTTGCGTAATTTCCAGCCCTGCCTAGATTGATATTCATTACTGACGATCGGTCAGAGGATGGAGTCAAGAATGAAGAATCAGTCAGCATAACATCTGGGCAAACTCGCAACCTAACATGTTCAGTAGAAGACGCCAGACCACCTGCAGTACTTGACTGGAAAATTCCTCATGAGGTACGAGGAGTCCTGGGTAATCAGTACAACTCTGTTCAAGGTGACGCTTTCGTCTCTCAAAGAGTTGTCTCTATAACTCCGTCTAGAGACGATCATGGAAAGATTCTTCGCTGTGTAGTGTCTTATCGTGAGATGACAAATTATCTGCAATCTTCCATCCATCTTGATGTTCAAGGTAATTGTTTATCACTTCAGGACCACTCTCTTAGTAATTGTCTGAGTGAATAAACATCTGAATTTAGCGCTAATCGAGGTGGACATTATTCACATAAAAATCAATCCTATTAGGAATTGCTCGTATTGAAATCTTAGCTCGGCAGAAAATATTAATAAAAGAAACAAATACATAATACATCACTTTGATTTGATCATTTCTCGTAGTATTTGTTTCAAAACTGTCTTTCTTTCTCCATATGATACCAAAAAAAAAAATATTTATCCTTGCAATTGTTTGTGGTTTTCTTTTCCTTTTCTCTTTCAGTCTCGCCAAGTGATCTCCAGCTTACCGCATCCGAATCCATAACTACCAATCCAGCAGGAACAAGAAGTGTTATTGTCCTTGAAGAATCGCCTGCATTATTCAATTGCAGGAGTGTAGGATCTCGTCCTACAGCTCAGATATCATGGGTTATAGGTTCGGATGTCGACCCAGGAAGCACAACCTCCACATCTACCCCAAATGACGCAGATCCTGGTTTACGTGACACAGAGTCTGTCATACAGTTAATTCCAAAGCGAAGACATCACAATCAATTTCTTCGATGTATGGCAAGTGCTGGTATTAATCAACGTCTAGCCGAAGTGAGGATTGTTGTTCACGGTAAGTAGCCAGGTAACCCTTTGTAGTATATGTAATGCATCTCCGAGTGTTATTCCCCATCAAAAAGCGACTATGAAGCCATTATTCGTGTTATTAGGAGACTGCCTTGAGACAGATGTGTAACTTTACATTTCGATTGATTCGGATTACCCATAACAGGTTTCGTCTATTTAGCAATAATGATAGGTCAAATCATTCCTACAGGTATCATGACATTTGATTTCTAGAGATAAAGTATGATATTTAAGTCCTTCCTGCATATATTCATAGTCTTTAAATTTAATTCCAAGGATCACCGGATGCTCCATACCTGAATGGAACTCATAAATTGGAGAATGGGGTAGCGGTAACTGTGACTTGCACATCCAGCAATGGCTTCCCAGCACCAACTTTCCAATGGTGCTTTGGATCACAAAACGTCACCAAGGATTCTTATACAAGGTATTCAACAAATGAAAATCATCGAGTGGACGCCATGAGTGCATTAACGTTCACACCAACAGTAAATGACCATGGGAAACACATCGTGTGTGAGGTGTTGCAACCAAACGCTCCATCCTTGAAATCTGAGAATGTCAGCGAGGTTCTTCATGTTCTCTGTAAGTTTTTTTATTTAAGCCTAACTGAATTCATAATCCGAACTAATTCATTAGCTGCATCTGATCCTGAGGCGATAATTTCTTTTCCATTTTGGTTTCGCCATGAGTACGTTGAATAAGCGACAGTAGCCTATTTTTTTTCCTTCACAAACAAACATAAACTTATTATCTTTTTTATCCTCTCATGTGGAGCTCTTAGTGAAACAAGTAACTTTGTCAATTTATTATGAATTTGCTTTTTTTTAAATAACATAATAGGATGCCATTAACCTGTAGGTAGAATTCCATTTTTCATTTTACTAACAAATGGATCTTACACTGGTGACGTTCATATTATGCATCTCCATTTTACGGGATCATTTTATTCATGGGCATCTTTTCTTCCGAGTTCTCTTTACGCTAAAAAAATGCCATCCCATTTCACTACCCCTCCCCTTCTTTCTCTTTCTCTCTCTCTCTCATTATATTCTACAAATAATCATGCAGATTCTCCTGTCATTGTTAAGTACTCTGTTCGTCGGGTTCCGAGTAGTGAACAAGGTGTCGATGCTATATTTACGTGTACATCAGACGGAAGACCCCTACCTTCTATTAGGTGGTTCTTTAAAGACAAGAAACTCACCACCAACATCCGACGTCAGATTCACGGGAGTATTTTACAAGAAGATACCTTGATGTCGGAAAGGCTTATTATTGCTAATATTCGGGCAAAAGACAATGGCATATATTTATGTCTGGCTGAATCAAGGCTCGGTAATGAAAGCGCTACTGTTAACTTTACGTTTTCAGGTAAATTTTCCACAATTATTAGACCGAAGTCTATATATACATGTGCATTTATCACATTGTTCCTGGGGATAATGAATGCAAAACAAATTTCATGATTGAGATACATTTTCATTTACTGCTTAAATATATACTGAAGAAATTGAGACTTTTGACCCGATTTTTCACCAAACCCATCTCCTGTTATAATTTTTAGGGAGTCCAGATCCACCTTCTTGGTTCATCGTTGATGAAAAACAAACGACGTCATCCATCCTCCCCGTTGCTTGGCAACCGGGAATTGCTGATGGGTTGCAGCAAAGTTTCAGTCTTAAATACTTTGTTAATGACACGCAAGTACAAGACGAAGGTTATGGTGTTGTTACATGTTCCAATTTAACAGGGGTGTTGCACACGTTAAAAGAACTGAAACCATTTATCTGGTATCGGTTGATTTTATTGGTGTAGATAGTGATAACATGAAAAAAAAGTGCTGATATCGTTTTGCATAGTTTTCAATCATTTAAAGGAAAAATAAACAAAACAACAAAAAAATCATAAAAACCTGTATCCCCTACCAAAACCTTTTATCTCTCAGTTCGGATCTATATATTTTCATTATCTATAAACACATGAAAGCATTATGTTCTAGAATTAATTGCAAATATGTATGTAAATGTTGGATGTATTCTTGTCACACTTTGAATTTGAATATGTTCGCAGGAATACAACTCTGACATCCAGCTTCGCCTGTTATTCAGCACTTATTTTTCCAACGTTGATAGTTGATTTTAGACCCATGTTTCAAAGGTTTCGCAAAGAAGTCTATTTGGACATTTTTTTTCTGGGAATTTTGGAATGGTAAAACACAAAAACGAAATGCTTAAACGAGTACAGGGAGGTGGTTTGATCATACTGCACAATCTCATCAGGGCCTAAACGCCGTTTTCATGAATATAAAATCGTAGTAATCTATCATAGCAATGACATCCAATCCTGATGCAAATTACATCCATTCATAGCCTTGTAAAATTTCGTCTTTCAAATGTACTACATAGGATTACGAAATTGCAAACAGATCACAGCCCCGCTGTCCGATCATATGAGGTCGAAATCATGGTAAATTCAGTATTTTGGAGAGAGGAGATGGTTGCAGTCCCAGCGCCCCCCCCCCCCCCCCACCCCCCGCTCTCATCCCCTTAAAGTAGCCCCGGTATCTCAATGAAAATACCTTCTCATCCATCGTAACTAATGATAACTGAAACTTTAATGTCTTGTATACCATGATTTGGTGATGGAAATACTTTGGAGAAGTATAAAGGCACTTGGTAATTAATATGTCGAAAGGTTTTTGCTGCATTTAATAAACATAAGCTCAACATCCAAAAAGAAATGTAGTTTTTAACCATAAACGATTGTGTGAATATCGAAGAAAATTACGGAGAGTGTGATCAATGATTATTCTGCAGATACACATGTACATGTCCGCATATTTCTGCTAATGAAAGGAGAATAAATGTCTCAAAGATATTTTCTGATTAGTATGTATGGGTGTGCGCGTGTGTGTTTAAACTGGCTATAAATCGGAGAATCGTCAAAGCTGTATTAAAACCTCACTACAATACAATACCTAACAATAATAAACGTGGTCTTCTGTGAATTTTGTTGTATGTGTATTGATACATATGGCCAGTGAGGGTAGGTACTGTTTTCCCCATCTTAAGGA
The DNA here is from genome assembly GCA_025617745.1 of Heliocidaris erythrogramma. Lineage (NCBI taxonomy): Eukaryota > Metazoa > Echinodermata > Echinoidea > Camarodonta > Echinometridae > Heliocidaris > Heliocidaris erythrogramma. Next base: position 31,017,330 of record CM046854.1, read on the forward strand.
GATTGGGGAAATAAATGTTAAACGTAGAAAAGTGTATAGTAAAATCATGCAAAACCGTTATAACGCAAACCCGTAATAATTTGGCGTCAAAATAGTTAATCGATTACCAGGAGATCACTCTCCGCGCTCCACAGTGCAAGTGAAATTGCACGCAAACCCTGTGTGAATGGAGAAAGCATGAGCGACCCAAGATGCGTTCTCAATTTTTAAATTCACAGGGATGGCTTAAAAAGCAAGGGACCGCTGCAAAATACGATACTTTTGAAGACAAATTTATACTTATATCTATTCTCGCCGATTCCCCCCCCCCCCCCCCATGGCGTTTTGCTATAAATCAATCGAAATCATAATTCATCTTTTGCAAGCAGCTGTAAAGAACGCTTCCTATAGATGCAATGACAGTCGTTGTTTGTCCAATATCCAATGCGCATGATGATAACACGGCTGACGTGGCAGCAGTATTATAGTATTTTTTTTTCCTTCTCTCTATCTTCATTATTTCCTAATGTATTTCTTTATGTACCTTCCCCTATCTTCTTTTAATTTCTTTATGTATTTCTTTGTTTCACTTCTCTCTGTTTTCCTGTTTCCCTTATGTATTTCTTTGTTTTTCTTCTCTTTATTTTCTTTTTTTTTCTTATGTATTTCTTTGTTTTTCTTCTCTGTCTTCGTTTTTTGCCTTACGTATTTATTTGTTTTTATTCTCTCTTCCTTTTTTTTCTTATGTTTTTATTTGTTTCTCTTCTCTCTTCTTTTTTCCTTATGTATTTCTTTCCTATTCTTCATGTATTCCTTTGTTTTCTTTTCTGTGCTTTCCTTTTTTCCGTATGTTTTCCTCTGTTTTTCTTCTCTATATCTTCTTTTTATTTCTTTATGTATTCCTTTGTTTTTCTTTTCTCTGCCTTCTTTTTTTCCTTTGGTATTTTTTTTTCTTTTGAATTTCTTCTATTTTCTTTTTTGGTTATGTATTTCTTTGTTTTTCTTTGCTTTTCTTTTTTCATTATGTATTACTTTGTTTATATTCTCCATATCTTCTTTTCATTTATTTATATATTCATCCGTTTTTCTTCTCTCTGTCTTCCTTTTCAGTAAGCACAACCCTTGCGTCAAATACGGGCGAACGACTAATAACAGACTAGGAATATCGCTGGACCGCACGACCTCGCTGTGCTGGGCTTACGTAACAATCAGCAAATATGACGCTAATTATAACGCTTTGGCGTCATTTTACTACACTGCAGAATAAAGATGAATTAATTTCAATAAACTTAGTAACATGTATAATCAATACTGATATCACATAAACAGTAAAAATATACCTTCCTGCTGTACATTGGTTAGTTTGGGATACTGCACTTTAGAAAAGAACAAAATACAAGCTTACAATTACCATTACTACTATGTAATTATATTTTGTATTTCTTTATTTTATAATTTTTCTTAATTGATTTTCTTTTTTTAGAAAATATGATAGCAATACACTGTAGACAAAAAAGGTTTCCTCATGTAAAATAAAGACTATGGAATGTTTATATTCAATAAATTGCAGTCATTGGTGAAAAAGTGCATGCCACTGTATTAGACTGCAGTCAGATGATATTAGTTTTAGTTGCATGTATACTGGCAAAATGCCTGCGGCGAATGATGATATATGCGGAAAATGATGAAATAGCGCCTCATGGTTATAACTTTTAAAGCGACGGCTTGCTGTAGTTTAATGTGTAACTGACTTGGTGCCATAACGAAATGTCATAATAGAAGACGTTAGACGTAGTGTATCAACGACGAATTGTTCAATACATCGTATTGCTCGTTTCTAGTTGTTAAAATACCTTCATGGTCATAATGCACATCCATGTGTAAATTCATAAAATAGCAGTTTTGTCGAGTAATATTACCAACGTGTCCCTACTATGAAGGTGGTTTGTGTCGAAACACTACTTTGTATCGCTTTTATCATTTCTAGATCTGGTAAGTATCGGTTTATCATGTTCACTTTATGGAAATAGTAGAGACTTTATAGCTGAAGATCGTGGGAAGTGTGCCACCCTAGCTGCTGCGGTGGTAGAAAAAGAATGTAATGAATGTAAATGTCACAATAAAAATTAACAAATGGATAAGTAATAGTTTTCAAAATGCTATATATCTCTTAATTCGTTAGCATTTTACTTCCAAACTCTTCAAAAAATAGTTAGGTTGATGTAACTTGATAAAAGAATTTGTCACATCTCCTTGCAAAGGAATTCCGAAAATCAGCAAGAAACATGCTTACAACACAATTATCTAGTGAAAGATAATATTTTTGTTTTATCTGAGACTTAAATTTCATGCACATCTAGACATTGTTTTCCCATGCAAACACGTTTAAAAAACAATTCTGGTTAGATAAGTCTGAGCACTGTGAATATGGAACTATTCGCATTTCAACGTTCGCATAATGTAAAAAGCATGATATTTTACGTGTCCTGTCAGCAAGGGCGGATCCAGGATTTATAGAGGGGTTGGGCAAAATTCTGAAAATATCTGCCGAGGGAAGAAAATGGTAATTAATGGTATTATAATATATAACCAAGCACTCAAGACCGCCGACAAGCAACCCTCACTCTGGCTCAGATATGTGGACGACACCTTCGTCATCTGGCCCCACGACACTACGGACCAGGTTTACCGAAAACCTACCCACACAGACCGATACCTCAACTACTGTTCCTTCCACCACCCATCCATCCGGCAATCAATACCCAACTCTCTCATCAGATTCAGTAATTGAACATGATGTTGCGAGCACTCTTACCCTCATACCGAAGAGGTTTGATTATGGAAATCGTCTTCTCTGTCAAGCAGTTCAGCCTAATGCACCCTTATTGTGGTCTGTGAATTATACATTTCTTTTCAAAAAGCTTTCGTAATTGACATAAACACGCACCTGTTGAGAGAACAGCGAGACCGTTCGATCCGTCAGTTCTCTCCATGTTCACCAAGTATCTCCGTGGCTGTCCATTCTTGTCTACACCATTACTTTTAATCGAGTTTGCCTGTACAATTCAGTAAATGCTTAACATCTTTACGTGACTGATCTACTATATTTTGCACCTATCCGACTACTACAGAGATTCATTTTAGCAACGAACTTTTACAGTAAGAAATAAGCAGCATTTTTTTTTTTTTTTTCCATTTTTTTTTTCTTTTTTCCATTTTTTTTTTTTTTTTTTTTTTTACTGCAATGTCCTAATTCCGTATTTTCCATCTCTTTTTACTATATAAATAACTAATAAACGAACTGTACCGGCCGCACAGAAACGTTGTTAGCGCTAACAGCGCACTAACAGTACCGATAGCGATGATTTGGCCGCACAGAAGAGTAATGTTGGTCAAATTCACTAACAGCGCTGTTAGCCTAACATTTCAAGGCCGCACAGAAGCTAACAGTAGTGGTAATGTTTTAACAACTCACTAACGGTGCCAGGGGCACCAATAGTGACAATGTTAGTGAATAATTTCTTGCGTGCGCTATAACTTGCCTCTCCTTTTTTTAATACCAAGTACTTAAACATAGACCTAGACTAATTAAGAATGTGGCGGGTAACGGGTGACATAGATTTTGCTGATAACGGCATAAACTTGTTGTATGTTATTTAGTAATTCAATCTCATCTCTGGATGGAAATGTATTACTTAAAAACACCACAATTAAAATGGTCGAGTAGTTAAAGTTTCTTGGTTTACTTATTGATAATAAGTTATCTTGGAAACCACAGACTATGTATCTAAACAATTTACTCTCTAGAAATGTTGGTATTATAAACAAATTGAAATATTTGTTTCCCTCTCATGTATTACTCTTGTTGTATTCCACCTTGGTTCTACCCTACATAAGTTATGGCATTCTTGCTTGGGGCAACTGTACTAAGTCTCAGTTGGATAGACTCTCAGTTATACAAAAACGGGTGATGAGAATAATTTTGAAAAAGCCTAGACTAGCTCCGTCTAAAATATTATTCTTTGAAAATAAATCGTTGAGACTAAACGATTTGTTTTATTACCAGTTAGGCAGTTTAATGTATCAAGTACGAATTCATGAATTGCCTCAGGTTTTACAATCAATGCTTAAAACGAATGATGGAATACATAGGCATTCTACACGACAATCATATTTCTTTCATTTACCACTTCTTCGTACTCAGTTTGCCCAGAAAACATTAATCTAAACTGGGCCCTTCTATTGAAATCATCTTGATTCAAATCTAAAGCAAGCTTCCTCTCTTAAATCTTTTAGAAGAAATCTTAAACATTATCAAATTAGCTCTTACAGTGTAAGTCCATAACAGGGGCGTATCCCGGATTTCCCAATAGGGGGGGGGGGGGGCGCCAGGCATTATGGATCGCCGTCCTGGGGGAGGTCTAATGGGAGGGGGTGCCCCCTCCCCTTTGGAAAATTTTTGCTTCTGAAGAAGGGCTGAGATGCAAAATAATCCTATATGTGACCAATTTTGAAGCCTATTTAATGAACAACTTTTTTTTTCTTAGTTTTTTTTTTTACGACGGCCAATAGGGGGGGGGGGGCGCCTGATGCGCCACCCCCTGGATACGCCACTGCATCTGGACAGTATTTGGTTTTCTGCCTGTGTCTAAACAGAACATAAACAAAACCTTTCCTAAGACATCTTTTTATTCATACTTAATACACATACATGTATTATGTGTATCTGGTTTTTCTACTACTATATAAACGCAATAGGCTGACATTAACTGCTAGTATAATACTAGTTCATAGTATGCTTATTTAATTTTGATGTTTTAGTGATGTTGTGTGTGTATTGTTTTTTTTTTCCTTTTACACACGTCTTGTCTCGTCTCTTTATTGCTATATATGTATATGTATACATAATTACATACATGTATTTCTTAATTCTCTCTGTTATTGGGAAACCTAGTTTTAACAAGCTGTGCTTTTCCTTAGGTTCTCCCATGATACTGCTTTTTGGAATTGTTATGATATCTGTATTCGAAATTTTGAACGATGTTTGGTTACCAATAATGTCCATGGCAGATTTCTGCAGTAATATGAAAAAATCATTGGCATATCATTGGCAAATAAGCCTACTCCCATGAGTGAAGAGCTAAAAGCTAAACAATACATAAATAAATAAATAAATAAATAAATGAGAAGTGGGCTTGCATTTTTTTTTGTGGTACAGTATCTTAATCTAAAAGCTAAATGCTAGTAGTTGCAGCAAGCAGTAATTTCACGCGAAACTTGAATAACCTTTGTTTAAAGAATGAAACATGCGCTGAAAACCAAGCACACAGTAAACCACCAACATAGATAAGCATATAGTGGGAACGTGTAGTATTATTGATTAGAAAAAGACCCGTCAACCGGCGGGAATGTCATGTTTATTTTGGTCATTCGTCAGCAAATATACATTTTAAAACGTGAATACACAACGCATGCGCACTGTGCTATGCTGCATCAACAAGATTCATCAATCTATAATTACATTACTACTCACAAATCATAGATTTTGCCTAACTCTATGGCTCAAATCCATTAACAGCGCTGTAACAGCGCGAGTGTCTAACAGCGCCCTAACAGCGCTTTCTGTGCGGTCATCTCACCCGTGTTGTTAGTGGCGGATTTGTTTGTGACTTGTTAGCGCTAACAAAGCCGCTACTAACAGCGTTTCTGTGCGGCCGGCACTGGTTGTCTTCGTATCATCTCGACGGTTGAAGTCTGTGAACTATGCGTTGGGTTTGTGTTAACGTGTATTTCAGACGCCAATCATCCAGCCTTTATTTTCTACTGGCTTTGTAACGACACACAACTTTCTAACGGCACCGGTAATGTAACGCTGAGTGAAACTATACAAGAAGGTGAAACACTGACCTCCAGTGAGGTGAACATTAGTCAAATTCCCCTTTAATAGCACGCTTGCTTCAAGATCAAAATAATCATCTTATTTATATTAGCAAAATGATAAAACATCATGCCTATTAATCGTGTAAAACTTTGAAATACAGTCAAACACAATCTGATTTTGACGTCGACCGAATCCAGACAGCGTTTTCAACCCTCTTCGTTCATTGCCAACTTACATGTCACGACGCCTAACCGCAAAAATCAATTATTGCTTATTTGGTAGTGTTGTTCCCGAACAACAACAAAAAAATTGTCCCATGAGATTTATGAATATTTATTTTAAAATTTATTATAAAAAAAATAAAAATTTGTAATCATGAATCAAACACTCAACAATTCAGATATAAAAAGAGATAACAGGCAAAGTTACAGATTGCCTTGAATATCGTACGAACAACACACATAAATGATATCAGGGAATCAGGGGTGCCTTTTCCTTTAATTTTAGAGGTTCATCATCTAATGCTAATTTAGCTGACCACATTTTTCGGGTATAAGTATAAATATTTCCAAGTATAAATAGCGCCTACTGTGAAGAAGTTAGGGGAATGTTAAAAGGTCACATGTTGTTGTATGAAATATTTGCAGGTGACACACGTAAAAATTAAATTGGAGTCCAAGTCCAATAATATAATGTATACATTTATTTGTATACATATTTCTGGAATGATTTCAAGTGTCATATTTATAATCTTTAATCAACGTAGTAATCACCATCTTTAAAGAAATTATTTGAACAAAAACACTTTTAGGGCATAACAAAACGTTTTGTTTGGAGAATCGTCCATCTCTGAGAAGCCCCAAACCCTCATAACTACAGTCTCTAAGACCTCGGGGAAACCATAGTAATTTAGGTCAGTTCAAGATTTTTTTCATTCATAAAAGATATTTCTTGAACTAATTGACACTGCTGAGAGTTTAAGATAAATTACAATTGCTTGATTGAATTATCAATCAATCTTATACTGCCAATTAAGGTAAGTTTCCGTAACTCATTTCAATTGAAAGTGGCAGCCCACTTGTGTTCTTCAGAAAGACAATTTGCTTTCAATTTCGGAGCATATAAGAGAAGTGAATGATCATATTAGCCACTGTTGTTTATATTCACTCACACTTTGTCGTATGCCAGCTTCTTCCTGATCGTTCTTTTCTTTCCAGAAATCCTGAAGTTATGCCTTCATTCATGTAACAACCCTGGTAAGGAAAAGGAGCAAAGACAATCATTTAATACAGATATGGATGTTCGTCTACGCATATTACTCGTCCTCGCCTCCGTCGTTTCTAAAGCGTATGAACTGAATGTGTTTACTAGTATTGAGAACACAGGCGTCCTCCCCGTCGTCGGCGGAGATATCACTCTTGCATGCACATACACACCGTCGTTCATGTCTCGGATACTGTACTGGAAATACGGGAACAACAATATTCTGGCTACCGATAAATGTCGAGGAATGGGATGCGACAGTGAGCAAAATATTCCTGATAAGTCTAAGTACAGTCTGATGGCAGATTTTTCCAGCGGAAATATGACGATAAGGAATTTAACGGTAGATGACAGCGGCAGCTATGAGTGCTCGGTAACCACATCTTTCGATACAGTTTTAAACATGATTGAACTAGAAGTGAAATTATCAGGTAATATTTTCATACTTATTTTTACTTTCCTCCAGCTCGGTCTAAAGTGTGCGAAATTAAGACACGATTTATTTCATCACTAATTCTAAAAGTAGTTTATATTAGACCGTTAAAAAAACAGCAGTTCGGAAGTAGCGTCGTCAATAACAACAGTTATTCTTATTTGATTGTTTCATTTAAGTCTGTAAATCCTTCGAACGATGTGAATTTACAACTAATTTCGACGCTATTGTAAGTTTAAACTGTTTATTTCCAATCGGTTATAGAATTTGGTGCAGACAACCGAGTTGATACAAAGGTATGATCTAGTGATAATTTTATAAGTTTTGTCAAATTTTCAGCAATGCCTAGATTGATAATGGTCAGTGACGGTCAGTCTGATAATGGATATAAAGATGGAACATCAGTGAGCGTTACTTCTGGGCAAACCCACAACCTAACATGTTCAGTAGAAGGCGCAAGACCACCTGCAATACTTGAATGGCAGATTCGTAGTGAAGTACAGATTCTCCTGCATGATCAGTACAACGCTGTTGAAGGTGAAGCTTACATTTCTCGAAGAGTCGTCTCTGTAACTCCCTCCAGAGACGACGATGGAAAGATGCTCCGTTGTTTAGTGTCTCATCGGGATCTGATAAATCTGCTTCAATCTTCCATCCGTCTTGACGTTCAAGGTGCTTATCTTAACAAAGTTATCCTCTCATGATAGTTCGGTATGTGTTTTCAGATGGGTGAATATGTATCCAAATGTGAGGGTCGGGTTGTTGTAATTGTTGGAAATGGACAAAGCATCTGCGATTATTTTTACAATACTCTGTTTTCCTTATATTCTAGAAGAAGGTCACCTTGGAATTATGTTCACACATCTCATCTACTTATCTACTTGATCATACTCTGATAATGTGTTATATGTCTCTCTCCATTTAAATAAAGATATGTTCATTTCATAACGGATTTGGGGGTGTTCCTTTCTCTTTTCACTCAGTGTCACCAAGTGAGCTAAGGCTTAGCGCGTCTGGATCCATAAATATTAATGCAGGAGGGACAAGAAGTGCAATTCTCTTTGAAGACTCAGTCACATTGTTCACCTGCAGGAGTTTAGGATCTCGCCCTAAAGCTCTAATATCATGGACAATTGGTTCGGAAGACGACCCTGGAAGCACGACCTCCACTTCTGACGCGAATGCCTCAGAAACTAATTTGCGTGACACAGAGTCTACTCTCAAATTAATTCCAGAGAGAAAACACCACAATCAAATTCTTCGATGTGTTGCCAGAGCTGGAATAAACCAACGTGAAGCAAGAGCGATAATTATCGTTTATGGTAAGTTTCCGTATGGAGTATTTGTGATACAAAAACACTTCCATAGCGTTGACAGAGTGAACACACTGTGTCGCATTGTGTAACACCGTGTGACTGTGTTACACACTGTGGAGACGCTGAAGAGGCACTGTGCGCACACTGAGTGGCACATTTTCATGATTGTTGACACACTGTGGACACAGTGACTTTGGAGACACTGTGGGCGCATTGTCAGCACATTGAAAATCAAAGTACACACCTACCACTGTTGTTACGAGGATTCCCAAATGCGTTTCTATAATTATTGTAACAGTATGACTACATTGTGTACACATTAATTTCACACAGTTTTCACATTGGTGTACTATTTATTATGCATGGGATAAAATTTTTTTACTGTGCTAATAATAGTAATAATGAAATATGAAAAGCAAATTCCATAAACATAGTGTTACTGCTTAATATGATGGTTTATATCGTATGCTTACATCAATCGCCTAAAAGATGTGAATTTTTACTTTTGAACTTGCAGCCGTTTTATCTGATATTTATGTTGTTCTTTCCATTCTTCAAACTCAAAAGTGACCTAATGCAGAGGTTCAACTTTACATTTCGACTAGTTGGGTTTAGTGATACCATGTTTTGTCTATTTGAAAACTAATATTCCAAATGTGACAAATGTAGTATTTCTGTAAGTGACCATGATAAGTCCCAAAATTGCTATGAATATCACCAGACTTGATTTATTGTGATGCAGTTGTAATGCTCATAATTAAAAAAATATATATTTTATTCCCAAGGACCACCGAATCCTCCACAAATCAGTAGCGCTAGCGAATTGCAGGCTGGCGTACAAGCAACTATTAATTGCACCTCGAACGACGGCTATCCAGCACCAACTTTCCAATGGTACCTTCGATCACAGAACGTCACCAAGGATTCATATACACTGTCTTCAGCAAATGAAAATCAACGAGTGAACGCCATGAGTGTTTTGAATTTTACACCGACAGTACAAGATCATGGGAAACGCATCGTCTGTAAAGTGTTGCAACCTACTCTCCTGACCATGATGTCTGAAAGCAAGGTTCTTAATATTCTTTGTAAGTTTGCTTCAATTAGGCAGCTGATCATTCATTATCAATATCTGATCGTAATTGGGGAACTTCTTTCCGCTATTGTATTTTGTTTTTGTTTTCTTGCTATGACTGCATATGACAACACAACAGGTCGTTAAAACAAAAAGTGTACCCCTTAGACTAAGCTCTTTATGTAACAAGTAATCAAAAATCCTTTACTTCCGAATTATGATACCATACAAATCATTGTAGAAAGTATTTTTCATCATGGTGATGACAAGATGACCTCGTACTGCTCTAATAGCCATAATATATATCTCTATATCCCTTTTTTAGAGAATGCATTCTAATATATGTTCTGTCCTTTCCATTATCTCATTCTAATGAAGAATATAATCGTAACTGTTTTTCTTCGTACTCTTTTCAATGTTTCTTTTGAATCATAAGCAGAAAAATTGTACCCTTTTAGCCTAGGCTCTTTATGTAACAAGTAATTAGAAATCTTTTACTTCTGAATTATGATACCATACGAATTAATGTAGAAAAAACTTATTTTTCATCATAGTGATGACAACTTGACCTTGTAATGCACTAATGAAGGTTATAATATATTTCTCTCTATCCCTTTTTAGAGAATTCATAATTATCTTCTCTCTTTTCCATTCCCTCATGCTAATCAAGAATATAATCGTAATTGTTTTTCTTCGTTTCCTTTTACTGTTTTTATCAAGCGGTCATTTCTTATTAATTATATGCAGATTCTCCAGTTATCGTCAACTACTCTGTTCGTCGGGTCCCAAGTGGCCAGCGAAATGTTAATGCCATATTCACATGTACATCAGATGGCAGACCCCCAGCACGTACAGCCTGGTTCTATAATGGCACGGAACTTACCCACAGTACCCGGCATCGGATTCACCGTGGTGTTTTACAAAAAGAAAATACCTCTTTATCAAGTAGACTGATTATAATTAATACTGAGAAGGAAGACAGTGGCATCTATACATGCTTGGCTGAATCAAGGCTTGGGAACGACAGCGCAACGATCACCTTCACGTTCTCCGGTATATCTATAAAAGTATAATAATCACGTTTTGGAGGGGGCATGACGTTGAGAGACCAAAGTAAATGGATGAATTACATACGTTATCATTTTTGGTAGCAGAAAATGCCAAAAGATTTCATTTTACCACTTGAATTTTCACCATCCAATTTCAATTTCTTACAGGGAGCCCAGATCCACCTTATTGGCTCATCGTCGAACAAAACCAAACAACATCATCGATCATGTCCGTTGCTTGGCAACCGGGAATCGCTGATGGGTCGCAGCAAAGTTTCACTCTGCAATGCTTTACAGAATACAGATTGAAAGGACTAAAACAATTTTATCGTTGACTACGTGTATAATATGGAGTAAATTGCGCTTCATGTGTTTTCCCTCTTTCAGAATACTAAGGACACAGGGCAAAAAAAAATTAAAAAATAAAGAAACCTGTATCCCCTAACGAATTCAGATCTATGTGTGTGCATATCTTTGAAAATATGCACACACATAGATCTGAATAATGGTGTTGACATGAATTTTTTTGTAAATTAATGTTTTATTGAATGTACTGTTATCATACACTAAAATGGAATATTTTCATAGGAATGCAACTGACACATCCAACTTCGTCTCATTGTTTATTCACCTATTAATTCTGCCGCGTGGATGGTTGATTATTTCGAAGTTTTTTTTTTTCTTTGAAGGTTTTGAATGGTCATACGTTTGCTACGATTTCTAAACGTAAATGGGAAGTATCGCTTGAAAGAGAAATATAGAAATATCACAAGCCATCAAGAGAAGCCTCCGTGAAACCTGACTGGGAATACGAAATGTGCTCAAAGTAATCAAAAGTGTGAGTAAGTATAATTTTGTTTCCCTTTGGGCAAAGAAAATATATATTCAGAATTGCAGCTGCGACATATTGCATGTCTGGAGGTAATCTAGAATGTTAAGAACACAACAATGAATATTAGGTTCAGCCTGTTGTAAGCACAGGTAACGGCAGTCTTTTCGTATGGATGTGAAACTTGGGCATTGAAATGCAGAGATGGAAAAACGAATGAATGCTTTTGAGAATAATTGTATGAAAAGGCAATTGTCAAAAAAGACAGTTGTGGTTTAGTCATCTAACTGGATGGAAGAATAGCTTGGCAAACACATATAGGAAGGAGAAATCAATGACACAAGAGCAGGGAATAGAAAAAGACTTGGATAGATAAAGCAGTGAACAGGGATGTCTTTTGAGGAGCTAAGTAGAACAACTGAAGACAAAAGTTTATGGGGAACCACGTGTGTAAAGATTTATCAGATTGTCGCCCCAACGCGCCAAAGCAAGTAAATAAATTAATAGATAATCCTGGGAAAATAGACAAACTTTGATTAGTATAAAAATGAAATACAGCAAAGAGGAGAGGGAGCTATTGTTTTTATCGTTAATATTATATGACCAATATCGCAAGGGCCTAACGTCCCTTGCCCCAAAGCAAATCATGCTATCTTTTAAAGTGACATCCACTGTTGGTGCATGTTGTATCCTTCCATTGCCTTGTAAAATTATCGTCATCGTCAGCAACCCACCCCCCCCCCCCCCCCGCTTCCTTCTATACATAGCCACGGTATTCTATTGCTAATATATTTTTTTTATCCATTTTTCACTAATGATAAATGAAACTATTATGTCTCATCATGATATGATTTGATGATTCTAATTATTGGGAGAGGTAAAAAATAGATGTGTCGAAAAAAGCTTTGCTGTTTTTAGTACACATAAGCATGTATCGCCATTGCAACGCAGTTTATGACAATAACAATGATGGGGAAGTAATAAAATTACCAAAAATGTCACAATTTTGTTACGCTATTCATGTCCGAAAATCCAAAAGAACATGTTTTTGCGCACTGTATTTTTTATTTTGATTTTTTTAGTATTTTGGTACCTAGTAAATGTAAAAAATATACCACACATGTCAAATCTTGGTTGACACCATTCTGTATAGCCTGTGAAAAAACTACGTCGTTGCATGATTTATATTCTATCATTAGTATTTTATTACTCAAAAAGGACTTAGAAAACAAAAGAAGAGGCATTACAAAACTACTGTATATAAGGCATATGCCTACGCTTATTTAAAGATGTTCATAATAGAACTGTCACAACGAAAGAGGATAGAATGTGAAATATTCCCTAGCACTTTTCCTGTACTTAATAAGAAAGAGAAAAAGAAAACCACCTGTTAAATATTTCCTCATATTAAACCAAACAAAGAGATCCTGCATACAAAAAAGAAAGGAAAAAATGCTACTGATACGTATGAATTTCCAAAGATCTACAGTTTTCTTAATTATATTCCTCATTTTAATTTTCTTTTTTTTTTTTTTTAATAAACGAGGAAACTCCATGTTTATAACTTCATAATCTAGGACATGTTTGAAGGTCTCCGTTTTGGATGGAATTTGCACAACCTGAAGGGATAATCTAAAATGGGAAAAACTGGAAGAATAAAGATACTTAATTTCTTTCAATATAAAAATTGCAGCGTATAATTAACGAAGATATGAGAATCCCTGCATCTATACATACATCAGTTTGGAATATCATACTTCAGAAAAGAACAAAGCCCAAGGTTTCTATTGCGATGGATTTTTTTAACCCTTCATGGTAGGGGTCATCTGTGATAACATTAACACATTGTTCAATAAATCTCCCAAAAGAGCTAAAATGAACACGATGAAATACGTATATTCAATATATTGTGGTCATCGATTAAAGGGCCTTGCGGCTTACTGTCAGATAAGACTATAGCCAGATGATTATTTAGTTTTGGTTTTGTGATAATGGGGAAAGAAAATCTGCTGCGAATGATGCAATAGCGCCCCTTTTGTTTAAATGATTATAACTTTCAAGGGGCTGCTTGGTGATGTTAGCGAAACTGACTTGGTGTCAGAAAGAAGTTTCATAAATAGCCTTGAAGACCTATCATGATATTGCATTCATTTACAGGGTAGACGCAGTATATCTACGACGTATTCCCCAATGTTCGTTCAGTCCAATACATTGTGTGTTTCTCTTTTCGAGTAGTTTACATACTTTCGTGATCATGTATGAATTCGTAAAATAACAGTTGTTCGAATGACATTAGCGACATTTGATGGCGATTTGTTGGGAATTACTCTTTTTTCTAGTTTTTGTTATTTCCAGATCTGGTAAGATTTATTTTATCATCATACTTCTCTAATTTAATAACTGTGAAAATTGGACTACTTATATTCACCTATGTATGTGTAATTAGCACAGTGTGAATTTGCTATGTGCGTGGTGCACCTCAAAAAGAAACATTTGTTTTGTTTCACCGTGTGCAGGATACCATGGATTTGAAGTGTCGATCAACACATACAACTCCCTACCAGTCATTGGCGAAGACTTCACACTGGTTTGCACATTCACACCTCAAACCTGGAATAGGCGGGTAACTTGGAAAAAGAGTAACAGCAACACGTTGGGCACTCACGCATGTATATCAAGTTCTCATTGCCTATGGATTAGAGTTAGGAATCCATCAAAGTTTAGTTTGTTGGCAGACTCCTCCAGTGGAAATCTTACAATCAAAGATGTTACCAGGAGCGATGTGAACAATTATCAATGCACTGTAAGGAGTACATATGGGCCAGGGAACCCTGAATCAAGCAGCGCACATGTGACGCCATTGCAACCAGGTATAATTATTTATGAAAACAAAATCTACAATTAAGGGAATGATAATTCGTTGATACTAATCCTTGAAGGATGACGATAGGTTATGAATGAGCTCATTTCATGCTTTTTTATATTCCACATACTAAGAATCTTGCTGTTAGATTGGTCAAAAGGTAATCACGTGATAAACCGTAGTTTTCCCAATCAATCGACCCGAGAAAAAAAGTTCGTGACCTTGACGGAATAGTACTTAAAAATATGTTTTGGGGCATTTTAAAATGACTCTTTTTTTTTTTCACCTGTCCAGCTAATGAATGTTTGGAGAGCTTTTGTAATACTTTCATTCAATTCCAAATTACTACTTTACCTCCAAAGGTATTAAATTGATTTTTTGAGTGAGTAATGAATAGGTCCTCCTGGATCAGCGTGCCAAAATTCAGCCTAATCTGATAATCCCTACATACCGGTTGCTATGGCCATTTGAATACCCAGTTTTACTTTTGCGCACACAGAGAGCGAAGGTTTAGCACTCTTTTGTTCCGAACTTAAATGGCCATTTTCTCTGAATAGGAGTTATTGATTGCTGGTTACATACTGATTCTAAATGTGATATTTAAAGGTGTTATCATTGAGTAAACTAGGCAAGTGATATACCATTGGAAAGCTGAGAATCTCTACTCTCAGAAAATGTATAAAACAAAAATAATAATTTTAGCGACTTATTGTAGGTTTTGAGGCGTCGGGTCACAAATGTTCAGTGTCACATACCGACAAGTTGCTAACACTTACCCAATGAGGCTTTTAAGTCATTGTTACGCAATATTACCAGGATCAATCAATTTAAAAAAGTATTATCAGGATCGATTTATAATAGAAATCTTTAACAGCTTATGGTTGAAATAAGAGGTAGGGATGATTACAGATTACAGATTACAGATTTCAAAATGGATATTATCAATTATTATTCCTACATAAGATTTCGAATACGAAATACGAGTGACATTTTGTTGAGACACTTCGTAAACCTTGACCCACTTAAAACGTTTTATGAACCCGACCAATATTCTCTGTCCAGAAAACCTAATATCAAACAATATTTTTGATTTCCTCCAGCTTTTGTGTCCCAAATATAGTATGGGGTATGTCCTAGCTTGCTGATTTTATAGTGTCGCCATTGGTAGTCTACCATTTCCATAGATTTAGCTTTCATATTTCATTACATTGGTGGACATGATAATGAGGTTTTGCAGAAAGTGAAAATAATGGATACACCACCACATTGAAAAAAGACCTTCATATTAGAAAATATGTAACTTCCAAACGAAAAAATGGCTCAAAATAATGTTATATTGGAATTATAATGATAATACTGGATGTCTCGATATGCAAACAATTTTGGACGTGTCGACGACTAGTCAAATATGTTGGTATATCTCGACCGATATCTCCTTGAATTGATCTCAGGGCTAACCAATATTATATAATTTTGAATAATATCCTTTACTCCAGCTGCTCCCCAATGGCTCTTAATTCGTGATGACAGATCAAGTTTATACCTCAACAATGCAAATTTGACAGTCACAGTTGGTGAGCAGTATAATATCACATGTGTGTCGAATGGTGCCAGACCTCCTGTGGTCATTTATTGGGAAGTACCAGATGGTGTATCTGTCATTTTAAGAAGTCAGTCGAATGTCGTACAAGGCGATAGATATATCTCTCGAAAGATTGCTACGATATTGCCGTCCAGGAACGACCAAGAAAAGAGTCTCCGTTGCGTGGCTTCGCATCCGGAACTAACTAATAATGATGAACGCTCAGTTTACATAAACGTCCAAGGTAGGAATACTATTGCATAAATTCCTTGTTCACATATTAAAAGCTTGACAGTGCACACTTTGTAACCATATTGTGATGCTGTCAATCAGAAATGTTCCTTTGTTACCGTTCTTAATTGTTATTCGTTAATACTCAGAACCCATAGTTCAAACATGACGACGGCCAGTGGCGGAGATGTGTTACGCAATTATATTCATCAGGAGGTGGGGACGACTTATTGTTATGTTCCCACCAAACCAATGAAAAATATTCCCTGCTTGTTTCCGCCCTTGGTGACGGCAATACTCGATATGTACATATTTTCAAACTTTTATTCAGGTGACTTGAATTCCATTTAAAACGTATTTTGCTATCCTTTCTAAGGTCTACTTATAAAACAGGTATAGCTCTGCAGCATAATCTGCGTTTCTTACCTGATTTTATTTTTGTAGATTTTTTTTTTCTTTCTTTGTAATATAGTTCACCCGCACAGCATGCTGCTTTTACCATCCCGAGATAACAAAGGATACGAAACGGGGCCAACAACCTTTTCGTTACAAGAAAATTCATTGACGTCAATCACTTGTAAAACTATCGGATCCCTACCAGCAGTTGAATTATTATGGACACTTGGTGACACCAATAATATTCCTGGTAACACAAGCATATCAACAAATCGCAATGCTATGGATGAAGGTTTGTTTGACACGGAAAGTACTATCACGATACGCCCTGAGAGAAAACTCCATGGAAAGCTCCTTCAGTGCTTTGCATTTTTGGGAAACTTTTTTGAAGTACGGGTAGCTACACTGATTGTTCACAGTGAGTTATATATTATTTTAGTTTTTTAATTACATTTTGATTAGAAGTATATTGGAAGCTTTCATAATGCTTTTTTTTTTTTTTTTGAAAAATATTTTTCATATCCATTATCTGTCCTAATTTTTATGGAATGTGTATGCTATTTAAATTAAACAGTAGAGCTTCCATTTTTCTCAAATGATCATTCTATTCCATAAGACTAATAGTTATTTACACATTTGTACGTAAAGGCCGACCTGAACGTGTTACAATGACTAACTCAGATGATTTACAGGACGGTATACCAACCAATGTGAGCTGCAGAGCTATCAATGGATACCCTGCTCCGCTAATCCATTGGTACATCGGATCAAGAAATTTGTCAGAGGGCTCGTTTCTTAAGGCTTCGGTCAATGTAGATGGTCGGTACGATGCTGAGAGCACCCTTACCCTCATACCGAAAAGATTGGACCACGCAAAGCGCCTTCTCTGTCGGGCAGTTCAACCAACAATACCTTCATTGCGGCCAGCGATTGCTAGCAAGGTTCTTAACATCTCATGTTAGTATCTAATTCCCAATAGGTATTTTTGGCCAACACAGTGCGATAATTATTTTCATATTACGTAAGATATTTATGAGTTCTCCGCGTTCGCAATGTATCCTGAAGTCAAATTGTATGCGTCTGTGATTCTTTCTCTTTAATGATCTCTATCTGTATTTGTACTTGTCTTTGTGTGTGAAAGTACTACGCACGTTACGTCTAATTGCTCTTTAGGCAAACACATTAGTGACGATCATCAAAAGTAATGGGCTATTGTTTTCACATGTCTCTTATCTGTCTTTCCTTGATTTGATTGACAAGTTTCTTTTGTTAGTTAGCCCTACCTCCAATGGGTCTTCTTCATCCCATCTTCTTCCCCCATCCTGTATAAAAAAAAATTTCAGTATTTTTCGTTTACTTTTCAATAGACGAACCAGTTGCGTTAATCTCTTCTCGACGGTTTACATCAAATGGACTACTTATTGAGCTGTTGACATGTAATTCAGACGCCAATCCTCCGTCATTTACTTTTTACTGGCTCTCCAACGGCACCACACTTTCCAACGGGACTAGTAATGTAATATTGCATGAAAATGTACAAGAAGGTGAAATACTGACTTCCAGTGAGCTGACAATTAGAGATCCCCTGTCCGAATATCCCAGTGAATACAAATGCATAGCTGTTTCAATATATGGTTCCGGTACAGCGGTCTTCACTTCCTCATTTTCTTGTAAGTAGAACTTATTTTCAATTGAGTCTTGCCTATTGTCATAATTGGCAGAAATTATGTGTTGATAATATGTGTCACATTGAGAAAGGGAATTATAGGCCTACATTGAAGTTTAGGAGCCTCATTCACACTAAATGCATAAACAGTAGTTTGATTTTTAAGTATAATTGGAGGTCATTGTGAAAAGAGCCGAATTACACTTTATTACTAGCCTTTGAAACCAATTTCACAATAGTGAACTTCCTCTAGGCCTGCTTGCTTCCAAATTAAAATTTTAAAATAATAATGATCAAACTCCATGCCTATTGATAATGTAAAACCTTGAAATACAGTCATCCCGGATCCACCATCTGATTTTGTCGGCGACCGAAACCAAACATCTCAAACTCTCTTCGTTGCTTGGAAACCTGGATGCCACGATGCGTGACTGCAAAGATCAAGTGATAAAAAGCCACGTGTAACGTTACAGTTGTTCCAGAACAACAAAAAATTATCCCATGAGGTGATTTTAAAAACATTTACTTTGAAATAGGACAACATTTGCAATGATGACTCGTTAAACTCAATTAAACAAAACCCCGGATAACAAGCAAAGTCCCACAAACGACAGACATGAATTATGTGTGGGGATCAGGGCCAATTTCTTCAATGTGAGAGGTGCATCCTCCTATGCTGGTTTAGATGACCTAGTGTGACTTTACAGGTCTAAGTATAAACAGTTACCAGGTATAGATAGGCCCTGCCGTGAAGGATTCGGGGGAAAGTGTTAAAGCTCACATTATTATTTTGGTATCAAATGTTTGCAAGTGACCCACGTAAAAGAAGTTACATAAAAATCCAAATCCAATGATACATAGAACACAGGTATTTGGGTACCTGTTTCTGGAATGATTTTACGTTTATGAGTTATAACCTCCAATCGAAGTTATAATCATCATTTGTGCAAATAATTTGAACAAAAGAACTTTAAGGGCATACCCAATAGGCCACATGTCTTGATTATTTCGAGAATCGTAAATCTTTTGAAAGTCCCAGCCCTTTATATCTACAATCTCTAAATACATACACCTCGGGGCATTTTTTAGGACAGTTCCATTTTTTTCTTCATTCATACAAGATATTTCCAGAATTAATAAACTTTATTGATAGTTTAAGATAAATTACAGAACAATTTAATTGATTGATTGATTGTAGATCAATCTTATACTGCCTATTAAGGTTAGTTTCCACATCCATTTTCATTTGAAAGTGCCAGCCCTCTTATGCTCTTCAGAGAGACAAGTTGCTTTTCGGAGCAAATGAAAGAAGTGAATGATCGTTTTAGCAGCTGTTGTTCATGGTCACTCACACTTTGTCATAGGGAAACGGTGGGTCTACTTCTTCCTGATAATTATCTTTTCTCCATTCATTCATGGAACAAACCTTCTAGGGTGAACTATGCCAGGGAAAAGGGGAAAACGCCAGTCAGTTTTATTTATGTATTTATTTATTTAGTTTTTTACCCAGGTTAACCACATCAGTGAGTAACACACTGTTATACTTGCAGGCCCTGCATAACACAAAAATGAGACACTTACAAACAAGATCATATACACATATCATCAAGAGCGAAAAACAAAAAACAATAACACAAACACAGACATGCAGGAGCACGTGTGTCCAGTATAACGATTATATGTTAATGCAAGTAGAATAGTAGAATCTTGAGACAAATTCAATTAATGTTGTTTCTAAGTCTCCAGTACAAGATAACAAAAGATTTTGTCGATGTAGCACAGCGAATCCTACTATCAATTTGGTTCCATAGTATTGAAGTACTGTGGGAGAAAGCCTTTTTACCTGCCTGAGTACGGACAAGTGGCACTACAACACCATTGTGAACAGCATTTCTAGTCCGATATGCATGGAGGTTGTCGGATCTTACAACAAGCTCAGACAGGTAAGCAGGTACTTCCACATTTGTGGAATTTCCACCTATCCTCGATAGAGACCCATCTCAATTGATTATACACTAGTTCGATTGGAGTTGCATAGTCATCCTTTAAAACAAATCGAGCCATCTTCTTATGCTGTCTAGTTAGACCGTCTCTGAGGCCTTGCGTACAAGTTGACCATGCATTGCTGCAATAATCAAAGTAAGGTTGTATTAGTGAGTTGGTGAGATTTTTGAAATTTCAACTTCCTAAGCCTACCAAAAAGCGCAAGTCGGGAAGCAATCTTTTTCATTGTCTCTTCAACGTGATTTTGCCAAGATAGTTTTTCGTCCATCCAGACACCAAGATATATATATATATATATATATGTATTTAGCCTTTCCAGACAATGATTATCAACTACAATATTGATAGGCCCACAATTTCCAAGTTTCCTCGAGGACCCAAAGACCATGTATTGAGTTTTAAACAAATTTAATCTTAAATGATTTTGCATAAGCCATTTATTAACCATCTCTAGTTCACTATTAAGTACATATGCAATGTCCTGAATATTGTCACTACTATAAAATAAAATACTGTCGTCAGCATACATTATTATTTTTGATTTATTGACAGCCCGCGGTAAATCATTTACCATCAGTGAAAAAAGCATCGGCCAAATTATAGAGCCTTGTGGTACCCCTTGTTTGACACCAGTAATGTCAGACAATTTTCCCTTCACAGATGTACGTTGAGTTCTCCCTGGTAAATAGGACTGGAACCACCTAAGCTCCTTATATTTGACTCCATATAACGGATATGGATGTTCGTCTATGTATTGTATATTACTCTCCCTCGCCTTCGTCGTTTCGGAAACGTATGGGCTGAGCGTGTA
The DNA here is from genome assembly GCA_025617745.1 of Heliocidaris erythrogramma. Taxonomy (NCBI): domain Eukaryota; kingdom Metazoa; phylum Echinodermata; class Echinoidea; order Camarodonta; family Echinometridae; genus Heliocidaris; species Heliocidaris erythrogramma. Next base: position 31,038,708 of record CM046854.1, read on the forward strand.
GACTAGTATTCAGAACCTAGAAGGTATCTCCGTCGTTGGCGAAGACATCACATTTTAATGTACATACACGCCATCGTCTGTGATTCGACTGCTATTTTGGAAGTACGGGAATTACAATATTATGGCTACAGATAGGATAAATGTCGAGGAGTGGGATGTGAACAACCTAGTCTCACACTTAAATAGACGAATAGAGTCATAGTACCATCACCGTTAAAATGACATTCTTGGTCAATTTAAGGGACATTTATAATGGCGCCATCTACGTTTCCAATCGTGATATTGGTTTCGGCGGAGTTCAGTGCCGGCCGCACAGAAACGTTGTTAGCGTCAACAGCGCGCTAACAGTACCGATAGCGATGATTTGGCCGCACAGAAGAGTAATGTTAGTCAAATTCACTAACAGCGCTGTTAGCCTAACATTTCAAGGCCGCACAGAAGCTAACAGTAGTGGTAATGTTTTAACAACTCACTAACGGTGCCAGGGGCACCAATAGTGACAATGTTAGTGAATAATTTCTTGTGTGCGCTATAACTTGCCTCTCCTTTTTTTGATACCAAGTACTTAAACATAGACCCAGACTAATTAAGAATGTGGTGGGTAACGGGTGACATAGATTTTGCTGATAACGGCACAAACTTGTTGTATGTTATTTAGTAATTCAATCTCATCTCTTGATGGTAATGTATTACTTAAAAACACCACAATTAAAATGGTCGAGTAGTTAAAGTTTCTTGGTTTACTTATTGATAATAAGTTATCTTGGAAACCACAGACTCTGTATCTAAACAATTTACTCTCTAGAAATGTTGGTATTATAAAAAAATTGAAATATTTGTTTCCCTCTCATGTATTACTCTTGTTGTATTCCACCTTGGTTCTACCCTACATAAGTTATGGCATTCTTGCTTGGGGCAACTGTACTAAGTCTCAGTTGGATAGACTCTCAGTTATACAAAAACGGGTGATGAGAATAATTTTGAAAAAGCCTAGACTAGCTCCGTCTAAAATATTATTCTTTGAAAATAAATCGTTGAGACTAAACGATTTGTTTTATTACCAGTTAGGCAGTTCAATGTATCAAGTACGAATTCATGAATTGCCTCAGGTTTTACAATCAATGCTTAAAACGAATGATGGAATACATAGGCATTCTACACGACAATCATCTTTCTTTCATTTACCACTTCTTCGTACTCAGTTTGCCCAGAAAACATTAATCTAAACTATGCCCTTCTATTGAAATCATCTTGATTCAAATCTAACGCAAGCTTCCTCTCTTAAATCTTTTAGAAGAAATCTTAAACATTATCAAATTAGCTCTTACAGCGTAAGTCTATAACAGGGGCGTATCCAGGATTTCCCAATGGGGGGGGGGGGGGCGCCAGGCATTATTGATCGCCGTCCCGGGGGAGGGGTCTAATGGGAGGGGGTGCCCCCTCCCCTTTGGAAAATTGTTGCTTCTGAAGAAGGGCTGAGATGCAAAATAATCCTATATGTGACCAATTTTGAAGCCTATTTAATGAACAACTTTTTTTTTCCTAGTTTTTTTTTTTTTTACGACGGCCAATAGGGGGGGGGGCGCCTGTTGCGCCACCCCCTGGATACGCCACTGCATCTGTACAGTATTTAGTTTTCTGCCTGTGTCTAAACAGAACATAAACAAAACCTTTATTAAGACATCTTTTTATTCATACTTAATACACATACATGTATTATGTGTATCTGGTTTTTCTACTACTATATAAACGCGATAGGCTGACATTAACTGCTAGTATAATACTAGTTCATAGTATGCTTATTTTATTTTGATGTTATAGTGATGTTGTGTGTGCATTTATTTTTTTCCCCCTTTTACACACGTCTTGTCTCGTCTCTTTATTGCTATATATGTATATGTATACATAATTACATACATATATTTCTTAGTTCTCTCTGTTATTGGGGAACCTAGTTTTAACAAGCTGTGCTTTTCCTTAGGTTCTCCCATGCATAATACTGCTTTTTGGAATTGTTATTAATGTATCTGTATTCGAAATTTTGAACGATGTATGCTCACCAATAATGTTCATGGCAGATTTCTGCAGTAATATGAAAAAAATAATTCATTCATTCATTCATTCATTAAAGTATAGGTTTTCCAAAGCAGTGTTTGAAGACCTTTTTAACATTGTAGGCCCTGCTTTGGAAAAAAGAACGTTACGGTGAGTAACCATGTACCATACCTTAAGTACAGTCAATGTAACTGAATAGTGTAAAAGGCAGTGGCGGCACCAAGGGGGGCATGGGGGCATTTGCCCCTCCCCCCCCCCCCCAGTCAGAAGCATTGCCCCCCCAATAATTTTCGGAGTGAAAAAAAACAATAGGGTGGAAAAAAAATTGTGTGCACCCTTGCCCCCCCCCCAACATTTTCCTTTGCCCCCCATTTGCTCCCCCCAACCCCACTTTAAAAATCCTGGTGCCGCCACTGGTAATAGGCTACATACGCATCAGCCACTGATGATGAAAATCATCATTGGCAAATAAGCCTACTCCCATGACTGAAGAGCTAAAAAATAAACAATAAATAAATAAATAAATAAATGAGAAGTGGGCTTGCATTTTTTTTTTTTTTGTGGTACAGTATTTTAATCTAAAAGCTAAATGCTAGTAGTTGCAGCAAGCAATAATTCACGCGAAAGTCTTTGGAATCAAAGTTAACTGTTCATATATTGTCGTAGCTAATCTAGTAAGTTTATGCAATCAGAAACTTGAATAACCTTTGTTAAAGAATGAAACATACGCTGAAAACCAAGCACACATTAGACCACCAACATAGATATAGTGGGAACGTGTAGTATTATTGATTAGTAAAAGACCCGTCACCCGGCAGGAATGTCATGTTTATTTTGGTAATTTGTCAGCAAATATAAATTTTAAAACGTGAATACACAACGCATGCGCACTGTGCTATGCTGCATCAACAAGCTAGATTCATCAATCTATACATAGATTACTACGCACAAATCATAGATTTTGCCTAACTCTATGGCTCAAATCCATTAACAGCGCTGTAACAGCGCGAGTGTCAAACAGCGTCCTAACAGCGCTTTCTGTGCGGTCATCTTACCCGTGTTGTTAGTGGCTGATTTGTCTGTGGCTTGTTAGCGCTAACAAAGCCGCTACTAACAGCGTTTCTGTGCGGCCGGCACAGGTGGATTGAAGTCACTAAAGCGTTGTATGCAATAAACCGAAACTCTGAGGAGTGAATGAAGGGCGATTTATTTCACGATAACGCCACTGTTTTACACATTTCCATTAAATAACCTTCAAAAACAAGACATACTTTTGATGCAAAAATTGACACAAATATTTATGATCGATTCAGCTCAGATCGATTTCTCGGATAACTCGATTGGAAACGTAGATGGCGCCATTTATAAATGTTCCTTAAATTGACCAAGAGTGTCATATTAACGGTGATGGAACTATGACTCTATTCGTCTATTTAAGTGTGAGACTGGGTTGGATGTGGAAGTGAACAAACTATTCCAAATAAGTCTAGATACAGTTTGAAGGCAGATTCTTCTAGTGGAAATATCACGAATAGGGATTTAACGGTAAATGACAGTGGCAGCTATGAGTGCTTAGTAGCTCCATCTTCTGACGCAGATTTTGATATTATTGAATTAGAGATGAGGTTATTAGGTAAGATATGTCTCCCGTTATTCTACTTACCTTGGACTATTACTAAAGTGTTCCAAATTATGACACGAATGATTCATTACTAATTTTAGAGAGTACTTAACATCCCACCGTTTGAAAATAGCAGTCAGGTTGGAAGTCCCGTCGCCTTTAATTAATTCTTATTTGATTACTTTCTACGACTTTCATCGACCGAGTAATTTAGTAGATACACAAGTTAAACGAAAAAAATTGTATAAGGTGTGCCTAATTTCAGCCATGCCTAGTTTGATACTGATCAATGACGATCGGTCTGAGGATGGATACAAGAATGGTGCTTCTGTGAGCATTGCATCTGGGCAAACCTGCATGCAACCTAACATGATCAGTAGAAGGCGCAAGACCGCCTTGACTGGCAAATTACTGATGAACTACAGATTCTCCTGGATGATCAGATCAATTTTGCTCAGGGACATGTTTATGTCTCTCGAAGAGATGTCTCAGTTACACCGTCCAGAGACGGCGATGGAAAGATTCTCCGTTGTATGGCGTCTCATAAGGAGCTGGAAAATGATCATTCTGTATTTGTCCATCCGTCTTAATGTCCAACGTGATCACTATTTATCATTTCCATGATTTCAGGACCGTTCTCTATGTGAATAAACATCTAAACGTAGAACATTCTATTCGTAATTGCTCGTATTGCAGTTAGGAAATATCAGCTTTAAGGAAATCTTAATAAAGGACACGCATTGACATAATTTCTAAGAGTTTGATATAAATTACAAAACATTTGCTTGGCTTGAGTTGCATTATCAATCGATCTTATCCTGGCAATTAAGGTAAGTTTCAAAAACTCGTTTCATTTGAAAGTGACAGCCCACTTGTGTTCTTCCAAAAGACAAGTTGCTTTCGTGTTCGGGGCAAAAGAGAGAAGTGAATGATCATAATATTAGCCACTGTTGTTCATGTTCACTTACACTTTGTCATAAGGAAACAGTGGGCCAACTGCTTCCTGATCGTTTTCATTCCAAAAATCCTGAGGTCGTGCCTTCAATTCATGTAACAACCCTGCTAAGGAAAAGGAGGAAAGAAAATCCGTTAATACAGATATGGATTTTCCTCTACACGTATTACTCTTCCTCGTCTCCGTTGTTTCTAAAGCATATGAACTGAATGTGTTTGCTAGAATTGAGAACACAGAAGTCCTCCCCGTCGTTAGCGAAGATATCACTCTTGTGTGCACATACACACCATCGTTCATGTCTCGGGTACTTAATACGGGTACTTCAATATTCTGGCTACCGGAAATATGACGATTAGGAATTTAACGGTAGAATGACAGTGGCAGCTCTGAGTGCTCGGTAACCACATCTTCTGATACATGATTGAACTAGAGAAATTATCAGGTAATATTTCCATATTGTTTTCGACTTACCTCACGCTAGTTCTTAAGTGTACGAAATGAAGACACCATTTAATTCATTACTAATTTAAAAAGTACTTTAATTCAGACCGTTAAAAACAAGCAGTTCGGAAGAAACGTCTTCAGGAACAACATTAGTTCTGATGTGATTTATCGAGTTTCATTTTAGAATGGAAATCGTTTAAACGATGGGAATTTAGAAATAGTGTTGATGCTATTGTAAGTTTAATATGTTTATGTACGATTGGTAATATAATTTCGGTACAGAAAACCCAGATGACACAAAGGTATCATGATACAATAATAACTTCATAGGTTTGCCAAATGTTCAGCCGTGTCTAGATTGATAATGGTCACTGACGGTCAGTCTGGTGATGGATATAAAGATGGGACATCAGCGAGCATTACATCTGGGCAAACCCACAACCTAACATGTTCAGGACAAGGCGCCTGACCACCTACAATACTTGAATGGCAGATTCCTAGTGAAGAACAAATTTTCTTGCATGATCAGTATAACGCTGCTCAAGATGAAGCTTACATCTCTCCAAGAGTCGTCTCTGTAACCCCCTCCAGAGACGACGATGGAAATATTCTCCATTGTTTAGTGTCTCATCGGGATCGGATAAACCTGCTTCAATTTTCCATCCGTCTTGACGTTCAAGGTTATTATCTTAACAATGGTATCCTCACATTACTGCTCGGTATGTGATTCCGGACGGGTAAATGTATCGAAATGTGAGTGTAGGGTTGTTGTAATTGTTGGAAATGGATAAAATATCTGCTACTTTTGTCATACTCTTTGATAATGTGTTCTCCTTTTCTCTCCATTTATATAAAGATATGTTCATTTGATATCTGATTTTGGGGTGTTCTTTTCTCTTTTTACCTAGTGTCACCAAGTGAGCCAAGGAGTACGGCGTCTGGATCAATAATTACAATTGCAATTCTCTTTGAAGTCTTAAACACATCATTCACCTGTCGGTGTGTAGGATCTCGCCTTAAAGCTGTAATATCATGGGTGATTGGTTCGGAAGACGACCCTCGAAGCACGACCTCAACCTCTACCGCGAATGCCGCAGAATTAGTTCCAGAGAGGAAACACCACAATCAAATTCTTCGATGTGTCGCCATTGCTGGTATAAACCAACGTGAAGCAGGAATGATCATTATCGTTCATTGTAAGTTTCCGTATGGATATTTGTGAAAAAAACACTTTCATAGCGATGGCAATTGAACACACTGTGTCACATTGTGTAACACCATGTGACTGTGTGACACACTGTGGAGACACTGCAGAGCCTGTGGGCACATTGTGAAAACACTGAAAATCAGAGTACACACCTACCACTGTTGTCAGGAGGATTCCGAAATGGATTTTTTTTTCTGTATTGTAACAGTATGTTTACATTGTGTACTCATTATTTTCACACTGTGTCCACATTTGTGTACTAGTTATTATCCATGGGATGCAATTTATTTCTGTTCCAAGTAATAGTGCAATATGAAAATTCAATTGAATAAAAGTAATGTTTTACTTTTTTTTTTTACTTTTGAAATTGATACAGTGCAGCCGTTTTATCTTATCTTTGTGTTCTTTTTTCATCATTATTCAAAATCAAAAGCAACCTAATGCACCCTTTATTCCGAGACAGCCATGAAATAGAGGTTCAACTTTACATTTCGACAGGTTGGGTTTAGTGATACCATGTTTTGTCTGTTTGAAAACTAATGTTCCAAATGTGAAAAATCTAGTAATTGTAAGTGACGGTTCTAGGACTCCTACCCCCTGGACAACCACCCCCCCCCCCCGGATAACTACCCCTAGGATAACCACCCTCTAGGACAATTACCCCCTAGGACAACTACCCCCTGGGGCAACCACCCTCTAGGACGACTACCCCCATAGGACAACTACCCCCCGGATAACTACCCCCCAGACAACTACCCCCTAGGACAACCACCCTCTAGGACAACTACCCCCCGGATAACTACCCCCGGATAACTACCCCCCAGACAACTACCCCCTAGGACAACTACCCCCTAGGACAACTACCCCCAGGACAACTACCCCCGGACAACTATCCCCCGGACAACTACCCCCGGACAACTACCCCCAGGACAACTACCCCCAGGACAACTACCCCCGGACAACTACCCCCGGACAACTACCCCCCGGACAACTACCCCCGACGACTACCCCCCGGACAACCACCCCCTAGGACAACTACCCCCAGGACAATGCATAAGGAAAGGGGAGAGGATAGATGGAAGGAAAGAGAAGAAGATAGATGCAAGGAAAACATATCCTCTCCACTATCCTAATGTATTTCTTTGTTTTTCCTTCCATCTATCCTCTTCTCTTTCCTTCCATATATCCTCTTCTCATTCCTTATGTATTTCTTCTGATTTTCCTTCCATCTATCCTCTCCCTTTCCTTATTTCTTTCTTTTGTTTTACCTTCCATCTATCCTATTCTCTTTCCTCATGCATTTCATTGTTTTTCCTTCCATCTACAGTGGAAACTCAGTATCAAGAGGTCTGATATAACAATATTCCTGATATGACAAGGTAATAATATTCCGGACCATGCTCTTTATAATCTCTTGTTTTTTAGTCCTTATATAACGAGGCAATTTCGATGGTCCCAAGGACCTTTGTTATACTGAGTTTCCACTGTATATCTAGCTTCTCTTTTCTTATGTATTTCATTTTCCCCCTTTGTCAGCTTCCCAGGCTGGCTGTATGATCGTGCACAACTTGCATAGAGGGTGTGCGCTGACGACTTAGACTCTTTCACCAGAGCACTTGCATGATTTTTTTTTTAGCGAAATTTCCTACGCTACGGTGGAAAACGAAAACAACCCCTCCCCCCCCCCCCCCCCGGAACAACTACCCCTTAGGGCATCCACTCTTTAGGACATCTTCTTGACAAATACCACCTAAGGTAACTACCACCGGGACATTAACGACTTAGGGTAATTATTACTAGTAATCGGACAACAACCAACATAAAAACTATCCCCCAAACAATTTCAACTCCCAGGTACTCGATGGCATTTAAACTGATTTCGGCCAGTGTAGGATGAGTAGGGGGGGGGGGGGTGACCAACAATCAGTAAGGATATAATGAGTATCCGGAGGAGGGAGTATCCACCTCCCACGGTAAGAACGTTTTGGAAATCTGGTTATAAACAGGATTTTGGTGCATTATGATAAAATTCACCTCACCACCTGAGTTAAATGTGTCTATACCCATGATCACGAGGGGGGGGGGGGGGGGGGGGGGAGTGAGGGGAGATTTCCCCTGGTATTACATTTTTTATTTAAAAGTTTGGTGTTTAAAACTTGGTGTTTGATGGTCCATTGTACAGTTGAATTCGTAATCCATCTCAACATGATTGTATACCACATACTATTTTTTTAAATCGACCAACCACAATGCTAGTGTCCTTTAATACTCGATTGGCTGGTAGCTTTGTACCGAGTTGCATAATTTTAGAGTGCGTGAGGGAGAGGGGGGGGGGGGGGGAGTTGTGACAAACGACTCGAATATTTGTTTTCCTTCCCCCCCCCCCCTTAATTGTTGATCATGCAAAACATCTAATAGAGAGTTGATATTGCACATGCATGGGAATACCTGCCTTCATGCATTGAAGAAAAAAAAAACACACCAAAAAACAAAAACAAAAATAATCTTTTTAAATGATAGTAGGCTATATATAAACTATTTTTTGTTGTTTTTTTTAATGTGATAAACTAAGTTTTATTGTTGGAAGTTGGAGGAGGAACAATTTAAGCGAGCAAGCATGAGCGAAAACAAACACTTCTCTTTTAATAAAATTTGGTATATTATCTAAACTTTATTGTTGCAGGTCGGGGCAGAAATTTTGCTAAAGGCCATATTAATTCTATTTTGGCGTACGAGCGTAGCGAACGAGCACAATCTTGTTAAATGTGATGTTAAGTCCAATTTGGGGTACTTTTCCTAGAGGGTGGTTGTCCTGGGGTAGTTGTCCGGGGGGCTATATTTTTTTCTGTCAGGACTTGAGCCACCCGACGAGAGAGGGCAGTATTTGAGCGTCAAGAGGGGTGACAATACGGTTTATTCCGTCAAGACTAGTCGGCATGAATATTCATGAAAAACAAATTGTAGGAATATAATGAAATGAGCGAACCAGTCACGCAGTTCCTTGTGTGGTGCATTCGGATTCACGTTGTGCTCGTCATGAAGGAATCACGAGTTCGAGTCTCGGCAGGCTAAGGGGTGTTAGAATTTAGGAAAGTATCGCTGACAAAAGTTTCTTTTGCTGAAATAAAGTAAGGTGAAACTGAGAGAATATACAAGTCTTAAAGTTGTAGTCTCTCTCTAAAAGTCTCCTAAACGGGCTTTTTGACGCTCAAATACTGCCCTCTCTTGTCAGTGGCGCAAATCCTGACAGAAAAAAAAATACGCGTCTGTGGTAATTGTCCTAGAGGGTGGTTGTACTAGGGGGTAGAGAAATACACTATTTTTTCCTCAAAATATTAGTCTCAACCTGGTCGTTGCCATAGTAACGACCATATCGTATAAATACATTGTTGTAGGACATTGCATGACCAATATTTTGATGACAATAAAATTTGGAGCATGAAACGAACAAATGGAGACACTTGTTATGTTTATATGTTGTTGCATCAAAAATATATGGCATTTTCTAGAAATTCAGATATTACCATGGCAACTGCCAAGTCAGATGTTAACTGCAAGGTAATGCAGCTTGAAAGAGATATTCTGAGACATTAACGACATGTATTTACGTTGTATGTATTTATATATATTTATAAAAAATATGTTATTTTCTGAGAACTAATTTGTTACCATGGCAACGTCTCTAGCACTTTCATCCACCACCAATTGATGGCAAATAGGCACATAATGATAACTGATTGATCTGGGTAACAAAAAATAACAGAATAGATGAAACTGTGTCTAAGAGGATGGGGTACGTTTTGGGTATATTAGCCTATACACTTTTGTTATTGATTTCATAAGCCATTCATACCTACTTTAACTTTTGCATCATTTTGTTGCCATATTAACTGTCCAATCAGGCATGACTGTTACCTCAAAATCTACATCTAGACCTAAAAGAATTTGAAAGTGGAAAGTATTTGTACTTAGACATTTTTATTATATTTTGCCTTTTTTATACAAAAAAACTATATTTTTCTTAAAATACCAAATTCTACCATGTCGTTGCCATAGCAACGACCATGTTGTGGCATAAATATGACTTTGCACGACCAAGACTTTGATAGATATCAAAGTTTTGGCATGAAATAGATATATTTATACAGTTCTATTATGTGTATGATTTTTCATTACAGAACTATGCTATTTTCTGAAAAACTTTAGGCGTTACCCTAGCAACGGCCCTTTTGGACCGTAACCATGCCCTTTGACAACTGAGATTTTGATTTTAATCGAACGGGAAGCTTGAAATTGATACACTTCATCACTAACATTATACTTTTATGTTGTTTGTTAAAAGATATATGTTATTTTTTTGAAAATATTTCATTACCATGGCAACGGCCGAAGACGTCATTTAGAAAAATGGCAACAAGTAAATTCATGTTCAGCACCCCCAAAATAGGGGATGTAGCACAAAAAAATCAGATTCTACAGAAAATTTTAAGTAACCTTTCAACTTGCCATGTACTATTAGATCAAATGACAATTATACCAAATCGTTATTATACTAAATGAGTGTTGACTCAATGAGTATACACCAACTGAGGTTAGACTAACTGACAAATGGACCGAATGATGTGTAGACCACATTGTTATTAGACCAACTGGGTTTAGAACATTTTTTTATTAGACGAAATGGCATTTAGACCAATTGATAATGTACCAAATGGTTATTAGATCAAATGGTTTTAGACCAAATTGTCATTAGACGAATTAACTATAGACCAAATGGTAATTAGACGAAGTGAAAATTTAGACCAAGTGGTAAATGGACGAATGATGATTAGATCAATTGATTATTAGACCAACTGATATTAGATGGAATGATGTTAGACCAATTGGCTATTAGACCAAGTGGCAATGAACCTGTATAACTATGACAGGCTAAAGTTTGTCTGTAGTATTAGACCAATGTATACTAGACCAAGTGAACATTAGACCAAACTGTTATTAGACGAAACGATGATTGTACCAAATGGTAATTAGACCAAATGACAATTATACCAAATCGTTATTAGACTAAATGAGTGTTGACTCAATGATTATACACCAACTGAGGTTAGACTAACTAACAAATGGACCAAATGATGTGTAGGCCACATGGGTATTAGACCAACTGGGTTTAGAACATTTTTTGATTAGACGAAATGGCATTTAAACCAATTGATAATGTACCAAATGGCTATTAGATCAAATGGTTTTAGACCAAATGGCCATTAGACGAAGTGACTATAGATCAAATGGTAATTAGACGAAGTGAAAATTTTCACCAAGTGGTAAATGGACGAATGATGATTAGACCAATTGATTTTTAGACCAACTGATATTAGATGGAATGATGTTAGACCAATTGGCTATTAGACCAACTGGCTGTAGACCAAGTGGCAATAAACCTGTATAACTATGACAGGTCAAAGTGTGTCTGTAGTATTAGACCAATGTATACTAGACCAAGTGAACATTAGACCAAACTGTTATTAGACGAACAGAGAATTGGACCAAACGATGATCAGCAAAAATGGTAATTAGACGAAGTGATGATTAGACGATGTGGGTGTTAGACCAACTGGGTTTAGACAAAATGGCTATTAGACGAAATGATGATTAGATCATTTGGTTATTAGACAATTGTTATTAGCCGAATTAGATTTGACCGAGTGAACATTAGACGAACTGATTATTAGACGAACTGATGTTTAGACTAAATGGGCTTAGACCACATGGGTATTTAACCAAATAAGGTTTAGACGAATTTGCTATAGACGAAGTGGTGATTACACGAAGTGATTAAACTGATTATTAGACCAAATGGCTATTAGACTAAATGTAGATTAGACGAATTGGTGATGGACGAATAGACCGAATGATGTTGGATCATTTGGTTTTTAGACCAATTGGCATTAGACCAAGTGGCAATTTACCGTAATAACTTACATCGATACATTATTTGCAAGCAATGAGTTTTTACATTTGTGGTCGACGTGTTACGACATTTGTGGTAAAAAATTGAAATTTTTACATTTTGTAGGCGAAATGTTTTTACATTTGTGGTTAAAAAGATTTTTACATTTTGTGGGCGATTTTTATTACATTTGTGGCCATTTTTACACTTGTGCTTGACATGTTATGACATTTGTGGTTATTTTGACATTTGCGGGAACAATGTTTTTACATTTGTGGTAATTTTTACATTTGTGGTTGATTTTTACATTTGTGGGCTCTACACCCCCCCCCCCCCGAATTATGATACCATACAAATTAATGTAGACATTAATGTAGACATTAAAGTATTTTTCATCATGGTGCTCACAACTTGACCTCGTACTGCAGTAATAGTCATAATATATATCTCTCTATCCCTTTTTAGAGAATGCGTTGACTAATATATATGTTCTCTGTTTTCCATTCTCTCATTCTAATCAAGAATCTAATCTAATTATTTTCCTATTATTGTATTGCTAATATACTTTTATCCATTTTCACTAATGATAAATGAATCTTTTATGTGTCATCTTGATATGATTTGATGATTAAAATAATTAGTTCATGACAATAAACAATGATATGGAGATAATAAAATTACGAAAAATGTGCCATGATGATTTTTTTATATATATAGTTAAGAATTAAAAGGTATGAAAGGTATTTTTTTACTGTTTAACTTTTGTTATGATGTTTACGTGCGTGGATATAGGGCTGTGTAGTATTGCTGTCTTTTCCAGTTACTGCTTTTCTCGTGCACCCTCAATAATCTCCATAGGACCTTAACTACGTTTCTAATACTGCAAAATTAATAGTCACTAGCATATGAACTTCATCAAAGGTAAAACAACTATACTTTTATGTCACCATGCCTTTTTTGCATTGTTAATTTTATTGGGGTGCTTTACGCTAATCATGACCGAAAATCCACAAGAAGATGTTTACTCTTTTTTTTTTTTGGTTCAAATCTGTCCCCAATCCAGGGTAAATTGCATCGAAAACCGTTTTCAAAGTGTTTTAAATGCCCCCCCCCCCCCCCCATTGTAAAGTGCGTAAAATAGCCATTTCAAAGGTTCAACTTTATTTTTTTTTTTTTAAGTCCCAACTTTCGCTTGCTTTGCTAAATACCTCGAATTTATTTCTTCAGGTATTTCGTTGATTCTGCGCCCCTTTATCGGAAAAAGTAATTACTCTGAAGCTATAGGTACCTGTGCATCCTTTTTTTTTCTTCAAAGTGTGACATGAATTAGAAATTGCATTCCAGAGGGGTAAAATTGCACACAAAAAAACTACCGCTCATTCGCTTTCCTCCCTCGCTTTTAGTTATTTATGAAACTTTAGCTGCTAATCCCTGAGTTTCAATCCATTTCCACGTAATTTGATATTTCCAGAATTAAACGCGGGAATTTATCTTTATTGATTATTTAAAGCTAATAAGTTTGTGCAGGGGGGGGATTTTGTTGTTTGTCCCGGGCGCCATTATTCCTAGATACGTCACTGTACACATGTCAAATCTTGGTTTATATAGTTATGTATAGCCTGTGAAAAAGCATCATCAGTGAATGATTTATATTCTATCATTAGGATTCGTTACTAAAAAAGGACTTAAAAATCAAGAAACGGCATTACAAAACTACTGTATATAAGGCCTATGCCTAAAATTTACATCAACCGATAATCTTACGCTTATTTAAAAATGTTCATAATAGAACTGTCAAAACAAAAAAGGATGGAATGAGAGATATTCCCTAGCACGTTTCCTGTAGGAAAGAATAGAGAGAGAAAAAACCCCACATATTAAATATTTCCTCATATTAAGCCAAAGAGTTGGTAACAATCTGGCGAAGGAAATGCCGCAAGCTAATCTTTCAATGATTTCCTTGACAACCCTAACCCTAATTCCATGTTTTTCAATCCTACAAATACGAGTGAAATCATCAATATTGTCAGCAATCTGCAGAATAAGAAAAGTCCTGTGTTTGACGGCATTCCTAATTTCCTTTTAAAGAAAATTATCATAGCTATCGTTGATCCCTTAGTGCACATCTTTAATATTTCTCTCAACACAGGACGGGTCCCTAATAAAATGAAAATTGCAAAAGTTTTTCCTCTTTTCAAAAAAGGTGACAGTCAACTTGTTTCTAACTATCGTCCAATATCCCTACTAACATCGCTATCTAAGATTCTTGAAAAAATTGTCCATACAATAACAACACATTTTTTCAAACAACACAACATTTTCTCAAACTCCCAATTTGGGTTTCGGGAAAACCATAGTACCTCTCATGCAATTTTGTCACTTATTGGTAAAGTCACCACTTCTATTGATAAATGTTGTCACACTGTTGGTATCTTCCTGGACTTCTCCAAGGCCTTCGATACCATAAACCATGATATTCTTCTACATAAACTTTGTCATTATGGAGTTAGAGGGAAGGCCTTGGAGTGGTTCAGGAGTTACCTCACTAATAGGACTCAATTTGTATCGGTTAACAATTGCAATTCTTCTACTCTTCCAATTACTTGTGGCGTGCCGCAGGGTAGCCTACTTGGCCCTCTACTTTTCATTACGTACATTAATGATATACAAAAATCTTCTAATTTACTGTCATTCATACTCTTCGCTGATGACTCAAATATTTTCTTTTCTCATGCTGATGTTAATCAACTTATTACAATTGTAAATTCTGAACTGACATATGTGACCGATTGGATCAAGTCAAACAAACTTTCACTTAATCTCCAGAAAACAAATTACATGTTATTTAGTAATAAAATCAATAGTTTACCGGGCAGTATACATTTTGATAACCATGTTCTTGATAATGTTTCTATAACAAGATTTTTAGGAGTTCTTATTGACAACAAATTATCATGTAAACCTCATATCGACAGCACATGCCAAACAATTTCTAGAAATATCGGAATCATTAATAAACTCAAACATTTTCTTCCTCCTCGAACATTGCTGACACTTTATTTCACATTGGTCTTTCCATATATTAATTATGGAATTATAGCTTGGGGATGTGCAATAAAAACACAATTAAATCGGATATTACTTTTGCAGAAAAAGGCTCTAAAAATAATATTTCAAACGCAATTTAGATCACATACCGATATATTATTCTTTGAAAACAATATTCTGAAAGTAAATGACATATATCTTTTCCAACTCGGCCAATTCATGTACACATTAAGTAAAGACAATCTCCCTGCAATTTTTTATAATATGTTCCGCAAGAATACTTCTATACATTACTACCCAACTAGACAACGAAACTACTATCATCTACCATTAACAAGAACTTTATTTGCAAAGAACTCATTTGTTTACTCTGGATCTGCATACTGGAATTCTCTGCCTCATGATTTTAAAGAATCCCCTAGTATTAATGCTTTTAAACGTATGCTTTAAAAAATGTTAATCCGTCAATACTCACAGAAACAGGCCAAGTCAATACACAATTAACTATAACATATCCATACCTATATTATACCTTCGTATAACATTTTCTTAAAAATTGAAATCATATAAGCATGCCTAACGACCTGACGTTCCATACACGTACCCCTGCAGTCTGTCTTTTCATAATTACCTGCACCTTCTCTTTCTGCCCCCTGTTATTATATTTGTTATTAGTTATACTTTTATAACTTCTTATATCTTGTATATATTATGTGTTCATTATACATTTTTTTCATTTTTCCCCTGGATTAAAACGTATTGAAACTAAGTTCAGGGGCTTATCTTATTATAAGCTGAAGTGTTGTTATGTTGCTGATCCTTTTTCAAGAATTATGATATTTTCATGTATTCTATATGACACATGTTCGAACAACTTTGCTGTATTATATTTATTATGTCATGTTTCTTTATATTTTGTTTATGTGAAACGGAAAAATAATAAATTAAAAAAAATTAAAAAATAAAAAAAAAAACCACGTAAACGAACAAAAAGGAAAGAAAAAATGCAACTGATACGTTTGAATTTCCAAAGATCTACAGGTATTTAAAAATTATATTCCTAATTTTCATTTTCGTTTTTATAAACGAGGAAACTCCATGTTTAAAAGTTTATGACCTAGAACATGTTAGAAGGTCTCTGTTTCAGATGGTATTTAATTTTATTTCAATAAAAAATTGCAGCGTATAATCACGATGGGAGATCCATACCTTTCGTCTGTACATACATCAGTTTGGAACATTATACTTCAGAAAAGAACATAGCCCAAGGTTTCTATTTCGATCGGTTTTTTTTAACCAGTCATTGTCACTTGTAACCAGGCACAGCAAAACCACCAAAAAGTTGCACTGTGTGATTTTCAGTTAGGGCTCAATAAATGTGTTTTTGGTTGGCATAGTCAAATTTTAGTTTTGGGTATTTCCTGAAAGAGTATACTTTTTCTAAGTAATCTAAAAAATTGGAAACACCCAACAATCTAAAAGTGGTATTTTTGACAGTTTTTTTATTAGACTTATGTGTGTCTTCTCTGGATTTTGTTGTATTACTTTTCTTTTTTACGACCCTGAATACTTGTCTCATGTTGATCTCCTATAAATATTAAATGGAGTAAGTTCTTGCATTGATACTTGTGCGCTATGATGAACAGGACTAATTAGTATGTCAAGTTTTAGGACAATCTGATAATCCCTTCATAGAATTCTTCATTGAGTTTTAATCCTCCTTTTGTCACCTTAGCACAACACCTTGCAAGTCAGAGTGCTTCAATAGACTGCAAATTTTAAACCCTTATTTCTCAGAAGTAACATTATGAGGGACAGTGCATTCTTCTCTTTGTACAGTGAGTTAGGAACATCCAATGCTAATGGGTTATATATCATTTTAAAGACCTCAGCCTGACCGAATTTTGAAATATACCCTTTATTCGTCCACGGGGGGCTATATATTTTCTGAACGAATTGAAACCAACTTCATGAGATTCCGTTTCCTGTGGAATGAGTAACAGCGTCCCGAATGTTGAGCCCCGGTGGTTTTTCTGACGAGGGCCCCGTCTCTGAGGAACGCTACTTTGCGGGGGGTGAAAATTTGATGACGACATATCGTGTAGACGCACTCGGAGCTGTATACATGACATGTCGTCACACGTCTAGCGACCCCCTGCAGTTTCCTCTGTTGTTACGCCATAGGGAGGGGGCGGACCCAAAAAAATTATCTTTTTTTATTTTTTATGGATAAACGGAGACGAAAATTTATGAATACCCAGGGTAATTATATTCTTTGTTTACTAAGCTTTACGTCAATATATGGTTGTTTTGGGTCAGGCTGAGGTCTTTAAAGCAGAGAATCTGCTCCTTCAGACCCAGTCCTTAACTAAAAATTCATATCTGGCGACTTTTTTGTGGTTTTGTGGTGCCTGTTTTGTGTATCACATTTGTGATACCATTAATACATTGTTCAATAAATCTCCCAAATAGCTAAAATGTAAACGATGAAATATGTATATACAGTAAATTGTGGTCATCCATTAAAAGACCTTGCGGATTACTTTCAGATAGTTTATAGCGAGATGATTAATCAGTTTTGGTTGTGTGTATAATGGGAAAAGAAAATGTGCGGTGAATGATGCAATAGCGCCCTTTTGTTTAAACAATTATAACTTTCAAGTGACTGCTTGGTGAAGTTTACGAAACTGACTGGGTGTCAGGAGACATGTCATAAATAACCTTGGAGACTACACCTATCATGTTACTGCTTTCATTTACAGGGTAGACGCAGTATACCAACGACGTATTCCCCAATGTTCATTCAGTCTAATACATCGTGTTGCTCTTTTCGACTGTTTTACATATTTTCATGATCATGATGCACATCCATGCGTGAACTCGTAAAATAGCAGTTATTCGAATGAAATTACCAACATTTGATTCATCATGATGGCGATTCGTGGGGAAGTACTCCTTTTTCTAGCTTTTGTCATTTCCAGATCTGGTATGAATTATTTATTTAAACTTGGACTACTGGTATTCCCGTCTGTGTGTGTAATAACAGCAGAATATGCCTTTGGTGTGTGCTTTAAGCATTGTGCTAGTTGTACCTACCCTAAGTTGTACCTAAGATGTACACATCTTAAACATGATAAGTGGCGATTCGTGTGGAAGTACTCCTTTTTCTAGCCTTTGTCATTTCCAGATCTGGTATGATTTATTTATTTAAACTTGGACTACTGGTATTCACGTCTGTATGTGTAATAACAGCAGAATATGGCTTTGGTGTGTGCTTTAAGCATTGTGCTAGTTGTACCTACCCGTGAAACATTTCTTTCGTTTCAATCTGTGCAGGATACCATGCATTTGAGGTGTCTATCAACACATACAACTCCCTACCAGTCATTGGTGAAGATTTCACACTGGTTTGCACATTCACACCTCAAACCTGGAATAGGCGAGTAACTTGGAAAAAGAGTAACAGCAACACTTTAGCCACTCACTCTTGTTTACCCAGTTCTGCCTGCCCATTGCATAGTGTTTCTTACCCGTCAAAGTACAAATTGTTGGCAGACTCTTCCAGTGGAAATCTTACAATAAACAATCTTACCAGTGATGATGAAAGCAATTATCAATGCACTGTAGGCAGAACATTTGGGGTTGCGAACCCAGGATTAAGCAGCACAAAAGTGACACCATTGCCACCAGGTAGGCCTATACTTTTTAATTAAAACAAAATGTACACATCTTAAACATGATAAATTCCGTATACCTAAATGAAAACACATTTGTTAAAAGTTATAATGCTTGATAGATGATAATAAGAGCACATATAAGATGACTGAAATCTTCCTTTTCCTTTTCAATGTTTTATAAAAATGGAAATCACTGTAGGAAGCTGTAAAAAAAGAAGCCCATTTTTATACATTTGTCGGCCTGTACTTTTAAGCATTCGAGAAAACCGATAGTGATAGATTTGGGGCATGGTGAGGGCTTGCTCTTTGCTATTTCTTCGGGGTTGTGAGTATGTATTACTACTGTTACTACAGTCTACATATGCGGCAACATACTAGGTTAAACAATAGCATCCGAAAAATACTGTTTCTGAAGGGTTTAAAGTAGTGTACTGTTACTTTCCTATGAATAATTTTAGGGCGCAATCTTTGTAGGAAAGTGGTTAAACTAACCAGAATTTCTTTTATCATCTGAAATGCTTCACATGTGGATCTGTTTATCATGAATATTCACGCTCCACCAGTTGCACCAAATAGGCTCTTTGTCAGTGATAATAGATCAAGTGGGTACCTAAACAACTCACCTGTAACAGTGATAGTTGGCGAGCCGCATGACATCACATGTGTCTCACAGGGTGCAAGACCTCCTGTAATGTTGTACTGGCTTATACCGGACAAACTGGCTGTCGTTTCCAGAAGTCAGTATGATGTCATACAAGGCAACAGCTATGTCTCCCGAAAGACTGCTACAATTACGCCATCTAGGAATGATAATGGAAAGATTATCCGCTGTGTTGCATCGCATCCCGAAATACAGAACATTCATTATGAACGTTCGGTTTACATGAATGTTCAAGGTGAATATATATGTATATATGTATTTAATCACGTGATTATCAAACGGCTTGAAAGAACAGTTTTGTAATCAGACTAAACCCAAAACTATCAGAGAGGCACCGATATCTTACTGCGTTTATTATTTCTAACACAAATCTCAAAAACTAATGAAATGTCAATTGTAAAATGCTATATATTTTAGAGCAGTTATTCTGATAAACTGGTATTCGTAAAGTATACCTTTCTACTACCAAAGGAATCGCACATACTTTCCTTTTATGGTATCACCTCTCATTATTTTACTTCTTTTTTTCTATTACAAGTTCTACCGACGACGATACTGCTTGCCTCATCTGCAGACACTAAACTATATGAAGGTCGGCGTATGGTCGTTTTTGTCCATAAGAACTCTTCATCGTCTTTCACGTGCACAAGTGTAGGATCACGGCCAGAAGCTAAGATGTCATGGGATCTTGGTAACACGAATATCACACCTATGGACATAACATATGCAAATGCCTTGGATGGAAGTTTGTATGACACGGAAAGTACAGTTCAAATACGCACACAGACAGAGCACCACAAGAAAGTTATTCGATGTTCTGCATCTCTTGGAGTCACTGTCTTTCAACGAAGGGAAGCGATGTTGATTGTTTATGGTGAGCCCATATTCGTAGATATGCTAGTATTTTACTTCAACTTTACCAAAGCAATTACATAGTAGGCCCAACGCTGAATCATTCCCTCCCTCAAACAGAGAGAGAGGGGGGGGGGGGAGAAGATTTTTTGTCTTTTCTTCACTGAAGGCCTTTGCTTTAAAGGGATTGATTAACTTTGTGGAGGCTTGATTTGATAAATTGTTGAATTTGGCATTTCCGGTCACTTTCATATGTTTACTTTTGTGAATGATATGATTTTTAAGTACTCCCCCCCCCCCCCCCGGGCTTCATTATTACACCATATTACATACACTGATATCATATAAGGCCAAGCAGCTTAGATTTTATCAAGCCTCTACTAAGTTACCGAATCACTTTTAAGAAAGTACCAACTTACAGTAAAATACCATACTAGACATAGCTCCAGTAATAATTTTTTTTTCTTTGTTAAGGACCCCCGACCAATGTAAGCTTAAGTTTACCGGTTCGTATGAAAGATGGTCTACAAACCAAAATAACATGCACAGCAAACAACGGATACCCTTCCCCGTTCATCAATTGGTACATTGAATCAAGAGCAAAGGCCGATAACTCGTCTCTTCAGGCATCAGTAAGTGTAGGAGAATTTTTTGACGCTCAAAGTACCCTAACCTTCACACCATTGCGGAGTGATCACGGGAAACGTATTTTCTGTGAAGCAATTCATCCCACATCCCCATCTATGTGGTCAAGGAATACTAGCAAGGTTCTGAACATTTCATGTGAGTATAAAGTATTCCGATTTATATCGGCATATACATGTATGACAGACCCCTTGTCTCTTTTTCCATGGCTATGTATAAACAATTGCTATCCTTATCATAACTATATTAATTTTTCAAGGTAAATTATTTCCCTTCATCACGGCGTGTATAGGCCTACAATGCAATAGATGCTACAGATATTATCTCTAAATTTTTGTGTCTCATCTTTTATCCTCGAAGAAGACAAACGTACCTCTCCTAACCGTCAAACGCCCTCTCTTTTGCACCTACATTTTGACAGCTTTCTTTAATAAAGAGGTCATTAGAGGTCCTTTTTTTTTTCTTTTCAAGTATCTAAATATAAATGAAACTTAAAATTAGTCAATATCAAACTGATATATGTCTTACAAAGTATAATAAAACCTTCTCTTATACTAACATTTAATTTTAGACGGCTCAGTCTCCAAATGTTGTATTATTTTAGAATCTGACGTATTTGACAGAATATCTTTCTACCGCTCTTTCTTTCTCATTTTAT
The DNA here is from genome assembly GCA_025617745.1 of Heliocidaris erythrogramma. Lineage (NCBI taxonomy): Eukaryota > Metazoa > Echinodermata > Echinoidea > Camarodonta > Echinometridae > Heliocidaris > Heliocidaris erythrogramma. Next base: position 31,060,478 of record CM046854.1, read on the forward strand.
TCCAAATAAAGACAAGCCTGTTGTGAACCTCTCCCTCCGACGTGTTATAACCGAAAACCCACTCATCAATTTTATACTGACATGTACCTCAGATGCCAACCCTCCAGCATACAATTTCATATGGTTATGTAATCACACTACCATATATAACAACACTAGAAATGCAACTATTTATAGCGCTGTGCAACAGAATGAAAATATGACTGCAAGTGAGATGAACATTAACAAGATCCAGCTCGACGGCCCGTGCAATTTTAAGTGTGTAGCATTCACAAGAGTCGGTATCAGCGAGGCTTTCTTACAATCCAAATTTCTCCGTGAGTAAAATGTTCTAAATATATATTAAGTCTTAAACTATATTCCTCTCTTGCCCACATTACTTTCTACTTAAATAAACAGGTGGACTGAAGAGTTATACTGACATAGTCATAATGATGTCGGTGATGATGAATATTCATAGAGCTTTGTGAATTCAGTAGATATTTTAGACCTAATATTAAACTGCAGGAATTAAATATCAGAATGGAGGCATTTGTTGTTGCATTTTCACTGCTGATCCAGTCACATGCAAACTAGGTAAAATGTAGCTGATTTTGTTTTTAAAAGGAATTTAAACAAAACTTAAAATGATAATTAACCATCCTCGAATTTGCCAAAATAATAAACTTTTTTTTTCTTCAGAGAGTAGCTGCACCTATAAAGACTTCAATGCTCTTATCGTGTTTTGTCACAAACCGATGTATTACAGTGCTCCCGGATCCACCGTCTGAGTTCGTCGTCGATCCAAACCAGAGGACATCTTCAACTCTCTTCATTCATTGGCAACCTGGGTTCGGGGGACATTGGCAATAAACTTCTAGTGGTAAACATTGACCTAAAGAAAACAGTACGCTGTGTGGTTGTATATTAATTTTTTCATGTGTAGAAGGTGTAGCAGGGCTAACACTATCCTATTGAAGTAAGTTGCCTTTAGGCCAGTTTCAGAGAAATTTTAAGCTTCAACGCATAAACACTCCCACCCTGAGCCGTATAATCAGCAATTCATATGTGAAAACATAATCTAAATGGTGATAATATTTTAGAAAAAAAATCTAGCGTTCAAATAATTACTTTCCTCGTATTTGCTGATAATTCTTGTTATTCATAGTCCATGCAATTACATCATTGAATGAACTAAAGCTTGAAATAAAGAAGAATATAAATCATTGCGATGTAAAGGATAACGTTTTTACTACAGAACATTCCTATCCATGGATTGTCAGTCAGGCCTTCTTGACACCGTTTTTAAAACTGATAAGGCAACCTTCTTTGTGACAAGATGAAAGCATCCGAATATTTAGAAATAAATAAATATAATTAGCTGAAACTGCCGATATTTTACGGAAACACAGTGCCTCCATTATTCAATTAATTATATTAATCAATTGTGTGTAGTCATTAAGGTACGTTTCCGAAACCTCCTTCAATTAAAACTATACGCCACTTGTGTTCTTCAGAAAGAGATGTTGCTTTCATTATCGGGGCACGTACACGATTGAAATGAATGATCGAGTCAACACTGCGGTTCATGTTCACTCATTTTGCAATTAGGATTCAGGAAAAATTACTTCTTGCTAGTCAGCCTTTTCCTACCAAGCTATTCTGCCAAGTTGTACGATGTTTCATGCAGCAAACATGGCAAACCTCATCAGTTGAAATTACAGGAAAATGGTAGGGGCAACCATTTGATACAGATATGCATATTCCTTTAAGAATAGTTCTATTCCTCTCCTTCATCATTCCTAGATCGTATGAGATTATCGTATCTACCATATCTGTAATCAAGAAGTCATACCTGTCGTTGGCAAAGATATTACACTTCTATCAGTGCGTGCATGCTCACACCCCTGTCCATACTTCGACTATTATCTTGAAAGGACGAGAAGGACAATTATCTCGCTACCGATAGATGTCGAGAAGAGAATTATTAAAATGAGCAAAATATTCGTAAGTCCAAGGACAGTTTGATCTTCCAGCCGAAATCTAACAATCAGTCATCTAACGGTAGATGACAGCAGCCCCATGTGTAGACCTGGTATATAGATATCGCCTTTATAGTTTCTTTATGGAAAGTGCCACATGTGTACTAATTTATAAGATATTATAAAAGTCTTTCCCTTGTTGAATTTGATGGTCTGCCCTGCTGACCACATCAAATTAGTTTTAAACTCCACCATGCCTGCTGAGTTTCATGGTTAGTCATAACCAAAGTAGGTGTTTAGTTTATGTCTATATCACACCCGTATTATGAATAATGTTTCTCAAAGACCAATCAGGAATCCTTTCTACCTATAACACATCGTGAAGAAAAGGAGCATATGCATAAATAACACTTCAATAAAATAAACCCTTCTTGATTTCTGTAAACTAGATGAAGCAGGATCTTTTTTCATAACGTCGTTTTTGGAAAGTCCCCATGGTTAATAGTAAGAACACAACAAAATATATGGTAGCTCCCACCGCCATGCATGGATTTTCAACAACAAATGGCATACATGGCATCATTTCAGATAAGCCCTACAAACTTGGTTACAACTCAGAGTGTGATATCCACCATCTCTCCCTGGTCATGATCACACACATCACTGTAAACATGTTGCCGATGTGAGGAAGAGGTTTCAATAGAAGGAATCTGACGCTGATGCCTGGCTTTGGAAGTCCTTGTCGAAAGACACTATATTGAAGAGGAAAAGTCATGTCTAGGGGTCTTAGTTCAAAATTTCACTAAGATTCATAATAATAATAATAATAATAATAATAATAATAATGATAATAATAATAGTGGGTTCTTGTATAGCGCACATGTCGGCCAGACTTGGCACTCCTGGCGCTCTAAAATTATTACCCTGGCTTTAGCATGACTGCACTTACGGCGCTCTAGCAAATTGGTATAGACTGTTGAGTAAAATGTCAAGTGTCACTCAATTGGAAAGTCACCAGATCATTCTGACGAGCACATATGAAATTGTATTTGCACTGTTACTTATCTTTATGAGGCCAGAATTGTGTGATGTTATTTAATAAAATAAAAAGGAAGTTAGATGCAAAGGACATGAGCGAGGAGAGTTAGTATACATTATACGCGGGGCTGAGGCTCAGGGAAACTTTTTCGAAGTTTCTACATCTTTCGTTCAGGCACAAGATCATCAGTTGAAGTTGTATGCGCCCAGCTACAAGTCCATAATCAACGCCATGAGATTGATGAGGAGTATGTGGCATATACCCGGAAGATCATATGCGTGTCTAGTCTTTTACTTCATTTGTTCCCATGGATTGGAACACTGGACTGCCACATTGCTTAGAGTATACTATACAATTTAAAACAAGAGTTGACAGTTCCAGTCCCCTGTTTGTTCCACTGGCCGACCAAAGATAATGAGTTACTTTGCCGGTCTCCAAACCATAACACAGGATAGAAATGCATTTGATTTTATTTGATTTGATTTTAATTATTTTCTTCTGCATGTTTCACATTTTACAAAGGTATAGTCACAATTCGACTGAAGTATAACAAATATAATTACAATCATATTCGGGGAAACAATGAGTATAAAATGAATAGGCGGTAGTAATTAATCATAAATTAACCTTTGCCAACTTACTGATATTTTAATGAAAAGCAGAAGATGGACTGTCACTATAAGCAAGTGCTTGATGATGTGGCAACCCAATCATATTCAGATAATTATTATTTTTGCTGTGCGGAATGGATGACAAATTATATTATGACCATTATACTTTCCCCTTAGAATTATTTTAAACTGCATGATACGTTTTTGATGGGAATGATGAAATAAGGGGTTGGTGCTAGTGCAAAAGAAAAAAAAAATTAAAAAATAACTAAAAGTGAAAATAATGTTGATAATGAAACTAGGAATAAAAAATTAAAGTTGATACAGAAACAAAGTTGGTATGAGATTTCAGTAATCTAACTACAAACTTTAAGCTGATTCAGTGTAACTCGATAGCAATCTTTCTTTATTTCTAGATTTAAAAGCGGTGAGGTTTTGACAAGATTTGATGGAATCCGGTAATGCATTCCATATATCTGAACCATGATGTCGTATAGATTTATGTGCAATAAGTAATTTGGGATTAATCAAATGGTAATTGGCAGAGATACGGGTGGGATATAAATGAATTGCACTATTAAGCGTGAAAAAGTCTTGGAAAGAATCAGGAAGTAATTTGTTTTCATATTTAAACATAAAAATACAGGTCTGGAGGGAATTGATGTCAGAAACTTTAAGTGTTTTTAATTCATTGAATAACGGGTCTGTATGTTCTAAATATTGAGAACCAGTACAGATTCTGATAGCCCTTTTCTGTAATTTACAAATAGAGTCTATTTTTGTTTTCCCACAAGATGCCCAGACCCTATTGCAGTAAGTTATGTATGGTAATATAAGTGCATTGTATAGCATGAAAAGAGTATTTTGAGGGAGATGTTTTCTAGTTTTATACAATATACCAATATTTCTGGATATACAAGTACTTACATGACTTATATGTTGATTCCAATTCAGATTTTCATCTATAAAGACGCCTAAGAATTTTGTACATTGTTTACGATCTAGGGGTACATTATCAATCAATATGTTATACGGAAAATCATTAGCATGCGCATTTGAATGCGTAAAGTAAATAAAATTAGTTTTGTCTATATAAAGGGACAGTTTATTGCATTTAAACCAGGTTGATACTTTAGGTAATTCCAAATTGAGTGTATCAATCAAAGAGTCTAATCTTTCATGGGAGTAAAATATATTGGTGTCATCTGCAAATAAGATAAAAGATAAAACGGGGCTAGTATTAATTATATCGTTAATGTATAAAAGAAAGAGGAGAGGTCCTAATATTGATCCCTGTGGAACGCCACATTTTATACTTAAGCAATCAGAAGGACCCTCATTCAATGCAACATATTGCTCCCTATCGGAAAGGTAATTTTTGAACCATGTATGGGTCACACCTCGAATTCCATATCTATGAAGTTTTTTGATTAAAATATCGTGATCAAGCTATCAAACGCCTTAGACAAATCCATAAAAATTCCAATTACGTATTTTTTATCTGCCATTGCTTTAGTTATTTTATCATACAAATGTTCTAGAGCTAAATCAGTTGAATGATATTTCCTAAACTTCGTTTATCACATTTAAAAAAAAAATAGTTTATATATACTATCATACTATCATATTGGGGCCCCCTATTTTTGCAAGAAAAAAAAAATTGGGCAAAGTTCTGGTAAATTTCTGCAAAAATGTCAATACATTTGGGCAAAATTCGATAAAATCCTGTATTAAAATACATGACACTAAGAAAAAAATTGGGAAAATTAATTGAAAAACAAAGTAAATCATGTATACACACGACATAATTTCCCGGAATTAATCTTTTTTGTTTCACTTTCTTTGTATTATTTCAGTAACTATTATTATTAAGAGGAATCAAAATACATATTTGTTGGTATTGTAATAATGTTGGATAGCTTTGAAGCGCATACAGCAGTTTTAATTGATTATGCGCTATACAAGTGACAGTTATAATTATCATTTGGGGCCATAGATTCTGTCTGAATTTTACTCGCAGACCGTTGTAGATTGTTTTTTTAAGTTCGCCTTTATAGTAGGAATCACGGCAAGATATTGGATTTATTATTCGTAAAATTGCATAGGCCTACTTATACTCACTCAAACCCTTGGTTGTAACCCCCAAATTTCCAGAAGATCTTACTGTGGGAGAGCAACCTTTTATACCCTTCCCAATTGTTACTTAATATTGAATATATAGAAATTCTCAGAACGTTACAGAATTTTTCGCCCAAATTTGATGGAAAAAAATCAACTGTACAATGCACCATCAAACACCGAGTTTAAACACGCAACTTTTAAAACAAACATGTAATACCAGGGGAAATCCCCCCCCCCCCCCCCACCCGGTGCTCATGGGTATAGACACATTTAAATCACGTGGTGAGGTGAATTTTATCATTATAATGCACAAAAATCCTTCTATTTATAACCAGATTTCCAAAACGTCCTTACCGTGGGAGGTAGATGCCCCCTGATTGTTGGTCACCCCCCCCCCCCCCCCGCCCCCTCCACGTCCTCCCCTGGCCGAAATCAGTTTAAATGCCATCGAGTACATGGGAGTTGTAACTGTTTGGGGGGATAGTTGAGCAACATGCCATGGGCGAGAGTATATTGGTTGTTGTCCGATTAATAATTAGCCTAAGTCGTTAATGTCCCGGTGGTAGTTACCTTAGGTGGTATTTGTCAAGAAGATGGCCTGAGTGGATGCCCTATAGGGTAGTTGTTTCGGGGTAGTTGTCCGGGGCGTGTTTTCGTTTTACACCGTAACGTAGGCAATTTCGCGAAAAAATCATACAAGTGCTCTGGTGAAAGAGTCTAAGTCGTCAGCGCACATCCCTTTTGTAACTACTCTATGCACTACACATATTATTGTGCACGATACAACCAGCCTGCATGGGAAGTTGGTAGAAAGGGGAAAAGTGAAATACATTTAAAAAGAGCAGCTAGACATAGATGGAAGGAAAAACAAAGAAATACATAAGGAAGGAGAATAGGAAAGATGGAAGAAAAAAAACAAAGAAATACATAAGGAAAGAAAAGAGGATAAATGCAAGGAAAACAAAGAAATGCATAAGGAATGAGAAGAGGATGGATGGAAGGAAAGAAGAGGATAGATGGAAGTTAAAACAAAGAAATACAAAAGGAAAGAGAAGAGGATAGATGCAAGGAAAACAAATGCATAAGGAATGAGAAGAGGATGGATGGAAGGAAAAACAAAGAAATACATAAGGATCTATCCTCTTCTCTTTCCTTATGTATTACTTTGCTCTTCCTTCCATTTATCCTCTTCTCTTTCCTTGTTTTTCTATTATCTTCTATTTCCTTATGTATTTCTTTGTTTTTCCTTACATCTATCCTCTTCTCTTTCCTTATGTCTTTCTTTGTTTTTCCTCTTCTATATCCTCTCCACTATCCTAATGTATTTCTTTGTCTTTTTTCCTTCCATGTATCCTCTCCCCCTTCCTTATTTATTTCTTTGTTTTACCTTCCATCTATCCTATTCTCTTTCCTCATGTATTTCTTTGTTTTTTCCTTCCATCTACAGTGGAAACTCAGTATAAAGAGGTCTGATATAACAATATTCCTGATATGACAAGGTTAATCATAATATAACGAGATTCCTCCTATAACGAGGCAATTTCGATGGTCCCAAGGACCTTTGTTATACTGCGTTCTCTCCTTATGTATTTCATTTTCTCCCCCTTTCTCAGCTTCCCAGGCTGGCTGTATGATTTCCTACGCTACAGTGTAAAACGAAAACACGCGTCCGGTGGGGGGGGGGGGGGGGGGGGGTCCTAGAGGGTAGTTTCCTGGGGGTGGTTGTTCGGGGGGTACTTGTCCTAGGGGTAGGTGTCCTAGAGGTTGGTTGTCCTAGAAGGTAGTTGCCCGGGGGTAGTTGTCCGGGGGTAGTTGTCCGGGGGGTAGTTGTCCTAGAGGGTGGTTGTCGTAGAGGGTAGTTGTCTGGGGGTAGTTGCTGGGGGTAGTTGTTCAGGGGGTAGTTGTCAGGGGGTAGTTGTCCCAGAGGGTAGTTGTCCTGGGGGTAGTTGTCCTACAGGGTGGTTGTCCTAGGGGGTAGTTGTCTGGGGGTAGTTGCCCGGGGGGGGGGGGGTAGTTGTCCAGGGGGTAGTTGTCCTAGAGGGTGGTTGTCCTAGGGGTAGTTGTCCGGGGGTAGTTGTCCGGGGGTAGTTGTCCTAGGGGGTGGTTGTCCTAGGGGTAGTTGTCCGGGGGTAGTTGTCCGGGGGTAGTTGTCCGGGGGTAGTTGTCCTAGGGGGTGGTTGTCCTAGGGGGTAGTTATCTGGGGGGTAGTTGTCCGGGGGAGGGGGGGGGGGTAGTTCTAGAGGGTGGTTGCCCTAGGGGGTGGTTGCCCTAGGGGGTAGTTGTCCTAGGGGGTGGTTGTCCTAGGGGTGGTTGTCTAGGGGTGGTTATCCGGGGGTGGTTGTCCAGGGGGTAGGTGTCCGGATACGGATTTACATATCAACAAAAATCATATTACAATCAGACTAATCAATGATTGACATATAAAGAACATTCACAATCTTGCAACAAAAACTAACAAACATCTATCCTCTCCCCCTTCCTTATTTATTTCTTTGTTTTACCTTCCATCTATCCTATTCTCTTTCCTCATGTATTTCTTTGTTTTTTCCTTCCATCTACAGTGGAAACTCAGTATAAAGAGGTCTGATATAACAATCTTCCTGATATGACAAGATTAATCATGATATAACGAGATTCCTCCTATAACGAGGCAATTTCGATGGTCCCAAGGACCTTTGTTATACTGCGTTCTCTCCTTATGTATTTCATTTTCTCCCCCTTTCTCAGCTTCCCAGGCTGGCTGTATGATTTCCTACGCTACAGTGTAAAACGAAAACACGCGTCCGGTGGGGGGGGGGGGGGATAGTTGTCCTAGAGGGTAGTTTCCTGGGGGTGGTTGTTCGGGGGGTACTTGTCCTAGGGGTAGGTGTCCTAGAGGTTGGTTGTCCTAGAGGGTAGTTGTCCGGGGGTAGTTGTCCGGGGGGTAGTTGTCCTAGAGGGTGGTTGTCGTAGAGGGTAGTTGTCTGGGGGTAGTTGCTGGGGGGTAGTTGTCCAGGGGGTAGTTGTCCAGGGGGTAGTTGTCCGGGGGTAGTTGTCCCAGAGGGTAGTTGTCCTGGGGGTAGTTGTCCTACAGGGTGGTTGTCCTAGGGGGTAGTTGTCTAGGGGTAGTTGCCCGGGGGGGGGGGGGGTAGTTGTCCAGGGGTAGTTGTCCTAGAGGGTGGTTGTCCTAGGGGTAGTTGTCCGGGGGTAGTTGTCCGGGGGTTGTTGTCCTAGGGGGTGGTTGTCCTAGGGGGTAGTTATCTGGGGGGTAGTTGTCCGGGGGAGGGGGGTAGTTGTTCTAGAGGGTGGGTGCCCTAGGGGGTAGTTGTCGTAGGGGGTGGTTGTCCTAGGGGTGGTTGTCTAGGGGTGGTTATCCGGGGGTGGTTGTCCAGGGGGTAGGTGTCCGGATACGGATTTACATATCAACAAAAATCATATTACAATCAGACTAATCAATGATTGACATATAAAGAACATTCACAATCTTGCAACAAAAACTAACAAACAAAAACAACAAAACAATTTCATGTTGGGTAACAACTTTATTACTAGGACCGTCTACAACAGATGTTCAATAGGGGACCACTTTCTATAATGAAGGTGTTGACATAAGCCAAGGTGTGTTTATCATAAGGAAGGGAAATTACCTGCCAGTGCTGTTAACCTTATCCAAGATAGCCCTAAGTGTGCCACTTTCTATCTCCTGCCCAAGATCCATAAGGCGAGTAACCCTGGACGTCCAATTGTCTCCACCATCAGCTGTCCGACAGAGCTCATCAGCAAATATTTAGACGGCATCTTTTCCCCACTAGTCACCAAGCTGCCCACCTACATCAAGGATACTTCAGACGCCATCCGACTCTTCAAAGACTTTGAGTTTGTTGGTAATGAGGAACAGCGTCTACTCTTCACCATGGACATTGCATCGTTATATACCAACATCCCCACAGCAGACGGTCTACGAGCCTTGAAGCATCATCTCGAGAGATACCCTTGTCCAGAAAGACCGAGCGATGTTACCCTGCTACGTTTGGCGGAATTGGTGCTCAACTTATCATCTTTTAATTTTGCCAACGAGTACTATGCCCAGAAGAAGGGAGTGGCTATGGGCACGAAGATGGGGCCAAGTTACGCGTGTCTCTTCGTCGGCCATGTTGAGGAGGACATGTTGGAGAATTATCAGCACGTCAAGCATAAGTTTATTTCACATTGATTTAGCTAATTTACTAATAAGGATTCAATGAAACGATAGAGCGGTTCGATATTTATTTGTAATTCGTTGAAATATTCGAATGTAAGACTCTATATAACGAAAAAACAAAGTGATATACATGTACATGTACATACCATGTTGACAACACGTTAACACACGATAAGAAGCAACCGGTGGCCTATAATAAGCTGTATAGCCTCTACATATGATGACGTCAGATTTTTCGTCTCTGTTTTTCGTGAGATTATTTCTGGGTTTTAATGCTCTTGAATTCAAGCTTTCAAACAATTATTTATCCTCAGCATGACACTTTGGGAGCAAATAGTCAATGTGTGAGCAAATAGACAATGTGAGCAAATAGTCAATGTGAATTACTTAATTCTATGGTCCATAAGCTTCAGTTTGATATGTGATTTATCCATTTCATTTTTCAGTTCGGAAATGGTCTTTAAAGCACGTAACAGACGTTCTCAAAAACGGTCCATGCAAGGCCTAAATAAAAGCAAACGCATGCTATAGTTGAATTAAATACTTAGTGCACTGCAAGATGTTTTTCATGATATGGATGTGGCAAGTAATTGTTTGCGTAAATGTAACGTTAAATTAACGTTTCGTTGATTGCCCTCTGTATTTCTCTTAAAATTACACCTGTCCCTGATAACCCCACTGGGGTGGTTGTATACGGAAATTAGATGACATCTCTTACTCTCTTCGTTGCTTGGCAACCGGGATATGATGGTGGGCTTCATAAAACATTTCACCCGCACTAATATACAAGCAGCATGCAATAGGAGATTTAAAAAAAAGATGAGTGAGTTTTAGTATCCAAATTAGTGGACGCAGTTCAATTGTACGTTATTACAATTGTACAGTTATACTAGAGACACTATGCTAATCAATTATATGAGGCGTAATATCTAGGATATAACTCTTGAAATGTATCATTTAGACAATCTACTACACTGCCTTTAGTGTCTTCGCAATGAAAATTTTAATATGTTGATGATTTTGAGATCTATTTTCACGGTCATATAGTACCAGAACGTATCACAAAAGTTTTCGCATCTAAGAATCAATGCTATGTTTTAAAAGAAGGATTTTTAAAAATTATTTAAAACATAATTGTAGTGAAAATACCGGGGTTCAGTGCTGGCTGAATCGTAATAAAAAGAAAAGGGCCGCTATTACTTTCACTTTTTTATTCTCTAATTTTGTGTTAACAGTGTTGGATGCATAAATTTCCAAGAACTCAGCCAAGTCTATCATATGAGAAATATTTCTAGCAGGGGGGGGGGGGGGGGGTTGAATGAAAGCAATGGAAATGCCAACTTAAATAAAAGTAACAACACTTGGTAGTCCAGCCTTTTATATTGAATATGAACTAGGGAATCAATAATAACTCATACTCATAAAATGTAGAGAAGACCGGACAAACTAAGAGAAGGTAAAACTTTATGTTCTGTGTTAAGTATACGTTTTATTTTACTTGCCCATTTGGGGCAGCGACAGGTTGTCACGTGCTGTGTTCATAAATGAGCGTAAAAACCAGGAAAAACCAACAAAACACAACAAAGCTTTTAATACCTTGTTTAGTAAAACCCATTTATTATTTCTGTAGCGTTAAATGGGGGCTTTTGTCTTTAATGAGTCCACTGCAATAGTCTTAGTATTAGATGTTTGTTTAGTTATTTTATTTAAGCATACTATAACGCGTGCATTATGTGTAACTGTTTGGGAGAATTTCATTTTTACATTGACTAAAATATATGCCTAGAATGATAAAAGCATATCAGAAATACCCGCAAATAAGTTACATGTAAAACAATCCATGAAGTACACCTAATTGGAAACAAAGATACTATAAAGCAATAACTTAGGGGGAAATATATATATACGTCGGAAATGAGTACCTATATCTCTTTTAATTTCAATAATATAGATGGAAGTGAAATAAAGAGCGCCTTCTATTGTTTTAACATGAAAACGAGATGCCCCATATCTCGAAGAGTGATAAAGATATAGTTTCGATTATCGGAAACAAACATAAAGAAAATATTCAACCGAATCTCATTTCGTCAGGGGTTGCAACCGTTAAATGGTCTATGTTCATAGTATAAAACTTTCGAAGGCACTGGAGTAAATTTATTACTTGATCGTGTTTGCTTTTCTCCTATAAGGAAATGAGTCGAAATCATGTCCCATTTACATTACGAATGGGATCGCATATTCAAATAGTCTTTGTGTTGACCATCCTCGCGTGCGTTAAGGGTAAGTTGATCTTTTATAAGATTTTGTTTCTATCCATGCAGGGTTATTCATTATGACTTTATAGTACTGTTTTGTTTGTTTAGAGGTGTTTTATGGTGCCTTAACCATCTTAGGGTTTTCTGCACCAGTCTGTAGAGGTAAAAAGCTTCCATATCAGTATTCAATGCCATTAGTTGTATATATATAACCGATTTATTGTTAATAGTTTTCACATTCATTTTTACGTATATAGTAATAGTTTCCTGAAACTGGTATTATTTGACATAAACATTGCTACATCAATAAGAATGTTTTAACAAGTTTTATTTACATAATTACATCATATTATATATACTATATTATGTGCTCTTTCCCTAAAGAGATGATGAGATGATTCACCAGGGCGACTCTGGTAAAATGAGGGAAAAGCCATATTAGTATATAGTTATCTAGTGCAATCTACCAGATTGAAGTATAAAACTCATGACTTCTTTAATGATTCTATTATGAGTGAACAACCATTTGACATTAAACGGAATATTGAATTTATGCAACATAGATGTTAAACGTAATTGATGATCAATATGTGCAATGCAATCAAAAAGGAAATGTTCAATTGATTCTCTATCATGACATACATCACATAATCCATCCTCATGACATCCAACTCTAAATCTAGAATAATTTAATAAACAGTGGTTTGACTTTAAATGAAAGAATAACCTCTCTTTACGTCTATTTTTCCATATTGGCTTATATTTCCTTCCAACAGTGGGTTGTATGTTATGGTAAAATCTACCATTTGTATCATTATCCCATCTTTGTTGCCATTTGTTAAAAATATACATGTCAATAGAACCATAGAATCTTTCATAAGGTTGCTTCATGTCCAATACTATTCCTTTTCCCCTGCTACTTCTTTAGCTAATAAGTCGGCATACTCATTACCCGGGATGCCAGTATGATCTGGCACCCATGTAGTAGAAACAAGGGTACCTTGGTAATTCAATATTGTACACTTATATAGTATTTCTTGTACCATTGTGTTATTATTTCCGTACTGTATGGCTTGTAAAGCAGAGAGGGAATCGGACATTATTGCGACTTGAATAAAAATTTTATTTTCTGTCCATTCTAAAGCCGTGAGAATAGCCATTAGTTCAGCATCAAATACTGAAGCCCAGTTTGGTAAGGTATACTTTTTACCGTATTTGAAATGTGGTATATAGAAAGCTGCCCCTACTCCTTGACCTTTAGAACCATCTGTGTATATATGCAACATATTACACAAAGTTGTGTTTTTACAATGTATAAATTCATGTTTGACGACATGAGGTTCATCCTTTTTCCTATTTTTGTGATTGTCGTAAAAGTATGGCTTGATAAAATTCCATGGAGGAAAATTTCCTTGGGCCACTATATTTATTGAATCAATATCAAATGGGAATTCATGTATTTTCTCTCTAAAAAGCATACGAGTTGAGGGTTTTTTAACACAATGTTCCCTGAAAACCTCATTTGTTGGATGCTCTGGTAAAGCAGCCAATTTAACTCTGTATTTGAGAGAAAGTTGTTGCCATCTTAAATCTAGAGGTAGTTCATTAGTTTCAACCTGGAGAACATTTATTGGAGTACTTTTTAGTCCACCTGTAACAATCCGTAATGCCCTAGATTGAATCCTGGTTAGACGCAAAAGATTAGTTTTATTCATAGTCAAGAAGGCCTGACATCCATATTCAAATCTTGATCTTATAAGAGATCGATATAATGTTAATAGAGCTTGCCTATCAGCACCCAGTCCGTTCCTGATACACATCGGAGTATATTCAGTCTCTTGCTACATGTTCCCATTAAATATTGAACATGCTTATTCCAATTTAATATTGGATTCGAGTCCGAGGAATTTAAATTCGTAGACTCTAGCAAGTTCTATATTATTCAGGAGTAGTTGGATGTTTATTTTCTTCCTGCTTTTGGTGAAAATCATAAATACAGACTTAGATGTAGACAATTTAAAGCCCCATAAATTGCACCAAGTTTGAATTTCTCCGAGGATACGAGTCATTTTTCTTTGTAGATAATTTATATTTGTACCCGTTGCCCAAATAGCACAATCGTCAGCAAATAAGGAAACGGAGGTATTAGCTTCATTAACCTTAAGGTCATTAATCATAATTAAAAATAATAGAGGACTAATGACACTCCCCTGAGGGATACCATTATCTAACATTACAGTTTCAGATATCCGTGTCCCAACTTTTACACATATTCTTCTGTTAAATATGAAGCTCCGAATCCATGATAATGCAGTACCTTTTATGTTCAAGTTATATAGCTTGTATAACAAACCCTCCTTCCAGACCATATCATATGCCTTTTCTAAGTCTAAGAAAAGACCGATAGTAGATTGTTTAGATCTAAAACCTCTAGTAATTTTATCTTGTAATCTCAAAAGATGGTCTATCGTACCTCTCTTTTTCCTAAAGGCCGATTGATACATATTAATTTTACCCTCTTTTTCTAGGGTCCATGTAAGCCTAGAGACTACCATCCGTTCCATTACTTTACACAAGTTAGACGTTAGAGCAATTTGTCTATATGATATGGGGGCAGAGGACACCTTACCAGGCTTTAAAATAGGAATAATTAATCCCGTATTCCAATTTAGAGGGACACTACACTGCGTCCAAGACATGTTACATAACTTTAAAATAATATTTAAACTACAATCAGACATATGTCGAAACATAATATAACATAGTTGGTCTTGGCCAGGTGCTGTATCATTACTTTTTTGTATAGCATCCTTTAATTCCTGTAATGAGAACTGTTCATTTAATGGACTGTCATCATGAATATTATTGAATATAATATCCCGATTTTCATGTTCAAATTGTAGTTTATTTTGTTGGAATTGCGTTGTGTAATTATTATTACTACTAATTTGAGCATAATGATTGCATAATGATTGCTAACATATTAGCTTTGTCAATATTAGTTATAGCTTGCTGATGTTCCTTAATAAGAACTGGAATTGTTCTATTGGGCGTATTTCCTTGCATTCTCTTAATGACCCTCCACACTTTGGATAGTTTTGTGGTACTGGTAATATCAGAGCAATAGTTTTTCCAAGAGGCCCTCTTTGTTTGAATAATATGCCTCTTAGCTTTTGCCTTATGTTTCTTATAAAGTAGTAAGTCATATCAATTTCCCGTACGTTTTGCTTTAATTAAAGCTTTATTACGTTTTTTAATAATTTCTTCACATGTATCATCCCACCATGGAACAGGCGGCTTCTTTCTGGGGCGAGATTTTGGGATAGATTTTTCCGCAGCTAAAATAATAGCAGATGTTATCTTTTGTTCAAAATGTTGAACATTTATGTCAATTAGTGATTCATTTACATATTGATCACATAGACATTTAAATTTATCCCATTTTGCGGCCTTGAAGCACCAAGAGGGTGTAAAAAGCTCCTCGTGAGTTATATTTACACCAATATTAGTAGATACAATGAAATGGTCACTATTACAATTTTGATCGAGAACTGACCAAAGACATTTCGATGCCATTCTTGCACTAATAAAAGACAGATCTAAACATGATGATGTTCCTGTGAAAGAATTAAATCTTGTTCCTGTCCCATCATTTAGAGAGACTAAACCAGCATCATCAATGACATCTTCCACTGTTCTACCATTTGGCGTAGTAATTGGGCAACCCCATAATTCATTATAAGCATTAAAATCGACACAGAGGAACACATTTTCCTTCATATTATTTACTATATCATAAAGAGGTTTGGCCTGGATAGGTTGTGTTCCAGGAAAATATACATTTACAATATTAAGCTTACCTTCATTAGTTATTATTTGACAAGCAACTGCTTCCAATTCACTTTCGAGAGCAATTTCAGAATAATGAAGTGTTTCTTTAACAAATATAAGTACTCCTCCTCCTCGCAGTTCACGGTCTTTACGTATAGCAGGTGAATAGCCATTTAAATTACATGGAACAAATTGTTTAAGCCAAGTTTCTTGGATACATATTATATCTGGTTTTGGATTAAAAGTTTCCAACAAGGTTCTAAATTCATACATATGAGCCCGAAAGCTGCAACTATTCCACTGCCATATTAATAGACCCATATTAAGTACCCATTAGATGGGAGCACACTTTTCCTCATTTTGTGTGCACAGTTAAAGACTTCTTTAGAGTCTATATCAAAATCTAGACATTCAGACAAAACAGTAGTCATATTTCTCACAATATTTGATAAAGATTGCTTTCCATCTTTACTAGCCATAAAGATATTGAGAGCCAAAAAACTGAACATGTTAATTGGGTCTTCACATTGATGAAATGGCCAATCAATAGTTTGTGACTCTTTTTCAAAAGAGCATTGAGTTGAAACATCAGTCATTTCTGGCTTCTCGTTATCTTCAACAAAAACTGAATCATGATACTCATCGTAATCAAAACTGCTTCTCACAAAACTAGGATTAATTGATGTTGGTTTGGTTTTGTGGCCTTCCTCTACAGTATTACTTTTTGAGGTGCCAGCAATATTTGCTGGTCCAGCATATGTGTTGTCATTTTGTGCACGTGTTTTATTGGCTTGCTTAACCGCATTTGCATAGCTTATACCAGTTCTTTGTTTGATGTCATTGGCCTCCTTTGCTTCTTTAAACTTAGGGCACCCAGCATAAGCAGCGGAATGTTCCCCACCGCAATTTACACATTCCGGAGAATCTTTCTTAGTACATTCCTCAAATGTATGTTCCCCTCCACATCGCACACATTTTGACTTAGGGCTTCTACAATTTGTAGCGATATGTCCAAACATTTGACATTTATAACAGCGGGTTGGACCCATTTCGATATGTCGGATTTCATGGATGAAACAGTCTACTTTAACTGTATTTGGAAGAGTGTCACGAGTACCAAACTTAACAATTTGTGTAGGTGTACCACTTCTAAATACTCCCTTAATATAAGGGAAATTACCAGTTATAAGAGATTTAATTTCCTCCTCACTCATATCAATAGGTATTGGGTAAATTGTACCAAAAGACATGGGTTTAAAGGGCTCTGGTTCTTTTACAATGACCTCGTAGCTTCCAAGTTTTTTAATTAAAAGCAACTTTTTACTTTGGATTTCCGAGCATTGTACTTTAAGTTTGCCATTGGGCAGTTGGAATATTGCCTCCAAGGGTCCAGAAATCGCATCATTCAAAATTTGTCCTAGTTCTCTATAATGGACTTTGGAAATATTTATAGTTTTACCTTCAATATATACAGTTTTAGTCTTATTTTGTCTTTTAGTACGTCTATCATTGCCTTCATTATTAGTAGATTCATCACTATTTGATCTAAGTTTTCGCTTATTGCGAACTACAGTAAAATCCATATCTTCACCTTCATCCGTCATTATCAGATAGTAAGACTAGTGACAAATATACGTCCGTACAAATATACAACTAATAGCATAAACCACCGATATAGAAGCCACTCTACCTCACTTGTTGGATCGCAGCTTCGGGTCACCTCCTCATACACTTCCCAAGCTCGTGTGTCCGGTCGGAATTCAAAGTCGTGTCCCGTGTCGTGTCGACTTTATAGTACCAAAAAGATATTCCCTTATATACTCCTTAGAAGCTCAGAAATGTCACGCGTTGCAAAACAATCCCGTAAGTTTCAGAAGGCATGGCAACTTGAAATTTTTGGGTATTATGAAGGTAAAATCAAATAACAGTTAGGTATCATCTATATTAATAATGTTTTTTGTTTTTTCACTCTGTTTTTGTTCTCTTTCGTTTAATATGCAACTATGATGACAGACGTAATTACACATTTAGATGAAATTTATCCGGTTATTTCGATGATTTTTGCAGGTAGCCGTGGGGACTTACACGCATCCATCGCCAATGATGCCCTTCCTGTCATTGGGGAAGATATCGAACTTGTTTGCGCCTATTCGTCTCTCCCCAGCGAATTCCTTATGACATGGTGGAGAAACGATATTGGGACTCTTGCTTCTTTTGAATGCTCCAACGATAAATCAACTTGTGAGCAGCATCATTTGATTTCAGCTACGCTCACTGTGACGACTGATTCTAGACACTGTAATCTAACAATCAAGGATTTAACAGTGGATGATGGTGGTATATATAAGTGCCAAGTGGTCAGCATCGGTGGTTTGGAAACAGATGCAGTAGAACTTGAAGTTTTGTCGAGAGGTGAATACTTTTCCTAAAATTTCGCTATAACATTAATCGCTATCGAGTAAGAATTCCGTTTTGAAATAAGTTCCATATAAATTAAGGTACAATTTTTTATGTATGAATGTCCCATTTCAAGCGTATAAATTTTGGGCACGTTATGAAAATTCAAATTTGGATTTTGGGGTTCTTTTTTTTTTTTATTGTCTGTTTCAACTGTCAGCATATTCAGCTCTTTATAGTTATTAATTCAATTTTATTTCACCTCCGTGGGGTCAATTCATCGCTTTTCTAATCTGACTGCCTTCTCTCTCTCTCTCTCTCTCTCCCGTCATATTCAGTCCCACCAATGGAATTTTCATCAGTGACCGAAGGAGTATTACACAAATAGCAAATCAACTAATATAATAAACACATCAAAGAAGTCTATTAATTCATTATGCACATCTTGATCTCGTAATCATATTAGTTTTCAACAAATTTTGTACTTTCCCTTTACTTCTTTATACGAAAATGATCATGATCAAAACCACTCGAAGAGTATTATAGTCCACATGTAACAATGTTCTGGGTAGATATAATTGTTGAAATATTAATTTATTTTTCAATACGGTGTTGTTTTTTTTCTTCAATTTGCCAGCCCCACCTACTGATGTAGTCATCAGTGATAATCGGTCTTCATTGCGATATCCCGATAACTCATACGTTTCCATGAAAAGAGGTGAACCACACGACATTGCCTGTACAGTACGAGAGGCACGCCCACCGGCTATAATACAATTGCACATCGATTCTGAGGATGTCCAGATTATGGGTCAGTCCAATGTGGTTGAAGGAAAAGGCTATAGGTCTTGGAGTGTGGCCACAATAACTCCTACTACAGAAGATCATAACAAAATCATTCGTTGTCTCGTGTCCCATCAGACGCTGCAAAATGTCCTTCAAGCAACCATCGTTATCTATATTCCAGGTAAATTTCTTTCAGACGTAAACGGAGATTCATCAAAATAATATAACTTGCATAAACCTATCCTTCTTGGTATACATGTAGTTGTAATTTATATTTATATATGATTAATTCAATTGATTGTGATTAGTTCTAATCAGAATTTCTGAGATTTGAGATTTACAAAAAAATTGGTTCAATCAAAATCTTTCTTTTTTTTCAACAACAAACTGAGGCAGCTACGGGACCAGATCTAAATTCAATATACAGTTTCCTACAGGGCTCCACGTATTCTGCATGGAGGGGTAGTTTGCCTTTAACCACGTTTTTTACGTATTTCATCAACTTTCAAATCAATTGTAATTATTTCCCTATTTTAGTCCTACCAACAGAATTACAGCTTTATTCTTCTTCAAACACAACCAACGAAACAGGATTCCAGAGTCTCGTCGTCTTTCAAAACGTTCCAGCAGTCATCACCTGCAAATGTTTGGCATCTCGTCCACCTGTTATTCTCACCTGGGAACTTAGGGATACAGTCGTCTCTGATGGCATCACAACTTCCTTTACCTCAAACAACATGGACCATAGTATATATGACACTGTGAGTAGTCTACAAATGCTACCGGAAAGAAGTCATCATAACAAAATACTGAGGTGTTTTGCACCTTACGAGCAAAACCAACTACAGGCAGGAGTGAAATTAGTGGTTTATGGTGAGTTCATTGATATGATATATTATTTACCTATCAATATTCAACCTGGAAGTATAGAAATCAACATTAACCATTCGATGACATAACGAGCCCTATATCAGTGTTCGTGCTTGACGCTTTTCGTCTCTACACGACTCATTTTAAAAGGAGATAATATAAGTAAGATAGACCCCGTTTACACAGAGACTGAACTCGACTTTAGTCGAATTTGAACTCGAGTTCATTTGTATGTAAACAGGGTAGTCGCAATTACCCTGTTCGAATGACGAACCAGAGCAACTTTTATCGAATTCAAACTCGATTATTATCGAATTTAAATTCGCTATTTGCAGTGTGAACGGACACGTAATTGAAAGTCGACTAGCAAATATCCAGCCAGTGACCCCGTCATACGTCACTTCCGGTATTGCTAAGCGCTTAGCAACGCTAAGCGTCGCGTCAGTAAAACAAGCGTCATTCAACAAGTGAACCACAACGAACGACGACACATTCACCGAACTGGCTTGATTCAATCCACCACGCGCTCATCATATCTGCAAATATTCGTTCATAATTTTGTAATTCCGACGTAAAATCATACGAAACCAGATCAAAATGGCTGCGCTTACAATACTCGCTACCGCCATTTTGAACTCACTCGCGGGGTTTTCACAAATTTAACCCGGAAGTTGATTATCACGATATTCCCACCAAGCGAGGGCGTAATCAAGTCGAATTCACTTTCCTTCTGAATTCGAGTTCGTCCAACGCTCGGTGTAAACAGCCCACCGAAAAATAATTTATGCTAATCCAAGGTCGCAATTGAATTCGCTGTCGAATTTGAACTCGAGTTCCACTCTGTGTAAAGGCGGTCATAGATGTGTGTAACTCTGCCTGTTAGTTCACCTACCGTCATTTGTATTTACGTTAGTATAACCTATATGTATGTGTTAAAATTTACTTAATGTATCATTAATGTTCAAGGACCACCAGATAGTCCGCAACTACTTGGTACTAGTGGCCTGCAGTCTGGAGTATCTGCACCAATCACGTGTATTTCTAACAATGGATATCCAGCGCCCATATTTCAATGGATCCTGGGAACAACCGATGTGACCAATGTTTCACAAACACATGAGGAATTGAATGAAAATAATCGAATGTCTGCCAGGAGTGTGCTTACGTTCATACCCAAGAAGAGCGACCACGGTCAATATCTAGTTTGTCAAGTTGTTCAGCCCATAGGACACACGGTGTGGTCTAGGAGCGTAAGGAAATTAATTTACGTTTCATGTAAGTGCTGGGCTTCGGTTTATCAGCACAATCTCACACACGGAGGAATGATCCGTTCAAAATTTATGCGTAGCTTTAAGAATCTGTGTGAACCAATTTATAAAGTTTGTTTTCTTTGAGGTGTTTAAAGCCACAAAAAGTCACATTTCTCAACTGCTGCTGTTTTTGTTTCTCTATGTTAAAGGACATTGGCAGGTTAATGAGACAGTATTTACATCATTTATATGCTTATCTTCCTCATTTGTAAATGGTTCTTTCAGGGAACGTGGCCTCAAAACCGCGATTCACCATAGCGACAAGGGAGAAAATTGTACACTTTTGTCGTTGTAGTTTATATTCAGTATTCACTTCAGTTAGGTTCAGGGCGTTCATTCCAGGGCAAAAATAAAACCCTTAAATATAAGTGAGTTTAAAATCATGAATATCGGCATCAGGTTAGTATTGCATATCCGAAAGCGCTTTCCTTTCCTCCTTTTTATTCATTGATACGGACATAATTTAAACACTCAGAATAAAGTGTTAAAAAATGTGTTCTTCATATCTTTTGATCAGTTTAATCATTATGGAATGTTGAGGTGGTGTTTTGAAAAGCCGTAATTTCAGTTTAGATTCATTCCACATACTACATCAAAATTAAGATAAAATATACATCAGAATAGCCGTGTTACTCTTTATCACCGGTCTTTAAAAAAACTTTGCACCAATCAACCTCCTTCAAGCATGCTCGATTGTAACTCAAATATTCAATCTTCTTCGAATGAGGAAAATGCTTAAACATGCCAAAGTCTTGTTAAAAGGTCTTAAGAACCTACACCATTTCTTATCATGTTATTTACCATTGATCAACTCCCTAATAAAGTTACCCCGGATACACCGTCCGATTTTGTTGTCGACCAAACCAGACATTATCTCCAACTCTCTACGTTGCTTGGCATCCTAGATTCTAAGGTGTATCACCAAAAAAAAAATGATTTTTGACTATCGTAAAAACGATCCATATGTGTAACGATTTTCCAGTTATATATATATATAAAACCATACCAATCATCCAGGTATGATTATAATAACAGTCCTGTAGATAAATGCGTGGCAATCTTTCAGTTGTAAGTGAAACAATTTATCAGGTAAAAGTGAAATCACCGGTTATCAGTAGTCCCGTTGTTTAGGGAGCGGTAAATAAATGGTGAATGATAATAATGTGCAATAATAGCACACGAGCACATTCGTAGGTCGGAAAGGACCCACATCATGTTAATACACAATCCGCATCGCTACACAATTATCTGTGGAAATAAGACATAAAAAGGACATTAACAGACTGAAAACTTGGCACCAAGTTGTCTGGTAAAGTCCCTCTTTTTTGGTCAGGAAATACGGAATTTTAAGAAATTAAATTTCGGTCTTCGTTATATTTTTCTGCTAAGACCAAATGAGCCTTCTGTCCCGGGGGTGGGGGGGGGGCACTCAGATATATGGGTGTACACATGCGCGTCCAAGAAAACGCGTAAAAAATCTTCGTTTAGGGGTCTTTTTTCATCCAAGTATAAAACCTGTTTAGGGGGTATTTTGAAAACCCATGGACACGCATGTGTACACCCATAGATCTGAGTGCCCCCCCCCCCCCCCCGGGCCTTCTGTACTGCTGCCCTCTGTGTAAAGAGAGGAAATCTGCAATTGGGCTCACATGAGTAATTCACGGCCCCATTCACTTACGTGTTATAACGAAGGTTGTCCAAACATCATACTATGAACATCGTTCGGTAGAAATCGTTTAAATTCACAGAACAGAGACAAAATATAAAAATCTCCCAAATGAAGTACCTCATTTGGGCACTTTCCCGGCGATAAAACAGATATTTAGCCTGAAACAAGGCTAGCCGAAATTTCCGCCCATTCACACATTGAAACAGTGGAAGTGCACCAGTGATAAAATAAATACTTTAAAAATAATAAAAGGCTAGCCAACTTCAGCTAAGGTGTCGCATTGGAAAAAGTATGTCTATCCAACACCATTTACGATTTTTAAATTTACTGACATTTAATCGATTTTATATGAATATTTATAATCAATTAATTTCAAATCATCTTTGCTCCGCCTCACCGGCATGCATTACGAGCGCATGAATTACTTATGTGTGCCCTATAGAGTAGGTCAAAATTTTATAATCTGAATAATTTCAGCCGTAAACAGTAGAGTTGCATCTACTGATAAAATTGATCAATTTCTCATTATCTATTCAAGGGTAATGAGGACAGACAAGTGAGAACGGTCCCCGTGTCATCACTCACTATTGTCAATTTGCATGAAACTACGAGTGTGATTCTTTATAGAGAATACTGCTTCCTTTGCACCCTGAATGAAGTGTAGGCCGATTGATGATGTCGAATGGCACCTGTTGGATCAAAATAGAGAATTTCACTTTTTGTCTTTATCTTTTAAAACAAAGGCTGCATATTCACTTTTCCTTCATATTCTCGCAATTTAATTATAGTATTATTCCATCTATAATAAGGATAGAAAGGGAGATTGGGGACGTTTCGCATAATTACCCATGGATGTTTTGTGTGAGTGTGGGGGGGGGGGGCAGCAGAAAGAGAGAGAGAGAGAGATTTTAATGAATGAGGCTGCTCTGAATAGGGATCGAGGAGAGCAAAACTAACCGGCTCGAACGGGTGGCATGCTAAGCGTTTTGTAATGGTGATAGTTGATAAATTTAAATTTCTCTATCTTAGCAAACGTCCGAGGCAGAAAGAGAACCTGAATAACTTTGATCGACAGAAAATCCTAGCTCAGATTCTCAAGCAACTGACCCCCCCCCCCCCCCCCCCCCCCCCCCCCCCCCACCCAAATGTTGGAAATACTAGGGACACGTTTTCCACGCAGAAAGCCGCGGGTATGAATCATTCCTTTGGTGTTACCTGTCCAAAGCATATTTCAAACTTCACAAGAAACCATGCGAACAGAACTTCAAGTGCAATTCAGCTTACCAAAAGTGAAGCCAAGTTCGGGAGCTCCAGGCTAGGAAGGACCATACTACTGGGAACTGGCAAGGAACGGTTCCAGGGATCTCGTCTCCAAGACAAAGGGCAAGGCGATTCACCGGTGATATAAGTACGGGCTATACGAAAGAGAGAAAGAGAGACAATGGAATGAGGACTTGGCAAACAACTATCAAAAGGGACAACTAGACCTAACGTTAGACCTATATAGGCTAGAGAAGAATTATTCATCAACATATGAACACCACAACTAGACCACAACCGCGTAGCCAGGATTTCAAAGGGGGGAGGGGGTTGTGAGCACGTGCACGTGCGAAATAGGTGGTGAGCACGCGAAAGGTGCTCCACAGCGAGGTGGGTGTAGGGGGTGACCCCCCCCCCCCCCCCCCCCTTGCTTCGACATCCTGCTCTAAGCGCGCTAGCTTTGAGGTTTATGCGATGCTTTGAACAAGCTCAGATGCATCGATGAAGATACAATATGAAAGTTCCCATGACCCGTGAATATTCGTCATATATAGGCAAGCCTATGTGTGGAACGCACTGTCTTGCAAACACCTGTGAAGAGCCAACAGCCGTTTTCCCAACTCTTGTTCGTTTTTTTCTCCAGAATCTCACTATAGTGCATGCCCCACTCCTCTTTAACAGTTAGAGAAGATGAGCCGTGCCATATTTCAGTCGTGCAAATTAATTCAACTATTCAAATCAAATCTGGCGATGTAACAGCTACAGGCGTATGCCTATGTTAGTTGTAACGTTATAACTTGGTCTAGATCTAACTCCAAATTCATTCGATATCGACATCCTATCAGCTCCAAAATGTGTTTTAAAAACAGGGGTGAAACATTTGTTTACAACCAGAACAAGGCTATCATTACTCACTGTGTATGTAGGCTACTAATTTAGACGAAGCGCAGCGTATCTAACGTTAACGTTGCGGTACAACGTAAGTTAGATCACGACATGAGATCTACTTTCATCAGCATTAAGTTAGTTTTCGAACTAGCGGCAAGCGTCATACAAGATATAACTTTAAACTAGACAAATGCTGCATGTTTTTATTAGTGATGGTTCTCAACTTGCCTCAGAATGATACTTTAAGCAGTTAAGCATCCAAAAAGAGCAATCTGCATCAATTTAAACGCAACCCCAGACCAACAAATGCAGACGACATTTCCATTACAACGCTCAGCTAGGTTTCGCTATAGGGCTCACATAAGTAATTCACGGCCTCATTCACTTACGTGTTATAACGAAGGTTGTCTAAACATCATACTTCGAACATCGCTCGGTAGAAATCGTTTAAATTCACAGAACAGAGATAAAATATAAAAATCTCCCAAATGAAGTACCTCATTTGGGCACTTTCCCGGCGATAAAAAAAGATATTCAGCCTGAAACAAGGCTAGCCGAAATTTCCGCCCATTCACACATGGAAACAGTGGAAGTGCACTCGTGAAAACATAAATCCTTTAAAAATAATAAAAGGCTAGCCAACTTCAGCTAAGGTGTCACATTGGAAAGAGTATGTCTATCAAACACCATTTACGCTTTTTTAAATTTACTGAGGACATTTTATCGATTTTATATGAATATTTATAATCAATTAATTTCAAATCATCTTTGCTCCGCCTCCCCGGCATGCATTGCGAGCGCATGAATTACTTATGTGTGCCCAATTATTCATTGTTGGCAGTTGTAGAGCAATAGGGGGCAGCAATTATGTGTTTTCACTAGTGTCCCTGAATTGAACGCCATGTTGTTTCCACTATTACGTAACATTTCTATTCAATTCCGATGAGCACCTGGGTGTTCTCAATAGAAAGAATTCGAACGCCATTTTGTTTCCAGAAAAGTGGGACGTCCATGTCGCAACTCTTTAATACAGGGACACTAGTTTTCACCATGAACTTATTGGTTTGGGAATAGAAGGTTATATCATAACCTTGGACATAGGATGAGTGCATCACTGCATCATGTGCATGGACCTTGAAACGATTACGTTCTATCCAATTCAGTACGTCCGGTACTGAAATGTCCGGTTTAACATTTGTTGAATGATAAGTCTGATGTTCAAAGGCTATACATCGAAGTATTTCGCTTAAAAATCGAACCTATTGAGAAAAAATATCTGGCGTGGCAATTGAGGACATAACAATACGTCTCTTATAAAATGCATAGAAATCTTGTTACTTCAAGCTATTTCCATGTCATTATACAGATCTTTCCTGAATTAAAAGCCAACTAATTGACCATATCCAGAGTTAAAGACAAATTTACAAAGCACGTTCATACCTTGGCTAATACCATGAATTAATATTGTACTGCCTCTTAGGCTAAGTTTTCGAAACCTTTGCATATAAATTTACAGCCCACATTGTTCAGGAAGACAAATTACTTTCATTTTCGTAGGATGATAGAGAAGTGAGTGATTGCATCAGGCACTGTTGTTCGGGTTCACTCATCTCATTATCAGGATTCAGGAAACATTGCTTCTTCATGTCCATTCTTTTCTGCGAAGTTGTACGATGGTTAATGCAACAAACGCCACAGGTTAAAAATACAGAGAAAGAAGAGACAATCATGTAATGACAATATGGATATTCGTTTTCAAACAGTATTCTTGCTTTCTTTCATCGTTTCTAGAGCGAACCAGATTAGCGTGTCTACTAGTTTACTGAATCCAGGAGTCATCCCCGTCATTGGTGAAGATATCACACTTGCCTGCACATTCACACCATCATCGATGGTTCACTTCCTATCTTGGAGAGACGAGAACGATTATCTTCTGGCTTCCCACATTTGTCAAGAAGTGGGAAACGGAAGTGAAATGAATATTCCCAATATTTCAAAATACAGTATGAAGGCAGATGCTTCTAGCGGAAATCTAACAATAATGAATTTGAAAATGGATGACAACGGCAGCTATCAGTGCTTTGTTAGGTCATTGACAGTTTCTGGCTCAAATGATATTGAATTAAAGGTGATGCCATCAGGTAAGACATTTCAATCATTGTCCACTCTGCATTGGTTATTAAAACAAAGAAACAACGGAAGCGTTCAGAAATTTATTGATAATTCATATTATTCACACTAAGAAATAAAGGTACAAATTTGCACCTTTTACACTCTTAGAAATTTTGGGCAAAATTTTACCCAAATTTTACCCAACATGAGGGTCCTTATGAGTCCGACCAACTTTTGGGTAAACTTTACCAATTTCATTCTTATTTTTGACCAATGTTGGGTAAATGCATGTAAAAGTTGAGCAAGATTTAACCAACCTATGCCCAATCTTCATTTACCCAGTGGCATTTACCCAACATTTCTAAGAGTGTAAGGTGCATATAAATGCAAGACTGGGAGCACCTTTTTCGGTGCAATATTGTACCTTTCAGAAAGGTACAATTTTGCACCATTAATAGGGTGCAATGTTGCACCATTTAGGGGGCAATATTTAACCTGTTTTCCTGTAAAAAGGTGCAAACTATGGCAACACTTGCAGCACCTTTATGGGTGCAATATCGTACCTTTCCAGAAGGTGCAGTTTTGCACCTCACAGGGTGCAACATTGAGCCCTTTACCCTATAAAAGGGTGCAATTTTGCGCCTTACAGGGACCCTTTTGGGCGCACAATTTAACCCTTTCAACCTACCTTCCGTTTGCAAACACAGATGTACTGAAGGGAATAAAACAGAGAGTTATACCTTTTCATGTTACAGTAAGTTAAAACAAAACTGAGCGATTTGTATTTAATAAGGCATATAAAGATACATTGAAGCATCCAATCTTAGAATAATACATTCAAAAGACACACTATAGTGAAACAGATTAAGTATTCATGACGACGTTTATTACATTTTATTTTTCGAATTTCATTTTTGGCTAGGAAAGATATGAAAAGTGGTGTTTTGCGAATCAAATTTTTGCGGTAAGACTATTCACTTTTTGTGTGTAGGCCTACAATTACCAGTGTTATATAAGTACAAGGACAATACAATTGCCTACTTGACAAAGCATACTATTTTAAAGTGTGACCTCATTTTTTTAGTCGTGCCCAGTGTGATGTACATCACTGACGATCGGTCTGAGGATGGATACACGAATGGAGCATCAATAAGTATTACATCAGGGAAAAGCCATAATATCACATGCTCAGTGCATGGTGCAAGACCACCCTCAGTATTGGAATGGCAAACGCCTGATGGAGCGCAGGTTGTTCAGTTCAACCAGTACGATATTGTTGAAGATGGCGCTTATGTCTCTCGAAGAGTTGTCTCTGTAACACCCTCCAGAGACGATGATGGAAAGATTGTATGGTGTATGGTGTCTCATAAAGAGCTGACAATTGAACATCAGTCGTATGTCCATCTTGATATTCAAGGTAATTATTGTCATCACTCCTATACAGTTCTCCTGGGGTTTTGTTAATCGTCCAATCGCTTTGGACAATATACAAGAAATATTCATACCAGCATGAATTTCCGCTCGGTGAGAAATCTAGATATTAAAATAAACAAGTACCTGGTGCTCACTTAATTTGATTCGTAATCAAAACGTAGTATTTGTTTCCTATCTTCCTTTCCCTCTCCATGTGAAAAGAAATAGGGAGACGATTATGTGTGGTATTTTTTTTTTCTCCCTTCTCGTCTAGTTTCACCAAGTGACCTTAGGTTTACCGCGTCTGGATCAATAACTACCAATTCTGCAGGGAAAAGAAGTGTTATTGTCTTTGAAGACTCTGCTACTTCATTCACCTGTAGGAGTGTAGGATCGCACCCTAAAGCTTTAATATCATGGATCATTGGTTCGGAAGACGACCATGGAACCACGACTTCCAGCTCCGCCGCCAATGCACAAGGCCAAGGTTTACGTGACACAGAGTCTACTCTGCAGTTAATTCCAAAGAGGAGGCATCACAATCAAGTTATTCGATGTGTGGCAAATGCTGGTATAAATCAACGTCAAGCAGGAGTTAGCATTGTCGTTATTGGTAAGTATTCCTCCGTGATATTTGTGATGGTTTTCCTTTACGAATTCATAATGTAATAAAGCAACCAAATGCAAACAATTAATATACATGTCACTGGGATATTGCCATAAAACATACGTTTCAATTGCACTCCACTTGCTCTGGCGTGTTCCCTTTTTAATTCTTTATGATAAGTAAAACATTCCTACAGTTATCATAATATTTGATTTCCTGCGAGGAAGTATCCGATATATGTGATATTGAAATCGTTGCTGCGACTAATCTCGAAAAATCCCTTGGTTTTAAGGGCCACCGGATCCTCCATACCTGAATGGAACGTATGAGTTGCAGGCTGGTGTACCTGCAACCATAACATGCACCTCGAACAACGGCTACCCAGCACCAACATTCCAATGGTCCCTTGAATCACAGAACGTTACCAAGGATTCATATACACGGTCTCTACTGAATGAAAATCATCGAGTGGACGCCATAAGTGTTTTTACGATTATACCAACAGTTAATGATCATGGGACACGCCTTGTATGTGAAGTGTTTCAAACAACCGCTCCACCAATGAAGGCTGGGAGTGTCAATGAGGTTATTGGTGTTTTCTGTAAGTTTCCTGTACTTAGTATAACTGAGGTTTATCATGTTCATCTCATCATGAGGCGGGTAGTTCTTTTCCATTTTTTTTTCTTCTCGAAAAAAGTTCATTCATCACGAAAAGATTTCCAACGACAGTGTTTCTAAAAGAAAACACAAACTCGTATGATTCTTTCTCCTCCAACAAATATTTATTTGTATTACAACTGACGTTTTGAACCATTTAGTTCTTGATCAAAACAACCAGATTCAGGATTATACGAAAACATACCAAACACTTGCAGGAAGACTATTTTATGTTTTCATCATTGACTGCTTGCATGCTGGTATGACATTAGATTGGTAACAATTAATTTATCTATATGTCTCTAGTACGAGAAAACCATTGTCATGTACCTCTTTTTTTTTTATTCTCTTATGCCACTTGGAAGAATTTAAAGAATCTCACCTCAAATTATTTCATCACAAGCCCCGTTATATTGTTCTTCTAACGCATTCCGTTTCCCCTATAAATATGCAGATCCTCCGGTTATCGTAAACTATTCTGTTCGTCGAGTTCCGAGTGGCCAGCGACGTATCGATGCCATATTTACATGTACATCAGATGGCAGACCCCCAGCTTCTGTAGTCTGGTTGTTTAATTACAAGAAACTTATCAACAGCACCCTGCATGAGATACACCAAAGTCTTTTACATGAAGAACATACGTTTATGTCGGGAAAGCTTATTATTGCTAATATTCGGCCGAAAGACCATGGCATTTATACATGTTTGGCTGTATCAAGACTTGGTATTGACAGTGCTACTACTAATTTCACGCTTTCAGGTAAATCAGTAACGATTATTGAGACCTACATATATACATGTGCACACATAATATTTATGCGGGGGGTAATAATACGATACAAAAAAGTAATTTTATAAAATTTTGCTTAAAATTAGAAAATTAGGAAATTAGGACCTATGAACCTATTTTTCATCAAACCCATCTCCTATAATATTTTCATAGGTGGTCCAGATCCACCTTCTTGGTCCATCGTCGATCAAAACCAAACGAAAACATCTACCCTCTCCGTTGCTTGGCAACCAGAAATCGCTGATGGGTTGCAGTAAATGTCACTTTAAAATATTTTACAAGAATAATTATAGTAGATTCAGGAGATTCGCAGGAGGGGGGGGGGTGCAACCTCCCTCCCCGCCTTCCTCCCCTAAATGTGCCCTGGTATTTTAATTGACAATATACAAATGATGCACAGGTCTGAGTGTGTCGGTAGGAATTATGTGCATAAGGTAACTATGGAATGTTTAACCCACGAGGCGCAGCCGAGTGGGTTTAGACTAGTTTCCATAGTTACCGCATGCACACTATTCCTACCGACACACGAAAAAACATGTGCATCATCTGTTTTATAGAACGGGGGACAAATTTTTGCCAAAAATCCATTTTTTTCAATCATGCGTCCGGTAATTACCGACGCATGGCAAATTTACTGGATGCATGGCTAGCCATGCGTCCGGTAATTACCGGACGCATGGCAAATTTACCGGATGCATGATAAGAGAAAAAAACCTTATACAAGGCACTGCTTCATGCTTGCACTGGTAAATCATTTCCATGCATCATAAATAGATTTTAGAAATTTAATGACTTCCATAGAGAACTGAAAATCTGGCTATTTTAAGGTTAAATTTCAGAATTTCATTTTTTTTCAGTGTTAGAGTCTTGACCCTAAGCTAACTACAACTAGGCCCTACTGTCAACTTTTTTTATTTTACACCCATTTTTAGAATCTGTCAACAACTAGCCCAAGTTAGATATAATCTAGTCTATTTACATTAAATCAAGTAATTTAAAGAATTAATGCAAAGATTCTGAGAACTTCTAGTCTTGCATCAACAAATTTTAAGTTTGGTCATCCCATAATCCAGGCCAGACCACACTCTAGTCTCTACGTGTCGATGCAGTGGATATGCTGCGCTGTAGTGAATCACCGTATGCACTGTACTGCAGTGCAGCGTACGGTACAGTGACCCTCTCCTTTCACTCAGTTTCACACTGCACTGATTTTCATTTAATCGCCTTTTCAGTTTGCTTGTTTTTAAACAGGTAGATCTATAATCGGATTTTATTGGGCTTACCATCAGAATCCGAAGTCAACTATCATTAACATCTGAATTTTGTCTCAAATCTTGCAATTCTCCGTCATTAAAAAGTCGTATATCGCGGCTCTCAGCTCAGACTCTCGCACTCGCTAAAATAAATATCGATAGCATGTTTACAGTGGTTATCGTCGGTGTTTGCAATAATTATCGATATCGAACGTCAGGCCAGTAAAATTCAAGGCACAGCTCTTGACCAATGAGATTGCAGGGATTTCTCGACCCGTTCTATAATACCTTCTCACCCATTGTCACTAATTATAAAAAGGAACGGATTTTTTTATAGCTATGATTGAATAATGGAAATAATTTTGAGAAGTGGAAAAGTATCACTGATATAACGAAAAGTCTTTCTGTATTTAGTAACCATTTAGTAAACATCGGCAATGTAACACAGTTTTTAACCATAAAAGGTGATGTAGATGTAAGAAAATTACGAACATTATGACAAATGTTTATAATGATTGTCCTTTAGAAATACATGTACTTATATTAGTGTTAATGAAAGGAGAAATAAATGTATGGTCGATATTTTATGCTTGATTATGCATTCGGGTGTGTATAAGGGTTTATATTTACAAGGTCCCTGCGACAAATCAATATTTTTTCACCCAACTAATGAAACAGAAATAATTAATATTCTTCAGCAACTTAATTCAACTAAAAGCAAAGATTTTGAAGGAATTAGTCAGTATATTATAAAACATGTTATACATTTCATTGCTAAACCACTTGTTCATAATGTAATCTTTCCTTTTTGTCAGGAAAAGTCCTTAAAAATGTTAAAGTAGGAAAACTTATACCCATATTTAAAAAAGGTGATGCTCACTTATTTTCTAATTACCGACCTATATCATTACTCCCCTGCTTTTCTAAGTTACTGGAAAAATTAATTTACAATAGGCTTTTAACTCATATTAATAAATATAATATTTTGAATGATTCTCAATATGGTTTTAGAAGTAATTCATCTTGTGGACATGCTTTAATTGACCTACACGATCACATTCTAAATAAATTGAATAATAAATTGCATACATTGGTTTTGTTTCTTGATCTATCCAAAGCCTTTGATGTTATTAATCACGATATTCTCCTTACCAAATTAAATAATTGTGGTATACTGGTATTGCGTGGGATTGGTTTAGGAATTACTTAAGTGATCGTCATCAATTTACGTCATATAATAACTTTGTTAGTCACAGAGAGAGGATCCATTGTGGAGTCCCACAGGGCTCCATACTGGGTCCTCTTCTATTTCTGATTTACATCAATGATCTTTGTTCTGTTTCCTCATTTTCCATTTTGTTTTCTTTGCAGACGACACTAATATTATTGCATCTCATAATGATTTTGGTAAATTAATGACAGAAGTAAATAAAGAATTAGAAAAAGTTGCTGATTGGTTTAATGCTAACGAATTGATTATAAATTATGACAAAACAAGTGTACTTTATTTTCATAATAAATCCAATCCTTATAATGTTAATGATATAAAAATAACTATAAATGATGTAAATCTGAATGTTTGTTCTACAGTTGCATTTTTTGGTATCCTCTTAGATGACACTCTATCCTTTCAGGGTCATCGATTATAAACCCCTCAAAAAAGTTCTGCAATTCAATTTTGAGCCTTGATATCTTTTTGCCGGCTTTTTAATCATTCTTGATTTTTAGATCATTGGAAAGTTCATTTATCCCCCTTCACATCCATGCCCCATTTGTAATGGTTATGTCATCCTTGAATGCACAGCACCCCTGAATAGAGGACAAAGTCAAAAGTGAAAAGTTGCAAATTGAATGGCTATCTTGCCTATTGTCTATTGCATCGACCGGGTAACAGCGTTTGGAGGAGGCAGTGTTATGGTGTGGGGTGGCATATCTGCTGAGGGAAAGACACAGCTTACCATCGTTGATGGAAACCTGACAGCAGAGGGATACCGATACAACATTCTTCGGCCGGAGCTCATCCCACATATACGCAATCTTGGACCAAACGCCATCTTCCAAAATGACAACGCCCGCCCACACAGAGCAAGGATCATCACCGAATACCTGCAGGAGGAGGCAGTGACAAGGATGGATTGGCCTGCGAACAGCCCTGACTTGAACCCAATCGAGCACATGTGGGACCAGCTTGGCCGTGCTGTACGCGCCAGAGTGACAGATCACACTACACTGGCTGAGTTGCGACAGATCCTTATCGAAGAGTGGAACGTCATCCCACAGCAACGCATCACCAGGCTGGTGACAAGGCATGAGGAGGAGATGCCAGGCTGTCGTAGCTGTATTCGGATCTTCTACTCGCTACTGAACTTATGATCCTTTGCTATTCCACATTTGATGTGCATGTTACTCAATAAAAAGTGCCAAACATTTTGTCATTTGCAAATTTGTGTATTTGTGTTTGTTTTTGTTTCGTTAGAGAGGGGAGTGAGAGTTAAAGAACATGAGTTCACATCAAGAAAGGGGAATGTGTTTGTTGAAGTGAAAAGCAATCCAAGAGAAGAGGAGAGTTTGTGTTGCTTATCATATTCTGTGATAGGGTTACATGGCTGAAAATGAGATAATTTGCTGAGGGGAGACTTTTTTTCCCCACCGCAGTTGTGTACTGCTAAGGTGGAAACTTGCAATATTCTGCATGAAACCAAAACACAATATTAATGTTATCACAATCAGTTGCTGATTAAAACACATTCCATCTTAAAACAAAAGAATAATTCCCCTTCAAAATCACTGAAAACAATATGTGTCCACCAAACAAGGGATTACAGCAGAAACATGCACACCTAATACAAAATTAAGCAAACCAAAAGGAACAAAAACAAAGAAACAAAACCTTTCATTCCAGTTAAGAACTCAGTGTGAACAATAACAATGCATTCTGCAACTTTTCACTTTTGACTTTGCCCTATATTTAGGTGCACTGCACATTCCGTGATTACATAATCAATACAAATGTGGTATCATTGTGAAGGTGAATAAACAAGCTTTACAATGATATCAAACTTGATGATGATCATACAGTTACTAGAGAGATATAAATGCTTCAACTTGAATTGCAGAACCTTTTTTGAGGGGTTTATATCACAAACAAAATAGCTAAAAATATTGGTGTTCTTTGGTAAATTACGTGTAACACTACCTGAAAAAGTATTGTTTATGTTATATAATTCTTTAATTTTACCATATTTATATTATTGTAATATCACCTGGGCCGGTGTGGGAACAACAATATTAGAACCTCTACATAAACTTCAAAAGAAAGCATTACGAATTTGTACTATTTCCCATTACCAAGCTCATTCACGTCCTTTGTTCTTTCGCTTAAACACCCTCAATATTTATACACAATATCCAAAGTACTATCATGATGTACAATGTTTCTAATAATAATTCACCTAAAATATTTTCCCAAATGTTTATTCTTAATAAATCTGTTCACTCATACAATACTCGCTCATGTTTCAATTATCATTATCAAAATGTTTCTACCCAATCTATGCTCAACTCTGTTCGACATAATGGTCCCCGTATTTAGAATGAATTAACTGATGAACTAAGATTATGCACTACTTTGTCTTCATTTAAGGCTCATTTGAAGAGACAATTGATCTCTTTGTATTATACTTAACTTTTTCATATCTACTCACTGTTATATATATTTTCCCCATGCTTCATGTATGTACATTGTGTGTGTGTGTGTTTGCGCGCGTGTGAGGGTTTGTGTGTGTGCGTGTTGATCGTTGTGTATTTCTAATGTGTTAATATCATATAGATTTTTTTTTATTCTGAGTAACGTGTAAACCATAAATTTTGTTATCCATTAAGTACATCAGGGGACTATTGATTACAAGTTTTCGACACTTCCTTATAGTCTCCTATTTCATCATGATTTCCAAATGTATAGTTATGATTGACTCATGTTACTTTTGTATTATACTTTTATATTTTTATGATCGAAATAAATAAACTGAACTGAACTGAACTGAACTAAGGGGCAGGGTGATTGATACATTTGGCTGTCTACTTTGTCATATTGCGAAATAAATAGTCAAATTCATATGAACTTCATCAAAGGGCATATTTAATAATAATAATAATCACTAGAGTTTAATTCGTCATGACGACGAATTAGGTGGTCTGTCTTTCAATTTGTATGGTCATGATCGTAATCAGGATGATCATAATAATGAGGAAATACTAAACAGAAGATAGGAAGTCAAGAATGCCATGAATGCAGATGCTTCTTGAGGACATGAATGTAGCAAAATGTGTGAAACGGTCATTGTAAACTGATTATGGTGATGATAATGGTGATGATGAAGATGATATAATGATGGTTATAATGAGTATGATGATATAATGATGGTGATGATATAATAATAATAGCGATGATGATCATGACAGTGATGGTAATAATGATGATGATGATGTAATGATGATTATGATGGTGATGATAATCACGATAATGAAGGGGATAATGATGAAGATTGATGATGTGATAATGGTGATGATTATGGTGATGGGGATTATGAAGATGATTGATGATATAATGATGATGATGGTGTTAATGGGGATAATGGTGATGACCATGACTGCAATGACAGTGACCTTAACCATGCCAAATATGAAAGAGAAATCACATTTCGTTATGAAGATACGACAATAAGTTGCTTTGTACAAAATGGCGCCTAGATGACCTTGAAAAAGATGTGGGAACTTGACCTTATTAGGACCGATGACTGACGAAAATTTGAAGATAATTGTGTAAGCCAATTTTGAGAAATTGTGATATCAAATAGCGTTAATACACTTCAGGAAATCAGATTTTCCATAGGGTTATACATAAACTACTACACACTACTTTTCAATAGACAACACGCAAAATAAGGCAGTTTAGTACATGGTTTGTGATTGTATATGATATAATAGTCGAACAAGATGGTAAAATGAAAGGCAAAAAGAAGCAAAAAAAAAAAATTAATGGCCCCACCGGGGATCGAACCTGGGTCACTGGAGTGAGAGGCAAGTGCTTTGACCAATATACCAAAATATTTCCCATAGAGATAACACGTAAACGAAAAACAGGATTCTTAAATCCCATTTTGTAGTGGAAAATTGGGCATGATCCCGACATCTGATCAAAAATTGGAGACCACCATAATAAAAGCTTATAGTCTCAGCTATAACATACTAAAATCTGGAAGAAAATAGACCAAAAACAACTGAGATACAGCTCAGAGAACAATGTCATGTAGATTCATGATTCGAAAAAAAATCATCTTCCATAGACATAACACGCAAATAGGGAAAATTCTGACATGGCATCTTTAATTGAAAATGTCACTGTGATAACGTCATCAAAATGAAAAATAGTGGTGACTGATTTTGTAGGAAATTGCCTCAGCTACAACATATTAAAATCTGGGCGAAAAACAACCAATACTTTCGAATCTAGAGCTAAATTGGCATAAATGTGATGACGTCAAAACATGAAAAATGGAAATTTTGACTTCTGGCGCCATTTTGATGACGTCATGATGTTTATAAGGGTCAAATGATACATGAAATGACATCTATGATTCATACCCTACCTGATGATGACAAAAAATTTGGGGGTCAACGGACTATCTAACGAGCTACAGTGAATTTTGTATAGGCATGTTTTTGCCCATATATGGCCTATAGTGAGGGATCGCGCCCGCGCGTGCTGCAAACTTTGACGGACGATAATTTCCTTATTAATTGTCGTAAAAAGATAGAAAAGGTATCAAATTGCTCAGAATTTTATGTTCTATGAGAGTACACAAGACAAAATGGCGATTTTAGGCTCCCTCATGGTGGAATACGGGAAAACGCGCACGCACCCGTGTACGCGCGCAAATTTTTGAAATGCTCAAAATGACGTGAAACGTGTGGAGACTTGATCCTACGTGATTTTGAGCATTTTAAAATTTTAACGCGCGCATACGCGCATGTCCTGACCTCTAGATGACCTGTGAGGACATGACTTGATGACCCGTCATGTGAAGTTTATGTGATGTGAATATAGTTGATTTTGGATGATCGATTATGAAGATATAATCGATCTTGTAAATTTACAAAATGGCGTCTTGATGACGTCACGATGACCTGTTGACCTCCAAAAGCTTAATGGACCATGTCCATGATTGACCTCATACATGACATGAAACTGGATGATATTGACCTGGCCGATTTTGAGATTTGGTGGCCACAAGAATTTGCCTTAAAAAGAAATAATAAAGAAAATTTTGACAAAATTAAAAGGAGGTCTGTCATAAATGACAGACCACCTAATAATCATTATACCTGGCATTTATAACGCGCCTTTCCCAAAGTGGCCCAAAGCGCTAGATATATATTATTACCCCGGTCATTGGATTCTGGCACGCCCGCACACAATGTATGCTCATTCTCCACTCCCTGGGGAGCATTCCAGCAATGGGCAGTACAGTGACGCTCACATGCTAAGGCTTCTTACGGAAAGTTTTTACATCGGCGGGCCCTCGGCGGCGCCGATTGATTCGGCGCGCCTGCGGCCCGGCTTTGTTCTCAACACGCCGACTGAGCGATGCGGCGGAAGTTCTATTTATCTCGTTTAGCAGGTGGATCGCCGTAAATAGCCCGCACTGACATTGTTGGATAGTTTTTGAGATCGCGGTTGTTGAATACCCCCCTCTAGTGTTTGGTTTATGCATATGCTAGAAGCCAAATTAATACATGAAAAATACGGCGAACAGCGACGACTTTATTGGATACATGTCAACTGGTATATTTATTATTTTACTTCTGTTAAATATCTAGTACTAGTGCTTATGGTTATAGTTATGCTATTAAAAGATGCCGACATCTTAATTGTTCAAAAGGAGGCATTGCAACACTCATGAATAGAAAATAATATAATTATATAGTATGTCGAGTAATTCCCTGCTTTAAAAGAGTTATTTCAAATTAAAAAATTAAACAGCCATGAGTTCTTTCTTCTTCTTAACTATTTTATGTTTTTTCTTTCTTTTTACCATAAAATATTACGAACAAAAAGAGGGTGAATGTATTTTTCGTTTGGTGGTATTCCCTCGGATTACACAAAACTAAATAAGCTATGAAGAAATAGGTACTAGAAAATCTAATTTGATTAATTACTTATCTAAATTTATGACCAAATATTTACTATTCTGCCTTGATGCTGATATATTTTTGTAAAATATTAATGTAATCGTTGGCCATGTACAGCGCGTTCGTTTCATTGTGTATTAAAGTTTTATACTGCTCATGACGCTTTCGCATTATGGCGGAGATATTATTGTTATTGACGGCTTAATCTATGCCTGGGGTGTTTCATAATAAAAGCTGTTCGTAAAGTTACGAATGACTGGAACATGTTCTTGGGTGCTATACTAATCAGATTCTCAATCATTTAGTACAAAAACTGACCACCAATCGTGCGTAACTTACGAACTGCTTTATGAAATACCCCCAGATGAAGTTGAATTTTACTATTTAGATATTTATCTATTCTAATTATGAAAAAATTGATCTAATCCAATCAAGTTTAACGTTTACAGTAGCTTATAAGAACATTTGTTTGTGTTTGATAACAAATGTTATTCGTTTCAGTGGCACGGGAGGAGGGGGGGGGGAGGTGGCACGTGCCCCAGCCGCGCCTTTTTTTTGTACACAACTGTTTAGCCATATCGCGGAAAAATTTGTTCCATTGCCCATGCTGAAATATTGAAGACAGAAATACATAAAGAGAGAGAAGAGGATAGATTAAGGGGAAACAAAAGAACTATACAATGTTTTAGGAAAAAGAAGAGTACAGAAAACAGGAAAAACAAAGAAATGTACGAAAAGGGAGAAGAGGAAGCTTAAAAAAAGTTCCTTTCCCAGTATTAAAAGCGCGAAAGCTACGACGTTTTAGCAAGTTTGAGATATGCGGCCTGAGAAAATCGAAGAGACCAGCCCACTTTTACACCATTTATTTTACTCATTACTTAGTCTACATGAATAAACATAAATCCTTACTGATTCGAATGATTGTACATTTGACATAGTGGTTTGCTTTGTTTTACTTTGAAATGATAACGATTTGGGGTAGAAAAACAGTTTCAAAACCTCTTGAACTCGAATCGAAAAGCGCACATAGCAACGCTCAGGCTCACTGCCGAGAACCGCCCAATCAAAATAGGCTAGTTGTGCACGCACGCTCTATCATTCCCATATGAATTACGTGTACCCTCGATCTCTGCCTTATTTGCATAGTTTATGCAAATTAGATCAATCGACCACTTCGCCTCGCGGGCCGGGTTCTTTTTCTCCAGCTTTGCCACCGGATTGATTTTCACATAGAAACTTTTTTCCATTTTTTTATATTTTCCACGAAAGTTTATTTTATCATTGATCGG
The DNA here is from genome assembly GCA_025617745.1 of Heliocidaris erythrogramma. Classification (NCBI taxonomy): domain Eukaryota; kingdom Metazoa; phylum Echinodermata; class Echinoidea; order Camarodonta; family Echinometridae; genus Heliocidaris; species Heliocidaris erythrogramma. The sequence continues at coordinate 31,100,968 of CM046854.1, forward strand.
ATTTTTTTTTGACGGGTTGGAGCTGACAGAGTAAAGTTTGAGCAAATGAAAGTAGTAGTAGGTCGAGGCCTACTGTATTCGTAATTACACTTTCAACTTTGAACTCCTGAAGTGATCGCGCGTGCAATGGAATCATGCAGCTGTTTTTTATCGCGGGAAGGAGTCATGAGGCAAAAAAAAATCATATGAAGTATAGATGAAAATCTTTTGAGGGCATTTCTTCTACTTTTTTTCTCTTACATTCATAGGTTTATTATGGAGTTCACAATTTCTCATCATCAGCATCACACAAACTTTCATTATTGCTTCGTCTGCTGAATTGTTTTTCTGTATAAAAAAGTAACATTATTCACATTTTATTGAACTCAATATATTCAGTCAAGCGACATAAATTACGAACGATAAACTGAGCGCAGCTTAGGTTCTAACGGTTTCAAAAGCATGAATAGATTTCCTGTCTTTTCATTGCAGATGAGAACAAAGAAAATACGAACGAAGAAGTTCAGCTAATCCCCGATTTTGTCAATGGAGCTCCAATTCGGGCATTTTACACGTTGAATAGTGTTCTACAAATTGTCGCTACACATCCATTTCCGGGGGGGGGGGCAATGCCATGACAAGGTGCGCACCATGCCTGTACACAAAAACACATTAAAAGGGGTTTTTTTTTCTTTTCAATACCCGGCGATGAACGTGCCCATCATGATGATATAATAATACAGTGAAATGGGTATAAAAAATGCTAAAATCAGGGGGGGGGGGGGGTTATACTTTTCACAGCCTGACATTATCCCCCTTGATGTTTAGGGTGGTAAACACATTACACAATACTTGTTTCGGGTATTCTGAGTTCGAAAGTTGATTACTTTTCAGGTCCCATTTTGTAAATTCCTGTATGGGCATGGTGTCCATGTTGTAATAACATTGCCCCCCCCCCCCCCCCCCGTTTTGGGAAAGGCATATAACTCAGCAAAAGGCATCTAACAAAATATATCCATCTTCGATTACTTGCTTTTCCAAAGGCGGATCGGAGTTGGTGGTTATAAAAAAGAATAATCCCGAATATATAAATAAATTTATATATATAAATAAATAAATATATATATATATATATATAATTAAATGAATTTGGGTTTGTTTCAAAAAACAGTAACCATACCTAATTCAACATAGTTTTAAATAGATAAATACATATTACAAACTAAATACAAATCATATGCCAGTCATACAAATTGTTTCGCCCAAGGGCTCTTCAGTGACTGGAAAGAGTGGTTATTTTACATCATGTCTTATACTCCTCTTACAAAGGGAGTAGTTTCATAGAGAGCAGACCTGCCGAATGTTACGAATTCCTCCTCTCACGTTGCTTTTGTCACTTAAACAAAAGAAATTCGTACTAATTGGCAGCTCTGAGAGAATAGTTTATTTGAATGGGTGAACCCATTGTACATTGTATACAATACAAGAAATTTGTAGGGTGGAAAAATGAGTCAATCTGGGGGCGTGATAAGGCATACAGTGGGAGAAAGGGGGAGGTGGGATAGCGGGAGGGGGGGGGGTTTGAAACAAACCCAAATTCATTTAATGTAGCTCCTATTCTGTTGAGCACTATTGCTGATTTAGTTCATTTTCTCATATATATATATATATATAAACGACTAATGGGTACATTAGGAGGACAGTTTTTGTTCTTTTTCTTTGTTCAACTGTCGACCTAATGTAGGGGTCGCTATTATGACGGAATAAACTGCATTGTTAGGTGTCGACTTAATGTACCCGTTAGTCAAATATCCATATATATATATATATATATATATATACAATGCGAAAGGAAATGAGAGAATAATGGTTGCGTAACTTAAATCAAAGTTCCCTAGAGCTGTCCCCCCTTTTTGAAATTTTTTTGCAAAGGCTGAAAAAATGTCTCCGCCGGGAATCGAACGCCAATGCCTTAACCACTAGACCACGAAGACGGGTTAGTGGTTTCGGCGACACCAGATTCAATTGACCGACAGATTGACAAATCTTTAACCTTATTAATTAATTCCGTTGTCGGGGGCAGGTGAGTTTGAACAAAGACAAGCCGCGTGCCTCAGCTGGATCCAAGCGAATGCTTTGAGATACATGTATACATTAGAATAATTAGTAACAATATTGTGAGGAAATAACATATACAACAGCTTTGGCAACTCTCGTGGAAATATATATACAATGCGAAAGGAAATGAGAGAATAATGGTTGCGTAACTTAAATCAAAGTTCCCCAGAGCTGTCCTCCCTTTTTGAAATTTTTTTGCAAAGGCGGAGACATTTTTTCAGCCTTTGCAAAAAAATTTCAAAAAGGGAGGACAGCTCTGGGGAACTTTGATTTAAGTTACGCAACCATTATTCTCTCATTTCCTTTCGCATTGTATATATATTTCCACGAGAGTTGCCAAAGCTGTTGTATATGTTTTTTCCTCACAATATATATATATATATATATATATTTATATATATATATATATATATATATATATAAAATATTGTATATGTTATTTCCTTACAATTGTTAATAATTATTCTAATGTATACATGTATCTCATAGCATTCGCTTGGATCCAGCTGAGGCATGCGGCTTGTCATTGTTCAAAACTCACCTGCCCCCGACAAAGGAATTAATTAATAAGGTTGAAGATTTGTCAAATCTGTCGGTCAATTGAATCTGGTGTCGTCGAAACTACTAACCCGTCTCCGTGGTCTAGTGGTTAAGGCATTGGCGTTCTAAGCCAACGACCCGGGTTCGATTCCCGGCGGAGACATTTTTTCAGCCTTTGCAAAAATTTCAAAAAGGGAGGATAGCTCTGGGGAACTTTGATTTGAGCTACGCAATCATTATTCTCTCATTTCCTTTCGCATTGTATTTATTTCCACGAGAGTTGCCAAAGCTGTTGTATATGTTATTTCCTTACGTTCTAAGGCTGAGGCATGCGGCTTGTCATTGTTCAAAACTCACCTGCCCCGACAAAGGAATTAATTAATAAGGTTGAAGATTTGTCAAATCCGTCGGTCAATTGAATCTGGTGTCGCCGAAACTACTAACCCGTCTCCGTGGTCTAGTGGTTAAGGCATTGACGTTCTAAGCCAACGACCCGGGTTCGATTCTCGGCGGAGACGTTTTTTCAGCCTTTGCAAAAATTTCAAAAAGGGAGGACAGCTCTGGGGAACTTTGATTTAAGCTACGCAATCATTATTCTCTCATTTCCTTTCGCATTATATATATATATGTATACTCGTGTACCAATCATAACAGAGGAGTTATTATTGAACATTTTCCCCTGTTTTATATTTTTTAGACGTTAGCGAAAATTGAACTGATTTAGTCCGTTTTGAACTCTCTGATTTCATAAGTCTTCCGACCGCTGAGGGCTTATAATCTGTGGCAAAAATGAGAATAGATAACGACAGAATACCCACGAAACGATTCTGTAAAGATGATTATAATAAAGAAAAACAAACAAACACATGAATACTGTAAAAATGGTTACCGTAGTTCTTTTCTTATTACGAGGCGGCTAAAGTTATAAATATTAATATCTTATAATATTTTATAAATACATCAACAAAGTTGAACAGCTTGAAAATCGAGAAAAAAAATGGAAAATACAGAAGGAATCAGAAAAGTGTAATTAGTCTCGCTAAAATAATAAAACACATTTCCCAAAATAAATGTGACCCGTCACGTCAAAATGAGACAGAAGTCGCATTTTTTGAAATTGCATTTTATTATTGATTATTATTCTCCGTTTCATAAGCTTTAATTTGGTATATAGTTCAACTCTAGAGAGTGAGTATTAGTGGAGATAATAGCTTTTGAATCTTGAGTAAAGTAGGGCTGTGGCAAAGTATTTCTTCTGGAAAAACGCTTCCAAAGTTTGACTTCCGTTTTGCAGTCATGCAGCATTTTCGTTTGTAATGTCAACTAGATTTTTATAAAGCCCTTAGCAACCGTTTATTAATTCTAATAAAAACTAGTCCTTATGTTTCTTTAGGATCTCTTTTCATGAAAACATGAATTTTAATTCATTTAAGCCATGAATTCTAACGCTTTAAAGGGTAACAAATCAAGTAGTTTCACGGCACTGAAAAAGCTTCCCGCATCAACTTCATGCTTTTTTCGTTGAGCCTTTCCTATGCCGGTATGATTTTCTTAAAGGGTTGATTAACCTAGCTATAGTCAAAAGGTTTATAATTCTGTCATTTTGTGCGGGGAAATTTATTAGATTATGGTTCAAACTTTCAGAGGTTTTTATATCATTATATCTTTTTCTAAATTAATCATGTAAACTTGATTTCTTTCAATGTTATTTGCTTTCTTTTTATAGCTTGGATTCGATTGTCGCAAAGTCATTCAATTTTGGCAAATTTACTGATTAGACTAGTCTTTACCAAGAATAATATTGACAGAGATGGTTGATGTCTGCGTATGAAGCTTACTTTTTTTACTTTTCGTCTTGTGAAAGAGCAATAGAAATCGCCGCTTTCTTAAGCTGAAGAATTAACACACGATTTTCTCTCTCTCCTTATACATCACGCGCCTGTTTCATAATCTCCACAGTTTTATTTCTTTCTTTTGAACGCTAACTCTCTTTTCGGTTCGCTCTTTACTTATTACCAGATTAAACAACGATGGAATAAAACAGAATCATAATAAAGAAATTGTATCCTGCTCTAGTTAGTTCTACCTTTAACAAATGTTTATAAAAGCGTCTTTCTTTTCTTTTCGCCATATCAAAGAGGTATAGAATTCGCCCCTTTCAAAGAACAAGGATTAAGTCACATCCTGCCTTCGCGAGACGATTGATTTTTCTTCTCTCTCCCATTGTCCTTCTCAGGGGCCGCGGAACGTCTTGGAAAGTGGAGGGGCTAAGGGGGGGGGGGGGCTGCGTGTATAACCACATTTTTGCACTGCCATACGTTTGCACGTGTTTACTGAAAAAAGTGAGGGGGCTGCAGCCCCAAGCCCGGTTCCGCGGTCCCTGCTTCTCAATCACGAGCTTGTGTCATAATCTCCACACAGGTCCTTTTCTGTATGGTTAAAAAGCTTCATTTCTTTTATCATCAATTCCCCATGTTCAACAGCAGGATAAAGATAAACTGCTTCTTAGCGCCGCTCTATAGTTAATAGAGCTTTAATTTTTTTAAATTAACGCCCGAACAATCTCTCTCCTTCTAAATCTTTCACCTGTATCATAATTTCGACTGTTCTTCTTAATTCTATTTTGAAAGCTAACTCTTTCTTGTCTGTTCGGCTTTTTTAACGAATAAGAGATTTGGCCGCTAATTATCATCATGTTGACTGGCGGTATGAACATGACGAAGACAAACTGCATCTTAGCTTGAAAGTTCGTTTCTCCCCGCTCTATATTTAACTCAAGCTTTAAAAAATCAGATACCTGTTTCACTATCGCAACCGAGGGCCTTTTCATTCTAGCTTTACAAAATAATTTTCTTTTATTTTCGTCTGTTAAAAAGAGTTATAGAATTGGCCGCTTTTTATCGTCATGTTCAAAAGCGGGGTAGAGATAAACTGCTTCTTAGCGCCGCTCTAGTTAACTAGAGCTTTAAAAAAAAATAATGACAACTGCTTTTTGTAAAAATTGACACCCAGACAATTCTCTCTCTCCTTCTAAATCTTTCACCTGTATCATAATTTCGACTGTTCCTCTTAATTCTATTTTGAAAGCTAACTCTTTCGTGTCTGCATCTTAGCTTGAAAGTTCGTTTCTCCCCGCTCTATAGTTAACTCAAGCTTAAAACAAATCAGATACTTGATTCACTATCGCAACCGAGGGCCTTTTCATTCTAGTTTTACAAAATAATTTTCTTTCATTTTCGTCTGTCAAAAAGAGTTATAGAATTGGCCGTTTTTTATCGTCATGTTCAAAAGCGGGATAGAGATAAACTGCTTCTAAGCGCCGCTCTAGTTAACTAGAGCTTTAAAAAATGAATAATAATGACAACTGCTTTTTGTAAAAATTGACACCAGACAATCTCTCTCCTTCTAAATCTTTCACCTGTCATGCCTGTATCATAATTTCGACTGTTCATCTTAATTCTATTTTGAAAGGTAACTCTGTCTTGTGTGTTCGGCTTTTTTAACGAATAAGAGATTTGGCCGCTAATTATCATCATGTTGACTGGCGGTATGAACATGACGAAGACAAACTGCATCTTAGCTAAAACTCATCGTTTCTCCCCGCCCAATAGTTAACTCAAGCTTAAAACAAATCAGATACTTGTTTCATTATCGCAACCGAGGGCCTTTTCATTCTAGTTTTAAAAAATAATTTTCTTTAATTTCGGCTGTTAAAAAGAGTTATAGAATTGGCCGCTTTTTATCGTCATGTTCAAAAGCGGGATAGAGATAAACTGCTTCTTAGCGCCGCTCTAGTTAACTAGAGCTTAAAATATAAATAATAATGACAACTGCTTTTCGTAAAAATTGACACCCAGACAATTCTCTCTCCTTCTAAATCTTTCACCTGTATCCAAATTTCGACTGTTCTTCTTAATTCTGTTTTGAAAGCTAACTATTTGTCTGTTCGGCTTTAACGAATAAGAGAATAAGCAGAGGGGGGCGCAAGGGGCGTATTGTGTTGACAAAGTATGCCCCAGACCCCCCAGATGGCCGTTTGGCTTCGTCAAACGGAGGGTTCCTCAGTGTGTGCCCCCCTTTCTGGAAATAGTATCCGCCCCTGGCTAACAGGCAGTATGAACATGATGAAGATAACGCGCGTCTTAGCTTGAAAGTCATCGAGTCTCTCCGCTTCATAGTTTACTCCAAAAAAAATGTGTACAATCTACTGGTGTCTAATAGCTAATTTCTTTTCTTCTTCGCCATGTTTTAAAGAGGTAGAGAATTCGCCCCTTTCAAAGAACAAGGATTAAGTCACCTCCAGCAAGAGACGATTATTGATTTTCTCTCTCTCTCTTTGTCCTTGTTTCATAATCTCTACACAGATACATGTACTGTTCTTTCTGGTTAAAAGGCTTATTTTCTTTTCGGCTTTTCAAAGGGTTACAGAATTTACCCCTTATTATTATCGTGTATCAATAGTTTCGTTGTTCGTAAGTCATCTTCCCAGTTCTTCTTACTTCTGTTTTGAAAGCCAACTCTTTCGTATTTCCTCTCTACTTTCAATAGATTAAACAGCGATGGCTTAAACCAGCTTCGCAATGAAGAGATCTTGACGATGAATCGTGTGAATAAGTGAGATATAGAAAGTTACAATTCAGAATTCAAAGCGAGATCCATATAATCCGATTTTGCTACATCAACCTTTCTTCTGTCTCGCACGGTCCAGTGGTGTATTAAACGGAGCGGATAGAGGGGGCACATGCCAAGGGCAGCACTTTCGGGGGGGGGGGGGGGGGGGGGGGGGGGAATGGAAATGAAAGACAATGAAGAATCTCGTAATATCTCCTCAATGTACGTAGAATATACATCTAGTTTATAGAAAGCAGTGTAAAGGGTTCATATTTACATTTTCTCTTTTACTTTATTTTTCAATCAATCGGCCTTTATAAAGAACACATAACGATGGACTGTCGAACTAGCCAAAATACGGTCCGGTCAAGGGGGATACTCAACACACAAAATCGCCCCATGGCTGGAGCTCGCTACAAAAGGGCACCAGCAATTTCTTTCTTTCTTTCTTTCTTTTTGCTGTTGCTTGTCGAAGACTTTTCGGACATGTGACAACCACCCCCCCCCCCCCCCTCATGTTACTTTCTTTGTATAGACTTGAATTAAGATTTGAATAAATGTACCGACACTCTTTATCATAAATAATTAATAATTCAGTTCATTATAATTTTGGATTGGTATAGACTTGTGCATGTACTACAATGAGAACGAATGACATGACGTCATCCCATCGGAGTCCATGGATTCGCTCAGCTCCAAGTGCCAGTCGTCGCTGCAGCTTGACTCCATGTTGAAATCCTCGTTCTCGCTTGATTGTTGATTTGAAGAAACGATGCTATCCATGGTGAAAAGCTTGTCAAAAGATATCCTGCTTCATATAAACCATGGAAGGATCCAAAAGCCAGGTCAAATTTGCATATGCCGCATTGTTTGTGACGAAGAGTCAAATCACGGACGCGTGTCCGGCTCTATTGAAACAATAATATAACACACGAATGCTCGCTTCCCTTGATCTTCTTACAAGTCAAAGGTGAAATAAGGCATTCACATTTTCTATAGATGTAACTGCGGCGTTCAATTTCAGGGGAAGAAAATCTTCTGTCCAACAACAATTTTCTTATTCCACTCCACATTCAATGAATAAAAACAGAAAATGAGGGGGCTGAGTCAGTGAGAATTTGAATTATCCCTTTAAGTACCAGACACGAAAATAACACTTTTCAGATATCAATACCCATATACCCCGAAAATAGACTTTTCATTTATATCATATAACAAATTTTCAACATAGTGAATGCCTTTGATAAAAATAAATCTGAATGTTATTTTGCAACAAATTGATACAATTTTATGTTCTGCAATTTGAAACTTTGCAAACAAACATTCAGTTAGTATATTGTGTAAATAAGATAGGGGATTTCACTGGGGTATAAAGAGAGGGAAGTTCCCCAGTTTCTGCTGTAAAAAGATAAAGGTTTATCTCCTTGTCTGGATTCAAAAGATGCATATCGGTATAGGGATCGAGGTCTGCATGTGCATATGGAGTTTCTTTACAACAGCGCGTGTGAATGGAAATGACCATCTTTTATTAGTGATTACCCACGCCGATGAAATCGGCAGGGTTATGTAAAGGGCTCCGTAACGTTTGTTTGTTTGTTTGTTTGTTTGTGTACAACAGAACGGGTGAACGGATTCGCACCAAATTTTCATGAAATGTTCGGATAGTGACAGGAAAGAATCGATTAGATTTTGGTGATGATTGGTTGACCCCTGCAAATTCTGTGTGACCTTGAAGTTTTGACCCCAACTTCATTTCGGATAGTGACAGGAAAGAATCGATTAAGAAAAGAATGGATTAGATTTTTTTTTGTGATGATCGGTTATAGAAACTTCAGTTCGGAGAGTTCTTTTTTTGTTTTTAAGAATATTTTATTACTTCCTTTTTCAAAATAACATTTTTCACAATAATCAAGGTAAAATACACAAACAAATATATTCACACCCAGTATCGTGCCAAATTACATAATAATAACAATAAGTAACCATAATATTTTACATGCATGTATTAAATACTAGATTATGCCAAATCTAGAAGTCTTTATTGCGATAAAAAAGGAGAAAAATATAAAATATAAAATATAGTGACAGGAAAGAATGCAACTACTCTGTAGCGCCGCCTTTGTACGGCCTTTCTAGTTCTCCAATGTCTTGCAGATACAAATGGTTCGCATGGGCCACAGAACAGGAACTGGGGTGGATGCAGTCCCCACCACCACAACCACACACAATTATTGTACACACTTTATATAAAAACACTACCCTCTGATACCTTCGGGGAAACCCTATCATCACTGGTGTAGACAGGGGGCACCGGGGGCCATGCCCCTCCCTATTCAGCCACTACAACAACAAAAAAAGCGAGAGCGAAAAAGCGGGGGAAGTGAGAAAAAATGCCTAAAAAGGCACTACAAGCCATTATCCTGGCTCTCAAAATTTGCTAAAAAAGTCAAAGTTTTCGCGCCCACCCTTGTACCATGGGTGTCGATCCCGGGGGGATGGACGTATATATCCCCAAAATATTTGAGGTGGGAGGATGGCCTGTATTATCACTCCCAATATATTTGGATAACATAAATAAGAATTATGATGCATTAACTTGAAACTAATAATTATTTAAACTCATGATGTTTAATCTTGAAAAAACACATTCTTTAATGATTAGAAGAAATGAAATAAAAAAATGCAATACGAAAATATTGAAGAAAATTAGTTCACTCGCATTGTTTTCATTAAAAACATTTTGGTATGCTTTAAAATGCAAGTTTTATAGACAGATTCCCTGATGTAGGAGAGGGATACTCCCTCCCACCCCTGCTCGGTCTCTTCGCTCAGTGGTGTGTCTGGGGGGGGGGGGGAGCACGTGCACTGGGAAACGCAAACGCAAAGGAGAGAAAGAAAAATAGAGGAGTGAAGAAACATTATAATCGTTACGGCTTTACGACCCGTACCCAGCCATGTTACATACAATGCAGTATTGCGCCCCAAATAACTGAAAAGCAGCCAGGGCGGTGAACTAATATTCCGCCAAAAAAAAAAGATGCTAAAACTTCGGAGCTTTCGCGCTTCGCGCGGGAAGGGGGGGGGGGGGGGACTCCCCTCCCTGTACCCACCCCTGTTACATACGGTGCAGTATTACGTCCAAATAACTATAACTTTCCGCCTAAAAAATTGTTTTCTACGAGCCGTTATCTTTATCTCAAAATTGCGGGGGACAAGGGGGGGGGGGGGGTGAAATGTGAATCGACCTATAAAGCATTCACGAATTCACGACTTCCACTTCTCCGAGACAGGGCCAATTTCTCCTTCATCCTGACAGTCTCTCTCTTTCTTTCCACATCAATCTACATGTATTTTTAATGTTACTTACAGTTTCCTATGGGACAGGGCATCTCACCAAACATGGTGATGAAAAAGATCCTTATGAAGGTTAACGACGTACATATCAAAGTCAACAACCTTATCCGGGGACAGGCGCAATCACAAAAGTTTGTAATCGTTCCGGAATTCTTAATAACTTTAATAAATTACCTCGCTCTCTCGCTCTTTTACTCGATCCCTCTTAATACAACAAACGGACTTATCGAATCACTTTTCTCCCCATTTTCCCCATATTTTGGAGTTCATTTTTAAGACCAGACGGCTGATCGAGATCGATATTTCCAAAAATAAAACACATCGATAATGTTTTAATTTCAATAAAGCGCTCATTATATAACTGCCCAATCATGCTGGTTTGTAACAACATTACCCAAAGCACTAAGTAATATTTTTTTAATTCATGCACTCGAATAAAGTGTGCTTAATATTATTCCGAATTACCCAATAGATGTTGTTGACATATATAACGAAAACGTTAAAAATATAGGGCAAAGCCAAGAAAGAAAGAAAGGCTACTCTTTCAACACAGGGGCGTTTTTGAAAGTGTGTGTGTGTGGGGCTGATTTGATTTCACTCATTAATGATAATATATTAAGCTAATTCATACATTTTATGAAATGTGTTTACTCAAAAAGGGTGGAGGGGGGAGGGGGTGGGCTGCAGCCCCCAGGCCCCGTCCCCAGTTCTGGTTCCGCGACCCATGCAAAAGTAAAGTTGTATTTATATTCAGAAATCCGGTCTTAACTCGAGAAGTTTTTCGTTGTGATATTTCAATTTCATTTTTTTTTATTCGCAGCCATGACGGCTACATACAACAGCTATTAACATGTGAAAGTGAATTTATAATTGCATTGCTTGGAAACTACACAATGTATTTTTGGGATTGGATTTTTATTGTTATTAGTTGAGGTTTTTTTTTGGTTTGGAACATACTTTCTAAATTTGAAAGACTTAAAATTAATCTTAATCTTAATCTTAATTGAGACTTACAATAATCTAAGTCTTTAAGACTTATTTTCCACGTTCTTTGATTAAATTTTTCTCTCGAGACCGCGAACAAAATCTCCTGTTTAAATCTTTTAAGGAGATTTAAGCTGTAAGCCAATCAGATTTACGATGATGCAACACGTGATCGAACATTCAAGCCAAGCGCGCGATCGACGACATCTTTCTTTTTGCGGTTGTGTGAATCTTGCACATAACTGCAACACAAAAGTGAGAGCCAGATGACACTATGAACACGATGACAAAGAGAGCGGACAAAATATACAGCTCCTCATTGTACCCTCCACAATTGCTCTGGTAGACAAAAGAACATCCCTTCATTACTATTATGTAAAATAGCAGAACAGGTGAATATGCATGTGACACCTGTTCTACATATTTTTACATAATAGCAATGAAGGGATGTTCTTTTGTCTACCAGGGCAATTGTGGAAGGTACAATGAGGAGCTGTATATTTTGTCCGCTTCTTTGTTCGCCATGTTCATAGTGTGATTACTGTTTTTCAGATAAGTCGGATCGACATTGCCGTGTATACACTTTTCGTTGGGATCAACCATACACCTTAATAAGGCTGGTCTCTATTTCTGCATTTGACACTTGCAATTATTATGATATTATGTTTGAATGTCATTTAATGTGTTTGTTATGGAGCTGCACTCAAATAAATTAATGTTTGCCGGAATAAATTGCACATTTTGAGTCTATGTTGTTGTTTTTCTCCAGTCCCACTTCCTCTGAAAATTTAAATCTCCAAAAGATTTATCTGTTAATAAACCTTAAAAAGATTTAAAGGTAAAACTGAAAAGATTTAAATTTTAAATCTAAAAGACTTATGTTTTAAGTCTTTTGTGGTTTTAAAATTTTAAGTCTTAATAAAGACTTATTTTAAATCCCAAAGGTTTCGTCACTAATATCAGTCTCTGTTAGATTTAAAAGTAAGTCTTTAAGATTTAAATATAAGACTTTCAAATTTAGAGAGTAAAGCAGTATTTTGAATAGTTGTCCGTCCTTTATTTATTCGTGTATTAATTTTTATGTCGTTTATCATTACTATATATTTTTGTGGTGGGCTCGATGTGGGAAAATTAAATGTTAGGGGCCGAATTTGTCATGGCACAAACCTAGGTATTTTTTTTCTCAGAAAACTATGACAAATGATACGTACGGTACTTTGACGGAGACTTCAATACATTCGTACTTTTTCCAAAGAAAATAAGAAGCAAAATGAAGCAGAATGAGTCACCATTTAAACCGTAAGTGGCGCTCTTTCAAAACACAAAATATACAACTTCCTTCAAGGCAGAACAAAAATAAAGAACAGGAAGTCGGCGAAATCGAAGGAATCGCAGGGTGGGTCTCTAAACAAAAGCTCGCGCTAATCCCGCTGAACGGCGACTTCTTAGAGTCGCCGATGGATATGACAAGATCCGGGAGATAATCCCGCTAATCGGCCTTTTTAACTTTGGCCGCGGTGAAAACGGTGACAAAACTTTCCGTAAGAAGCCTAAGCAAACGACATTAACTTTCGCCATCCTACCGGGTACCCATTTAACACCTGGGTGGAGAGTGGCAAATGTAGATTAACGTCTTGCCAAAGGACGCTAGTGCTGCGGTGGGATTCGAACCCCGGACCTCGTGGTTCACAGTCCGGGGACTTATCCACTGATCCACAACACCTCTATAATTTAATGAAACCATATCTTCTTTTCGCCCCCCCCCCCCCCCCCCCATTCACTCATCCCCATAACTGATTTTGGATTAGAGAATCGTCAAGCAACGATTATTAAAACATCATTGCAACACAATAAAATACTAAAAGTAGTCCTCTGCGAATTTTGTTGTGTCTGTTGCAATAATCTATGGCCAGTAAGAGTATGTAATGCTTTCTCCATTCTAAAGAGATTGGGAAAGAAATCGTCGCCATCACCACGAACCATCCTCTTTGGCCAAATTTGTGATTTTTTTTCTTCTCATTTTTGAGTTTTTTTGCATTTTTCATATGTACTCATGGTTACCTCGCATCTGTGCAACTTTTAGAATCTGAATATGCGTGGTTACGTAATAATGGCAGTAGTGTCCCTGTATTAAAGAGTTGCGACATGGACGTCCCACTTTTCTGCAAACAAAATGGGAGTCGAATTCTTTCTATTGAGAACACCCAGGTGCTCATCGTAATTGAATAGAAATGTTACGTAATAGTGGAAACAAAATGGCGTTCAAATCCCCAGTTGCCGCAACTCTCTAATACAGGGACACTAAATGACAACACTGCAAAGCGTCCACTCACCATTAAATGAGATTTAACTGCACCACGAACCGTCCTCTCTTGAATGCACGCATAGTCCATACACGCGCACCCAGAACATCAACACGTGGTGAAGAATCTGTTGGAATTTCTGTTATGTTTTAAGATGTGAATAGCTTGTTTTATTCAAAATGGATGGACTGTAATGAGAAAATCATCAGTTTTCATATGTGATATTTATTTCAACAATAAATAATTCAATTTTATTATACCTCCTTCCTAATATAACGTCTCCTACAAACGTTAAGGTAACAGTGTTCATATCGCTAAACTTTATTATGATTGTGGACTGAAGGTTTGAAATAACACTTAGATCTCCGTTTTTCCTTTATATCATTAATATATTTAATTTGAATTCAATTTTTTATTGACTATGCAATGCAACCAGGATTAAGTATAAGGGGGGGGGGGGGCACACAAATGCAGGTTTGTCAACTTTTGGAAAAGGTAGACCCGTACTTTTTTGGTCTCGCCAGCTTCTCGAGATAACAAAAGTAGTAGTAGTAATAGTAGTAGCAGCAGCATGAATTGAGAATAACATAGGTATGAGTGAAGGAAGATGGTCTCAATAATAGGTTCTCATAAGGAGAAATTAAATAAATAGAAAAGGCCTTTGTCATAATTACAAAAATGGGTGAGGGATTTAGGTCGGGATTTTTAATTAAAAGAACTCGTCAAACTCGTCAGAAATGTTCATAAGAAAATAATATTAAAGGGGGAGGGGGCTTTCTGCGTTGTCTTCTGAATATTTGCAAACGCACTTTATTTGCGATTCTTTAGCAAAATCGAAAAGAGCTAATTGCCTGTTAAGAATGATTGAGTAATTCCAGAACAAACTGTTTCCATCAGACAAGCCCTTTCTGATATACCCCCTGGCGTGCGTGGATATGGACACAGAACAGAATTCTCGAGCGCTATTATAGGTCAACAAGGAGTAGGGAGTAGTTAGCAAATATTAAAAAATGGATAAATAATGAAATAATAATAGTAAATGATAATAATAACAATAGTAGTAGTAATATGGGTACAGAATAGAATTCTCGAGCGCTATACAATATGTCAACAAGGAGTAAGGTGTAGTTAGCAAATATAGAAATAAATAAATAACAAAATAATAATAGTAGTAGTAGTAATAACAACATATATAATATAAATACATACTTAAATAATAGGCCTAATAATAAGGGTCCTTATGTCCCAAAATTATTTTGGTTTTGACATTAATTTTCTTGAAAATCATAGGGGATCAGTTAGTGGAAATCAGCAAAATGTGGCTGTGCAATTTATCTCTTATTACATATACACGAAATGCCTTCTCTGTAATATATTGCATTGGGCCAATTAAAGCCAGATAAATATTTTTCTGGATGATTGAAAATCCTATTGTAACACAAATAGATTCATATTGGTTACATTAATTTAGTAACAAAAATTGTAAAAACACCCAATACTGGTATTTAAACAGCTTTAGAACTGCCAATAATAATCAGAGTTTCTCCTCGAAACCCGCAGAGAGGACGGTCCGTGGTGAGGGCGACGAAACAGTAAACGTAGAATTATTTATAACAGATATAATCAATACGGACATCATAAAAACAACGAAAAGGATACCGTCCTGTTGTACATAGGTGGGTTTCGGTTACGGTTACAACACTTTAGAAAAAAACAGAATACAAGGTTACGTTTGCCATTGTCAGGGGCGCCGTTAAGGGTTTCATTTTTTGTTTTCAAATCGATGTAGAGGCGCAAATTAAACGCCTACTACCTGCTAACAGCCATGTGCGAGGTATATAACTGTGTTTACAAAACAAAATGCAACATCGGAAGCACGGTTGTGCATCATCTCTGATTAGACCTTAAACGGCATTATTTGTCACGGCTGCATGGTAGCATGTTTGGTTCAAGTTAGAAGAGGGTAGAGACAGAACATTGCGATCGGAGGTTATAGGTATATACACAGGCGTACGAGCACTTCTGACGATGGGGGCTGACGCTTTTCGCCCGAATATCAACTCTTCAGTTTCTAAATTGCGCGCACGTATGGAAAGCCATATTACTATTTAAAGAGATTTTTTGATATCACGAATTCGAATTTGTGATATCACAAATTCCCATTGGTTTAGCACATCAACCCAATTTTTGATATCAGGAAATTGAATTCGTGATATCACAAATTCAATTCGTGATAACACAAATTCGAATTTGTGATATCACGAATTCCAATTTGTGATATCATAAAATGGCAAAGGAATTCTAGCACTCATGTTGAGCAAAAAATAACTTTGATTTCGAGCATTAGTTTTGTGCAGAAATTCACTTGGTATTCGAGCTTTAGTTTAGTGCAGAAATTCAGCTGTCTATTCGAGCGTTAGTTTAGTGCAGAAATTCAGCTGTGTATTCGAGCGTTAGTTTAGTGCTCGAATTCACTTGGTATTCGAGCTTTATAGTTTAGTGCAGAATGTAGTTTAAATTTGAAGAAAAATAGCAACAGAGTTTTCCCATATCCTTCACTGGAAACGATTTTAAAATAATTTTAGATGAATTGATACATGTAAATTGATTGGCAACATATCAAGAATTCAATTAATGATATGTTGTTAATTTAAATGAAACCCGCCAAGCTGTTTCATATATTTTCGAGTTTTCATTGTTTAATGTGTATATAATTGTTTTTATTAAACATGTCACGTACAAAGAATTGATGGTTTCACTTGCATTCCTTAGATTTATATTTAACGCAAGTCTCAAAATCAACTTATCTTTACGTAGATTGGCAACATATCAGTAATTCATTTCGTGATATGTTGCCAATTTGATGTTAGTCGGATTGGAGTACCGTATCAGTTGCCAATACCATGGCGTGCAGGCATAGCCACGTGGCCACGAGCCATAACCATGAGGCATAACCACGTGGTCATGATGCAGCTACAAAAGGTTATACAGTACAAATGGAGAATTCGAGCTCCACACGTGTGCTTCTATACGGGGCACGTGCTAGCATAGCGCAATGCAACACTGCATGCATGCAATGCAGGGCATGGGACATACCATCTATAGATTGGATCTCTATGGCTAGTATACGGTACATGAAATTGGCAACATATCGCGAAATGAATTACTGATATGTTGCCAATCTACGTAAAAATAAGTTGATTTTGAGACTATTTACTTGCTTTAAATATAAATTATAGGAATGCAAGTGAAATCATAAATTCTTTTTACGTGATATTTTTTCATAAAAACAAATATATATACAATTAAACAATGAAAACTCGAAAATATATGAACAGCTTGGCTGGTTTTATTTAAATTGTCAACATATCAATAATTGAATTCTAGATATGTTGCCAATCAATTTACATGTATCAATGTCTAAAATTATTTTAAAATCATTTCCAGTGAAGGATATGGATGCGAAAACTGTGTTGCTATTTTTATTCAAACTTATATTACATTCTGCACTAATCTAAAGCTCAAATACCAAATGAATTCGAGCACTAAACTAACGCTCGAATACACAGCTGAATTTCTGCAATAAATTAATGCTCAAATAACCTGTGAATTCGTGATATCACAAATCGATTTCTTGATATCACAAAATCAAACTTGTGATATCATGAATTCGAATTAGTGATATCACAAAATGGAATTTGTGATATCAAAAATTCCAATTTGTAATATCACGAATTCGAATTTGTGAAATCACGAATTCGATTTTGTGATATCACAAATTCAATTTGTGATATCTCAAATTCGAATTTACAATTAAACAATGAAAACTGGAAAATATATGAACAGCTTGGCGGGTTTTATTTAAATTGACAACATATCAATAATTGAATTCTTGATATGTTGCCAATCAATTTACATGTATCGATTCGTCTAAAATTATTTTAAAATCATTTCCAGTGAAGGATATGGATGCGAAAACTGTGTTGCTATTTTTATTCAAACTTATACTACATTCTGCACTAATCTAAAGCTCAAATACCAAATGAATTCGAGCACTAAACTAACGCTCGAATACACAGCTGAATTTCTGCAATAAATTAATGCTCAAATAACCTGTGAATTCGTGATATCACAAATCGATTTCTTGATATCACAAAATCAAACTTGTGATATCATGAATTCGAATTAGTGATATCACAAAATGGAATTTGTGATATCAAAAATTCCAATTTGTAATATCACGAATTCGAATTTGTGAAATCACGAATTCGATTTTGTGATATCACAAATTCAATTTGTGATATCTCAAATTCGAATTTACAATTAAACAATGAAAACTGGAAAATATATGAACAGCTTGGCGGGTTTTATTTAAATTGACAACATATCATTAATTGAATTCTTGATATGTTGCCAATCAATTTACATGTATCGATTCGTCTAAAATTATTTTAAAATCATTTCCAGTGAAGGATATGGATGCGAAAACTGTGTTGCTATTTTTATTCAAACTTATACTACATTCTGCACTAATCTAAAGCTCGAATACCAAGTGGATTCGAGCACTAAACTAACGCTCGAATAGACAGCTGAATTTCTGCACTAAACTAAAGCTCGAAAACCAAGTGAATTCGTGATATCACAAAATCGAATTCGTGATATCACAAATTCAAATTTGTGATATCATGAATTCGAATTAGTGATATCACAAAATGGAATTTGTGATATCAAGAATTCCAAATTGTGATATCACGAATTCGAATTTGTGATATCACGAATTCGATTTTGTGATATCACGAATTCGAATTTTTGATATCACAAATTCTCATAGGTTTATCACATCAACCCAATTTTTGATATCAAGAAATCGAATTTGTGATATCAAGAATTCAATTTGTGATATCACTAATTCGAATTTGTGATATCTCAAATTCGATTTTGTGATATCACGAATTGAATTTCTGATATCACAAATTCGATTTCTTGATATCAAAAATTGGGTTTATGTGATAAACCAATGGGAATTTGTGATATCAAAAATTCAATTTGTGATATCACAAATTGATTTTGTGATATCAAAAATTCGAATTTGTGATATCACAAAATCACTTTAAATAGTAAAAAGGCTTGTCATACGCCCGCTTTGTTCGAGAGCTATTAAAAAAAAAACGTTTTGGGTAGTGAAAATGTACAGAAATTACATTTTCAGGCACCTCATTGCCTGAAAATATTCGGGCATCTCGATGTCCAATTTGAGAATATTCAGGGACATTGTTGCCCTAATATAAGGTAGAAATTGACTAAACATTGTAACTTTAAAATCCTTGGGGAGGTGGGTCGGTGCATCCCAGTCACGTTGCGTATCCATGGAAACATGCTTCGGATATGTTTTTGGAACATAACTCTCCAATCCGAGAGCATGTTTTAACCATATTCCTGAATAGGCCTATTCACAAAAAGTATGTTTTTCACACAGCACATTTTTAATAGAACAAAATGTCTGCAGTATTATGTAAAGCGTAGCTAACGAGCGAGAAAAAATCCTACTCATGAAAATTAAATTTTGCATTCAAGAGAAACTTTGACCACACAGGCAAGTCACAGACTACTTCAAAATTATCATAAGACTTAAAGATCACATTACAAGAAAATTCCATCAAAGTAAATATTAGCTTAATACCTTTTATTGCATAGATGGCATAAATTAAACAAGGTTATCCAAATTCAACACTTGGAAACATTTGAAGTAATGATTATTATAAATTATAAAACGGTAAAATATAGCCCCCGATATAGCAGCTGAAGAGCTCCTCGAACGCTGTTGAGATGTGTGACGACACACCAGGGGCCAGTCCTGTCTAAACAGACGATGTCCCATAACATCTTACACATTTTTCAGTGCCTGTTTTGTCATCTCCTCTTCACTTATTTCTCTTACTTGACTAGCCTCAGTCTTAATGTTAGTCTGTTGCCTCACTCTTAACTTCATGTATGGTATTATTTTGATGAAAAATGCAGCGTTAAAAAAATAAAGGAATCAGTCACTTGTAAACAAAATAAGACGCCATTGTATTTTCAGCTGCTTGCACCGGGGCATGTTCGGCGTTTCAAGAGGGAACGAATACCATCCGTGCTATTATTCGGAGGGCTTTTCAATTTCAAAATGGGGTTTATTTCATTGATCATTAACCCTTCTCCTCTGTATTTACAATCAAAATCAGTTTCACTTTCCCTTTTAGAATGGTGTGAAATAAGGTCATGTTTAAATATACCAAACTCTTTATAATTTGATAAATAATTGCATTGCAATTACGTTCATTCATTATAGGACGTCGTCTGCTTAAGCAGGATCGATCCCTAGTGTGACGACATCAAAACATCGCTATATTTCTGGCGAATCCTCGGATATTCCAGATGCTTAGAAGAGCTTTTATTTATGTTGTTTTTATAATCATCAGATACGCAGTTGACATAAAACATATACGATTGCCATCTGTAAGCTTCCCAGTTTCTAGTGATACATTAATTGTCATATTTGTGATTTTCTTGTAATGTGATCTTTAACATAGGTCAAGCTTCACAGGGGGCTTTTGATTAACAGTCGGGTAAATCGTGTGATTGTCGCGCTCATCTAGCAGTTGAAAATAGAGATGAAAAGGTTATGGCATCTTCAAACGGTCAAAAACAAAAATAGCTTATCAAAAGCGCGTGGTATAGATGTAGCCCTAGGTCAACTTTAGACAACTTAAAACTTATGGGCCTAGAGGTACATACTCGAAGGTGAAATCTAGCCTGCATCCGCTTTTCAGGCAGCTGAGCTGGCAAATGCGCTCACATGAAAAACCCTGGAGGCTACTCAAAACATCTTCTGCTGAGGGACTTAGAATAGGTCTGTGTGGATTACCGACGAATTTTCAACAGCAGACCATATACGATGGATTTTTTTTCCACGTTGGTTCAAAATTGGATTAATACAGTACCTTATTTTCATCCCTCTAGCTTTTCCCTTCGTTCCCGTACATGTGAGCCTTCGCCATTTCGGGAACACATTTCAAACGATATCCCTCTTTCATGACGCGCATAGACTGCACCAGTCACTGACGCGGTCCTTACGTCAGCGAATGAACCCTTGTGTGAGCCGGGCTTTGTTAGATAAACCGGTATCTACGTACTAATTTTCAGAATGCACATTACAGATATTATAGCAGGGGCAGGCAACTGTTACCTCTGCGCCCCCCCCCCCCCCCCTTCTCCGCTTCCGGTGCATGTGGTCATTGTTATTGTAATATATTTTGGGGGATGTTATAATGTCAAACGGAAGTTCCCACATATGTAAAATAAGGACTATGTAGTCATCGCTGTGAAGGGCGTGCATACCGCTAAAATATAAGACTATAGTCAGCCGAGGTATTTGTTCTGGTTGCGTGTATATTGCGCAAAAAGCTGCAGCGAATTGTGAAATAGCGCCCCTATTGTAACGTTCAAAGCGATGGTATGGTGAAGTTTGTGAAACTAATTTGGTGCCAGGACATGTCATAAATGGCCTTGAGAACTTCTGCTATCATGATACTGCTTTCATTTCCAGGGTAGACGCAGTATAATTATCAATGACAAAGTTTCCTATGTTCATTCAGTCAAATAAATCGTGTTTGTTTTTGGCATAGCTCCATCTTTATAATGCATATCCATGTATAAAGTCGCTCGAGTGATATTACAAACGTTTGGTTACTGATACAAGATGGCTTATGTTTCTTTTTCTTTTTTCTTGGCTTTATCATTTCCAGATTTGGTAAGTTTTATTTTATCATATTAAGTTTATTTAAAAATGTGTGAGGTGTGTTAGCTTAGCTTGCACAGTATTAGAACATGCATGTAACATGTAATATAAAACATGTTGTTATATTGTAACAATAAGTAACAATTAACAATTTGATAAATACTCTTCATATGATGGTATTATGTAGCATGTTTACTCCCCGATTCCTTAACTTACTTTGATTGAACTAGATAAGTAACAGCACTGAATATTGGACAACTAAACTAGTATTCACGTGTTGCATTTGTAAATAGCGGGCTAATTAGGTATTTCATGTATCCTATCAGCACGGACGGATCTAGGGTTTTGTATTAGGGGGATGCGCACAATTCTGTAAACATTCGACAAGCAAAAAAAAATTATCAAAGCAATTCGTAGTACTCACTAAAGGGGGCGAAGACTTCACTTTGGTTTGTACGTTCACGCCGCAAACCAGCTATCGGCAGGTAATATGGGAAAAGGGGAGCAGTGTCACGTTGGCCACTCACTCTTGTCAGCCATATCCTTTCTCAAATAACATTTTCAAAACACCCCAAGTGTTATATTGGGGTATCTTGTTAGTTCTCATTATAGTTTCCAAGAAATCGATGTTTTATAAAATACTCACATGGCACTTCGGTTGAACAGGCTATTTTATAGGTCCATAAATAAAGGTCCTAAATGACTTGACCGGGTCCGCCTGGAGTACTCCATGCAACTTGAGAGCGGGAAAATTTTCAATTTTGAAGTGAACAGACACAATAAAAAATACCCATCTCTCTTTTCCAGTATGGTTTCTATATTTCACTATTATATTCCATTATCACAGATTTAATTTGAGTCTTATCATGCTTATCACTGCTTATCTTCCCATGTTATCTTTGAATGATGTTTTAAGCAATCTATTACCTTGTATTGTAAGGATTTCCTGTCCAATCTAACACTTTTTAAAGATCAAAATGCATCATTGAACACTTACGTTTCGTCCTATAGGCTGATAGGAATCAATAATCATCCAAATGTCAGATGTCAAAGATAGTTTATTAAAATGTCATTCAACAGGTTCCTTTTTTTTCGTCAGATTTTATTCGAATTCGTCCGACCTGGCAGTCCGCTGCAAAATTTTATCATCAAATCCATCTTTGGGAAGTCGATTTCAAGAAATTGTCATTCAAATTCGTCACATAGGCAAGACCTTACAACGACTGGGTGACGATTTTGAATACATCTTTGAACTCTTTCACTCTTTCACAAAATCGATAGCAAAATGAAAAATAAATTCCGAAAAAGAATGGCCAAAGACGTATATTGACTAGGTCTTATCAATGGCTGTGCAATGTTATGAAGTTGCAGGACAAAAGCAAATAAAATTGACTGGAAACCCTATTATTTCACGTTATTTTCCACATTCTTTCCGCTCTCCCCTTTCACGTGCCCCTTGTGCGCCCCTCCCCTATCTAAGACAGTTGGTATGGAAATATTTTCAAAATTTGAACCTAAACATCACTATTCTGATGTCACTTTGGATTTTGTTATATTCGAACCCTCTGACCCCCCCCCCCCCCCCCCCCCCCCCCTGTTACAGGCCTGCCATGGACCTACTACAAATAATTCTTTGAATGACGCTTTGAAAAAATCGATTGCAACATGGTATAACGTACAAAATTCGAAAATGAATGGTGAAAGACGACAATGATTAATTATAGAATTGCCAGATTAGAAAGATACAGAGCAAAATTTCTCTTGTGCAGCATTATCACCGCGGAGGTCATACGACTCTACCCAATGACGTCAGTGCTAATTTGCATAGAAAAGTAAACAAGCTAGCATTTTGCCCAATTGGACTGCGAGACAATTTCAAACCCTCAAAAAGGTGATTTTTATTTTTTAAAAATTGCACTTTCTAGTTGAGCTATTTGAAAAATTTTAAAAGGATTGTTTTCTTTGATACACAGATTTTAATATAACCAAATAAAAACGCATACCACTTCTTTTCTCAATATGAGCGCTTTAAGATAAATTAGAAATAATTGCATTACTTGATCGATATAAATCAATCTGTTAATGCCCATTGAAATAAGTTCCTCCTGTTATATAAATGTGACAGCCCACTTGTGTTCTTCAGGAAATCAAATTGCTTTCATTTTCGGAGCAGGGGAGAGAAGAATAAATGTGCCAGCGATGATTGATGATGTTCACTCACACATTCCTACAAGGAAACGTAACGTTATTCTTATTGTTTTCTTATTCTTCTCCAGATATTGTGTTAAGTTGTACGATATACCAAATAGAGCAAACCTCATAGGTCGAAATATACAGGCAAAAGGAGGAAAAGCATTCCTTTAAAGACGATATGGATTTTCGCCTTCGAATATTTCTCTACCTCGCAGTCATCGTTTCTCCAACGTACGAGATCAGCGTGTACACCGCTGTACAGAACCCAGGAGTTATCCCCGTCGTTGGCGAAGACGTCACACTTGTATGCACATACACACCATCGGTCATGAATCCGGTACTGTATTGGGCGTCCGGGAATGGCAATATTCTGGCTACCGATACATGTCAAGGAGTGGGTTGCAGAAGCGAGCAAAATATTATGGATAAGTACAGTTTGACGGTAGATTCTTCAAGCGGAAATCTAACAATTAGGAATTTAACGTTGGATGACAGTGGCAGCTATAAGTGCTTAGTAACCTCAACTTATGATGCAGTTTCTTACATAATTGAACTAGAGGTGAAGTTATCAGGTAAGATTTTTTTCATTTATTCTACCTTCATTGGGCTAGTACTAAAGTGTCTGAAATTAAGACAGGAATGATTCATTGCTAATTTTAGAAAGTACTTTTTTTTTACTTCTATGAATTTTACTGAGCATCCCACCGTTTAAAAATAACAATCAGGTTGAAGTCCCGTCCGAATAACAACATTAATTCATATTTGATTAATCGAGTTTAATTCGTGACTCAAAATCATTCAGACGAGTGGATTTCATAGATAATGATGATGCTAAGGCAAGTTTAATCTCTTTTAATCCAAACGGCCGTGTAATTTGGAAATTTGGAAAACATGTACGTTTAAAGAAAAAAAGTTAGATCAAATTGGTAACTGTAGAAGTTTTGCCTAATTTCCAGCCATGCCTAGATTGATAGTGATCACTGACGATCGGTCTGAGCATCGTTACAAAAGTGTAGAATCTGTAAGCATTACATCTGGGCAAACCCACAACCTAACATGTTCAGTAGAAGGCGCAAGACCACCTGCAATACTGGAGTGGCAAATTCCTGATGAAGTACAGATCCTCCTGGATGATCAGATCAACTTTGTTCAGGGAGATGTTTATGTCTCTCGGAGAGATGTTTCAGTTACACCGTCCAGAGACGACGATGGAAAGATTCTCCGATGTATGGCGTCTCATAAGGAGCTGGAAAATGATCTGTATTTGTCCATCCGCATTGATGTTCAAGGTAATTATTGCTCATCATTTCCATGAAGTCAGGACCGCTCTCGCTGTGACTAAACATTTAAACGTAAAACATTCCATTCATAATTGCTCGTATTGGGGTAAGGAAATGTCAGATTAAAAAACAAATCTTAATAAAGTACACGCACTTACATAACTTTATTTCGTTTATTTTCCGTAATGCATGTATTTGTTTCAAATCTGTTTCTCTCTCCATAGGAAACTAAAAACGGAAATAATTTTTTATCCATGCGATTATATGTCGTATTTTTTCCATCTTCTCTTTCAGTCTCGCCAAGTGACCTCCAGCTTACCGGGTCTGAATCCATAACTACCAATCCAGCGGGAACAAGAAGTGTTATTGTCTTTGAAGGCTCGGCTACATTATTTACCTGCAGGAGTGTTGGATCTCGTCCTACAGCTCGAATATCATGGGCTATCGGGTTAGAAGTCGATCCAGGAAGCACGACCTCCACCTCTACCCCGAATGACGCAGACCCTGGCTTACGTGATGCAGAGTCTAGTCTACATTTAATTCCAAAAAGAAGGTATCACAATCAATTTCTTCGATGTGTAGCGAATGCTGGTACAAACCAACGTCTAGCAGAAGTGAGAATCGTCGTTCACGGTAACTATCCGTTGTAGTATTTGTTAGGGAGGCCCAGAGCGAAAACATTTTTTTTTTTTAACTTGGGGGTCACTTTCTAATGCTCTTGCTTCAAACTGTGATTAAAAGACCATCTGAAATATTTTTTTCTTTAAAATAGATATCAGGCTTTACTGATTAAAGAAAAAAATATTTTCCCAGGGTCTTTAGTTCTCATGAAAACCCATAATTATTCAATTTTTCCACATTATTTCCAATCATCCAAGAAGTGTCCAGGGCATGTTTATTGAAAAAGATTTATTTACCTTAATTAATCATATACAAATGTTGTAAATGTATTGAAAACACGATATCAGCCCGATTTTTCACGAGATTCATATATTTATGGAAATTATGATCAATAATTATGACCATGCCCATTTTTCTAAAACGGTTTTATCAATACTTTTATATTATTTTTCTCATGAATCTAAATTCCTACATGGTATCAATTTCAATCAGACTTACACTAGATATCATTTTAGATAAGCCCCCAAAATCCCAGCTTTCCTGTATATGTAATTTCAAAATGCAAAGGCATTGAAAATGGAAGAAAATAGGATTTCCCACCATTTTTTCAGTAATAGGACCTGCTTCCGAAAATTTGGTTGTTGTCTTAAAAAATCATAGTCTTGTGATACGCTCACGTACGCAGGACTGGGAAGTCATGCTACGAACAAGAACCAGGCGACCAAGGTAAAAACTCGACGTGGATTTTCAGTTGTCGAGAGAAAATTCGCTTTATATTACGAAGAAGGTCTGCTGAGATCAGCACTCTATGAAATTACTTTGTTTTAAAAATACAGGCAAAAGAATGCTTTGAGGTTGAAGTTCGAACGCTAAAATATGGTCGAATTACACGAGCGCTGCCGTTCTTTCGAGCTTTGTTTACTCGATCAAGCCTTTTTGATATATAAAAAATCACCTGATTGGTCAAAAATGAGGACGACATCAGTCAATATCCAATTGAAAGAAAGTTTCTGTTTCAATCGTTACTGCCGCCGGGAGATAAGCCCCGTCTATTGAGTGTCCGAATAAGCCTCGTTCGAGGACCGTGAGCGGACAAAAGAGGCAAAATACAATCTAAATCGTATTAGTTCCTGGTCAAGACCTTGTTATTCCAAAGGTTCTATTTCTAGATTGACTTATCCAAATTTCTTGAGAATTTCAGCGCGTATTGATCAACTATCTCCAATTACATATACAAATTTGTGGGTAATTTCGAGCTTTAACTTTTTTTTTAGAGACAATACTTTTAAAATGGCATCTTTGGGGGGAATTTCCGGGTAATACACCCAAATCTGGATGGGCCTCCCTATATTTGTGATACATCACTGTGCAACTTTACATTTCGACCGAGTTGGCTTAGTCATACGTTGTTTCGTCTATTTAGCAACCAAGCATTCCTACAAATATCACGAGATTTGATTTCTCGCGATGAAATATCAGTAATATATTATGTTTCAGTCTTTCCTGATAATAATCTTTAAAATAATTTGATTTTCAAGGACCATCTTTAAAATAATTTGATTTTCAAGGACCAGCGGATCCTCCATTCCTGAATGGAACGCATGAATTGAAGGGTGGGGTAGGGGCAACTATTAATTGCACATCGAACGACGGCTACCCAGCACCAACTTTCCAATGGTACCTTGGATCGCAGAACGTCACTAATGATTCTCATACAGGGTATTCAGCAAATAAAAATCATCGAGTGAACGCCACGAGTGTTTTAACGTTCACACCAAGAGTAAATGACCATGGGAAACGCATTATATGTGAGGTGTTTCAACCAAAAGCTCCATCCTTGAAGTCTGAGAGTGTCAGCGAGTTTCTTCATATTCTCTGTAAGTTCTTCTACTTAAATCAAACCTAACTGAAAATTCATTTTCTGCATCAGTTCTGATCCTGAGGCGATTAATTTTTTTTTCCAATTTGTTTTCACTATGAGTACATTGAATAGGCGACATTCTAGAATAACATAAGAGGATGCCATTTACCTGTAGGTAGAATTCGTTGTTCATGGTACTAACGAATGTACTTTGCATTACACTGCTGACGTTCATAAGTATGCATCTCGATTTTACGGGATATCATTTTATTCATGGTCATCTTTTTTTCCCCTCAGTTCTCTTTATACTGAAAAAATTCCCATCACATTTCATCCCCCCCCCCTTTCTCTCTCTCTCTCTCTCTCTCTCTTCCTCTCCTTTTATCGTTCTTTTCTACAAATAATTATGCAGATTCTCCTGTTATTGTTAACTACTCCGTTCGTCGGGTTCCGAGTAGTGAACAAGGTGTCGATGCTGTATTTACATGTACATCAGACGGAAGACCCCTACCTTCTATTACGTGGTTCTTTAAAGACAAGAAACTCACCAACAACACCCAGCATCAGATTCACCACAGTATTTTACAAGAAGATACCTTTATGTCGGGAAGGCTTATTGTTGCTAATATTCGGGCGAAAGGCAACGGCATCTATATATGTTTGGCTGAATCAGGGCTCGGTAATGAAAGCGCTACTATTAACTTTACGGTTTCAGGTAAATTTGTCACGATTACTTAGACCTAGCTTTATATACATGTGCATATATCACATTGTTGCTGGGGATGATAATATGATACAAAAAGTAATTTGATGATTTGGATATGTTTTAATTTATTGCTTAAATACTGACGAAATTAGGACTTATAACCTGATTTTCACCAAACACATCTCTTCTCATACTTCTTAGTGAGTCCAGATCCACCTTCTTGGTTCACCGTCGATCAAAACCAAACGACATCATCTTCCCTCTCTGTTGCTTGGCAACCAGGAAATGCTGATGGGTTGCAGCAAAGGTTCAGTCTTAAATACTTTGTTAATGACACGCAAGTACAAGACGAGGGTTATTGTGTTGTTTCATGTATCAATGTAACAGGGATATTGCACACGTTAAAAGCACTGAAACCATTTATTTGATATCGGTTGATTTTATTGGCGTAGATAGTGATAACATGAAAAAAAAAGATTCCGATATCGGCGTTTGGCATTTTTTCCAACCGTATAAAGGAAAATGAAACAAGCAAAACTAAAATTCAAACAACAACATATCATCGAAACCTGTATCAAAACCTTAAATCTTTTCTGTTCGGATCGCATTCACTCAAAATTGGCATTTTAATTTACAAATACCGACACCAACATATCCATGAAATACAATAAATTCAACTCACCGATGCTAATTAGAAAAGATAATTCCGAAAATGAAATCCGTAATTTACTGTCACTTCTGGCGAAACGGGGTATCGTAGTCATTAGTTAGCTTTCGCATCAGGAACGGACGGACGGTAATATCAGACGAAAATCGATCTGCACACGCGTCGACTTCGTTGTTCCGAGTCCGTCCTTCAATCGCCAACGGGTTTTGGCCAATTTCACGTTGATGAATTCAGCAGCGGTAAGAAGCCGAGCTGCCAATCAGCGCTCTTGTCGGTGACATCACTGAATTGGTTTGAAGTTTCGTACGCGCGCGGGTAATCCATACCGGTCGATCATGCGGGGCGTGTCCTCAGCAATTACGTCACGCAAACCGCTCGTTATTGGATGTGCGAAACGAAAAATAATCGGTACCACGGTCAAGCGCAACTACGTTCAAATCGTAATCGTCCTTCGTCTCTGGGTGAGTCCGCGAACGATTTGCGAAAGCTCTTGGTCGGCGCGAGCGCTGACATCTCTCCCTAAAAAATTCGGTAGCCAAAAATTCGGTCCCTATCGCGGACACGTAGAAGTCACGATTTTCTGTGTGCGCAACGCGCAGTCGTAGAGATTGACGTGCACGTGCGATACCGGGTTTCTTTGTGAACAAATGGGCGGGTATTTCTTCGGTTTTGGACATGATTTTGATTTTGTATTTTGATGGAAAAATCAAAGGTTCTTCCTGAACGGCCATTTAAGGTAAGAGTGAGATATTTAAGAGCTGAATTCGAAAGGAAGTATTTGAATATTGGCATTATCGTGAAATCTGTCACCGGAGACAAAAAAGATCTGGGGTACAAGATTTCTTCTGACAAGCGATTAGTCTCAACACTGGGTCTGAGGTCAGCATTTATTTAGTCAGTTAGAACGATTTCACATCGAGATCACATCTCTATATAGCCTATATTGCAAAAATCCATAGGCGGAGACAGAAAAGACGATAAGATTAAGACCTATACCTATCGTCTTTTCTGTCTCCGCCTATGGGTTCTTGCAATGCTTTTAACACGCGCTGGTGACAGAAAAGACGATAAGTATAATTATAGAGATGTGATCTCGATATGAAATACATGTATTGATCTATTGCGTGAATAGGTAACTGTCTAAAAGTGGCAGAGTGGTTTTGAAGAGGAGGGAAAAGAGGAGTTGGTGGAATATACAGGTTAATTACAGTTAATTTCGTTTAAAAAATGGTGACAGAAAAGACGATAAGTATATAAAGATGTGATCTCGATGTAAAATCGTTATAACTGACTAAATAAATGCTGTTGAGAGAGTAGCTGATAGCTAGCTGTGCAATACGCTCGTTTCGCATCGAACAAAGATCCACTGAAAATCAGTGAACCGCAGTGTGTGTGGAAATTCAGGTACGGAATACTTTATGTCTCTAGAGACAGATTTCACGCTCTTCATCTCAATCCCTCCTTCAACTTCCACGCCGCATTTCATCTACATCCTATGGACGAAGATCACTTTTACATGCCGCCCCTGCATTATGGAACGACTTACCACTTTATATTCGTACAGCAAACAATGTGAACACTTTCAAATCCTTGTTAAAAACCTACTTGTTTAATGTTGCCTACGCTTGAATGTACTGTTTTATAAATGTATCACTAAAATGTTTATGGTGTGTATTAATTATTCAATATAATACATGTATTTTCTCTTCACTTCTAAAACGCGCTTAGAGGCTTTAGCATTTTGCGCTATATAAGTATCTATTATTATTATTATTATATTTCCCCCTCATACATTTAGTACATGCGATAGAAAATTCGTGTAGAGTAATATTCTTAGTGGTCAACGACCACTATTACTTGGTGTGGGCTGTGTGGGCTGCTGTTTCGCGCCGCAGCTCAGCGCAAAGCACCTAGCCCAGACAGGGAAGGGAAGTTGAGGGAACCATCAGTATTTTCTCTCTTCTTTGTTCTTTTTTGCAAAGCCCATTTATTTATTTTTTTTATTCTTAACCCCTTCCATGCCACCAGATTTTTGAGCAATTGTCAAAAATGAACTTCAGGAGATATATTAACTTTCAATGAGATTTTTCTTGAGCAAACTGGGCAAAGATATATTGCATAGGAATAAGCATTATATTGAAGGCATAGGTTTCTGTATGAGGAACAAATTTCAAGCCATTCGCTGCCTAAAATAGATGTTCGACGCTCAAATTTTGGGGCAGGATTAGCCACCCACGGCAATCAACAATGTATGTGACTTTCCCCTCATTCTTCATAGACTCTATTGCATTTTCCCAATCCGCTTGGCCTGAGAGGAAAACTTTATGGAACATCTTATGAACATTGCATTTAGTACTACAGAAGAAGATGTCAGATGAAGCAGACATTCCTCAAGACTATACACATAAATTTACAGGTAATTTATATTTGCTTGCTGTAAACAAGCTCTGAGAGACCTGAGGGTTATTGTGATTCAGTTCCCTTCTCCCCTCCCATGCAGGCACATGTGATGCCAAATAATAATAAAGTAAAAACTAGTCATTTTGTATTTTTTTTTTTTTTTATTTTATCATTGTGTTGTTGTTATGACAGAGATTCTGCAAGCTCAAATAAAGGTCCACTGCAACCCAAATGCAAGTTGATTTCTGTTGATGTGCATACAACATACCACTCATATTTAGTTATTCAAGCATCTAAATATGTTTCCTAGATTTTAAAATATGTTTTTAACTCATTTTCTCAAACATGCTAAGCTCCAGCCTAAAAAAAAATGCTGCAGATCTCATTCCTGCAGTGACATCATCAGTCAATCAATAGTGAGCTAAGGAGAGACAGTGGTATGTAGCTTTGTCAGAGATGACCATCTGTTATAATATACCATACAATGCCTACATAGTTGTAGGATCACCAGGAAAAGAATGGTACTGAACAAGAGTATTGTTCGAAAGCATGCAATTATATTGTGAGTATGTGCTGAGCTGGGGAAGTTACATTCCACTGTCTATTGTAGAATGTTAGTGTAGCTGACTGATGATTGACAGATGATGTCATTGCAGGAATGAGATCTGGAGCTTTTTTTTTAGGGTGGAGCTTAGGGGATATTAAAAAAAATACAACAAAATTACAACAAATATTTAAAAATCTACGAAACGTATTAGTTCTTTGAATAACAAAATATTAGTGGTATGCATCCCTTCACATCAACAGCAAATAACTTGCATTTGGTTGCAGGGGCCTTTTAAGTCCATATTTTGTTAATGATTTGCTGAGAAGCCTCTGAATATCTTGAATTTGCTGAAAATGGGGTTATCATAATCATACATTCTTACCCCTCTCCGCTTATCAACTTCCCTCAGTAGCTTTACATATCCAACTGTCACAACTGTGGATATCCTGTCATGAATTTTGATATTGACTGATTTATTTTATTATTATTTTTGTGGTGGGGGGTGTCGGACACATTTTGTCCTCTGGCATTTTTTTCCTCTGGCAGTTTTACCTCTGGCATTTTTTCCTCTAGCATTTTTACCTCTGGCATTTATTCCTCTGGCATTTTTACCTCTGGCATTTTTACCTGGCACCCTTATTTCAATGTCATGATATATTCTCATAATTGATTTGAAATTGCAAATTTTGAAAAATCTCAAATGTAGAGAAGGTTAGAGAGTAGAAAAATGCTTTTGATGCGGTTCTATTTATGATGAATGTTTTATTTTCACCAGCTTCGCCCAATAAGCTCTTTATAGGAGATAGTAGATCAGTTGGATATTCTAACAACGCACCATTACTAGTGACAGTTGGTGAGCCATATGACATAACATGCGTGGCACAAGGTGCAAGACCTCCTGCAGCTTTGGAATGGCGAATACCAGATCATCTATCTGTTCTTTCAAGAAATCAGTCTAATGTCGCACAAGGTGACAGCTATGTCTCTAAGAAGGTGACTACAATAATTGCGTCCAGTAATGATAAAGGAAAGAGTCTTCGCTGCGTGGCGTCGCATCGGAAACTACATAATAAACTTCAACGTTCAGTTTACCTAAAAGTAAAAGGTAGTAAAACAAATGAAGTAGAGTCCTTGTTGGCATATTTCAAGACCTGATGGTGTGAACCTTGTAATGTTTTAGTGCTGATGTCTGTCAAAAAATTAATTTTTGTTAATTTTTTTTTAAAGTTAAGTATTTAATTCTCATTAGCTGCTCGACTCGGATCCCTACTAAAGCATTTCGAGCTGTTCTTATTGCTTATTTATTCATATTTTTCATTCAAGCATATTGCTTACTACAGATACTTTTTGGAACCATTTTCTTAATTTTCTTTAATGCTTTTCTTTCTTTTTGTAACGAAGTTCTACCGACCAATATGCTGCTGTCATCAGATGGTGAAAACAAAGAAAATGAAAGTGCTCTAAAAACCATTTTCGTCCATGAGAATTCATGGACTTCAATCACACGTTCAATCACACGTTAGAAGCATTGGACCACTACCAGCAGTTGAATTATCATGGACGCTTGGTTACACGAACAGTATTCCCGGCAACATAAGCTCTTCAAAGTATGGCAATGTTTTAGATGGAAGTTTGCCACCGAAAGTACAGTACAAATGCGTGCAGAGAGAAAGCATCACGGAATGTTTCTCCACTGCTTTGCATCCTTAGGAAACTTTATTGATCAACGGGCAGCCAAATTTATGGTTTACGGTGGAAAACGATAGGGTCCTTTAAATGGGATACATGCATATGTTGCAATTATTATCCATAGAAAGTTTACATTTCATAAAGTGTCGTTATTTGTCTGATTAATATGAATTAATATGCCCTTTTTGTTTACATGTAGGAGCTTCCTTTTAATTAGAGGCTCATTTTGGCTCACTGGAGCGTATAACCGTCTATATTATTTTCATTTAAAGGTCCACCAAATCGTGTTAAAATTTTTACTCCGGAATCCAAATCAATGTGAGCTGTAGAGCCAGTAATGCATACCCTGCTCCACTTATCTACTGGTACATTGGATCAAGAAATTTGACAGGTAACTCGTCTCGTACGGCTTCCTCGAATGTAGATGGTTGGTATGATGCTGAGAGCACACTCACCTTCAAACCGAAGAGGTCTGTATTGTTTGCTTGTATTTATTTCCGTATTAAGAAAACCACGTACATTTCATAAAATACAACGTATACATGAGCTTAAAAAACGGAGGATGACCAAAATTCAGCAGTATTTACAAAATGCCGCTGTTCTTCCTTGGGGTCTCATCATGGGAGGCGTCTTCTCTGTCAAGTAATTCAACCGTCGGCACTTTCATGGCAGTCACTGAATGCAAGAAGGGTTCTGAACATTTCATGTGACTATTGCTTTCTTTCTTTTTAAAAAGGCTTTCAGAATTGGCATAACCACGCCTCTCCTGAATAGTATGCCCGTTGCACACGAGGCTTCATGAACTGACAACGGAGTAACGAACAAATGAAGCGTTATATTTGCATTTTCTTCTAAACTGGGATTGACATGTCCCCCCACCCCCCCCCCCCCAAAAAAAAAAAAATATTTTAAAAATTTAATAAATAAATAATGATAATTTTTTTTTATTAATACAATAATAATAAAAATAATATCAGAAATAGTAATAAATGATATAGAATAAAATATAAATAAATAAAAAAAAATAATAATGATATCCTTTCATTAAATATCCGGATTACATACTTCATATTCTATTTTTTGTCACCTCTTATCTCTCAGATATGCATTTTAATATTCTTCTAAATCACAGAGATCCCGTTCTCTTCATATCTTCTCGACGGTTAATGTTAAATAAACTGAGAATTGGATTCGTGTTGTCGTGTAATTCAGACGCCAATCTTCCAGCGGTTATCTTCTACTGGCTCTGTAACGACACACAAGTTTCAAACGGGACCGGTAACATAATGGTACATGAAACTGTACAAGAAGGTGAAACATTGACCTCTAGTGAGCTGACCATTAGAGACCCCCTGTTCGAATATCCCTGTGATTACAAATGCTCTGCTGTTTCAAGATATGGTTCCGGTTGTGCGTTCTTCAACTCCAAATTTTCTTGTAAATACAAGTTATCTCTATTTTCATTTGAGTCTTGCCTGCATGATTCTCTATTTTCATAACTGGTTGAAATAATGTGTTCATTATGTGTCGTACAGGGAAATGGGAATTATAGGCCTACCTTGTGTTTCAATGAATCGTTGTTTAGCTTTGTGTGCTTCTACATACTAAAAATAATATAAATTCTCATTTTTAGCTATACTAAGAGGTCTATAATAAAAAAGGAGCCGAAGTGCACTTACCAGTCAACTTCCTCTTAGCATGCTTGCTTCCAAATCAAAATATTCAACTTAATTTCTATTGAACCTTCACCTCATTAGCGTAATTGTCAAATATCACTCCTACTGAATAATGTAAAACTTTTCAATGCAGTAATCCCGGATCCCCCATCTGATTTTGTCGTCGACCGAAACCAGACAGTATCTTCAACTTTCTTCGTTGCTTGGACACTTGGGGATGTCACGACGCGTAACCATAAAGATCAATTGAAGGCCATTTGGTACCATTGTTTCAGAACAGCACAAATTTGTCTCATGATTTGATTGTGCAAATAATTATTTCAAAATAGGTCAACGTTTGCAATGACGGATCAAACAATTCAGAAAAAGACTACAATCAACGCTAAGGATTCCTTTGGATATCGTACAAACGACACCCATAAATGATGTTACGAAATCAGGGGTGCCCTTTCCTTCAATTTAAGAGGTGCATCATTTTCTATTCGTTTAGCTCACCGATAGCCTTTTTTTCGGGTATAAGTACAACAGTTTTTCAGGTAGAAATAGGCCCTGCCGTGAAGGAGTTGGGGGGGGGGGGGGGGGGGGGGGGGTAATAAAGGTCATATGATGTATGAAATATTTGCAGGTGAGTCACATAAAAAATACATTCAAATCCAAATCCAATGATACGTATAATACATTTACTTGGTAACTATTTCTATAATGATTTCACGTTTATGAATTATAATCATTTATTAATGTAATAATCACCACTGAAAACATTATTTGAACAGAAAGGGCATACTAAATGCTTTGCTTGTTTCGAGAATCGTAAATCTTTCAGAAGTCCCAACCCCTCGTAAGTACAATCTCGGGGAAACCGTAGTAATTTAGGTCAGTTCCAGTTTTGTTTTCATTCATAAAAGATATAATTAATTAATTGACACTAATGAGAGCTTAAGATAATACAGAACGATTGCATGGCTTGATATAATTATCAATCAATCTTAGACTGCCATTTAAAGTAAGTTTCCGAAACCCCATTTAGTTGAAATTTACAGCCCACTAGTGTTCTTCAGAAAGACAAGTTGCTTTCAATTTCGGAGCAAAGAGAGAAGTGAATGATTATGTTAGCCGCTGTAGTTCATGTTCACTAACACTTCGTCAAAACGAAACGTTAGGCCAAATTCTTCCAAGTTGTTCCTTCATTCATGTAACGAAATTCTGGGGGGAAAGGAGGAAAGACAAACCTTTAATTTAGATATGGATGTTCGTCTACGCATATTGCTCTTCCTCGCCTCCGTCGTTTCTATGAGCTGAATATGTCTACTAGTATTCAGAACACAGGAGTCGTCCCCATTGTTGGCGAAGATATCACTCTTGTATGCACATACACGCCATACACACCGTCTCGGGTACTGTATTGGAAGTACGGGAAAGACAATAATCTGACTACCGATACATGTCTAAGAATGGGTTGCGGAAGTGAGCAAAATATTCATAATAATTCTAAATATAGTTTAATCGCAGATTCTTCCAGCGGAAACTAACAATTCGGGAGAGGGTAGATGACAATTGCAGCTATCAGTGCTCTGTCACGACATCTTATGATGCAGATTTTGATATGATTGAACTAGAGGTTAAAAATGGCATTAAACTGGCAGAACTTGAACAGCGCCATCTTACACTGATTGCTATAATCATGACTATACTTTTAAAATTAATTACATTTTATTTTGAATTTTGACAAACAGCTTGTTTGAATAATAGGTAAATTTTATATTTCAAACTATTATTTTTGACTTTGCATTTTGCAAAATTGTGTGCAGGTACATTCTAAGCTTTTACAATCTAGAATGGGGCATGATGAGGAAAATGAGAGGCACAGACACTTATCAAATCCTGTCGAAAGATGGCGCTAGTTAGGAGCTCCAGTTTACTGTCACTTTAAATTATCAGGTAAACTGTTTTTCTACATACATTAAGCTAGTACGAAAGTGAACGTAATTACAATCCGAATGATTTATTACTAATTTTTAAAAATACTCAATATTCGACTGTTAAGAAAATATAAATTCGGAAGCTTCAGTTTTTGTTAATTAATGTTGTTTCACATTTCATGTTTACCAAAGTTTTCACGAAATAAATTATACAAACATGAATTATATTGTCAGAATCTAGAACAGGAGGTGTATACCTCATACCTATTTTTTTGCCTGCAATGTGAAATGAAGAGACTGAAATAAAACAAGATTGAAATATGGAAGAGCATAAGGTTTTAGCGATGCTTGTAATACAATAGGCTTCAAGAGTAACGTCATGTGCCACCAGCAGTTTTTCAACCTTGAAAAAAAAAGATGATGAATGACTTTTCAGTCATTATGAAACAATTAATTTAAAGGGTTTTTCTTCTGGATCACCATTGGCTCGGATGAAACAAAGGTCCAGATAAGCCACTGGTCATGAATAACAACATTAATTCATATATATAAGTTCTGCCTAACTTTCAGCCATGCCTAGATTGATAATGGTCACTGACGATCGGTCTGAGGACGGATACAAGGATTGAACATCAGTGAACATTACATCTGGGCAAAGCTGCAACCTAACATGTTCAGTACAAGGCGCCAGACCACTTGCACTACATGAACGGCACAATCTCAATGAAGTACAGATTGTTTTATTCAATCAGTACGATTCTGTACATCTCCCGAATAGATGTCTCTGTAACCCTGTCCAGAGACGATGATGGGAAGATTTTCGTTGCGTAGTATTTCATCGGGAGCTGGAAAATGAGCTTCAGTCGTCCATCCGTCTTGATGTTCAAGGTGAACATAATTACAATCCGAATGATTTTTTACTAATCTTCCCAATGATATCATCACAGTGGTGTTTCAGAATGTGTTTATGTGTCGATGGATAAATTTGTAAATGTGAGGGTGAGGTTGATGCAATTGTTGAAAGGAATATCTATAAAAACGTTTGCGACTCTCCTTTTCCTTCTATTCTTTGTAATCAGGAATCTCAAAAAATACCACAAAAATTACCACCTTCCAAAGGTGAGGACACCATTCATCGTTATTATCATGTTTAACAATAGAGCGGATTCAGGACTTTGTAAGGGGGGATCGCCTGACTAGAAAAAAAGGGGTGTCATCACACATTTTGGGGTCTCTTTGTCCTTCCAAATTCTCTGACAAGCCAAAATAAAAGAAGGTCATGAGGTCTAAAATGGGGTCGGCACAAAGTACATTTTTCTTTCAAAAGGGGGTGGGTGGGTGGGCACGTTGGACGCCCCCCCCCCCCCCACACACACACAACAACAAATACAAAAGTTAATAATGCCAATAATAATTTTAAAAAAATCTGCCACTGGATTTAACTCTTTTTGTTTTGACAGGAAATAGAAAATCAGTTAACTCTAAACCAGTTTTGAGGATGTCCTTTTCTATTCCCACTCAGTTTCACCAATGGACCTCAAGATTACCGCGTCAGAATCTATAATTACCAGTGCAACAGGAGCAAGAAGTTGCTCAAAACATTTGTTTTCCATTCTCTTCTTTCTCCGAAATTGTTTCCCGAACTTCAGGAGAGTGTGATCAATACCAAGATATAAGTTTCGTCATTTCGACCAGAAATGGTATCTCTTTCTCTTCAAAGGGTGATCGGTCCCATCCTTCTCGTTTGTAAAAACAGTACGTTTGATTTAGAAGACAATTAAAGTAAGACCTCAGAATAACAATGTTTTTTTAAAGCGTATTTTTTTAATTTTCTGCTACCGGAAAGAAGTCATCATAACAAAATGTTGCGGTGTTTGGCACTTGCCGCCGGGCAAAACCAACTTCAGGCAAGAGTGAAATTAGTCGTTTATGGTAAGTTCATTAATATATTATATTTGTCTATCAACATTCAACCTGGAAGTATAGAATATATCATTAGTTATTCAATGACAACGAAAAGCCGACGCTGTAATGTTAATGTATGCTCCTTTTTGTCTCTATTAAAAGACTGATTTTAATAGAAAGTAATTATAATATAAGTAAGATACAGGTATGTAATTATGCCTGCCAGTTCACCTATTGTCGTTCGTGCCTCCGACAGTAAAACTGGTATCATGAACTTTACATACTGTAACATTTGATGTCCAGTGACCACCAGATTCTCTGCAACTTATTGGTGCCAGTGATCTGCTAACTGGGGTATCTTCAACAATTACATGCATTTCCAACTACGGATATCCATCACCTGTATTTCAGTGGAACCTCGGAACAGCCGATCTTACTAGTGAGTCAGTAACATATAAGGAATTTAATGAACACAACAGACTGTCTGCTATTATGAGTGTGCTTACCTTTACGCCAAAGAATTACGACCACGGCCAATACCTTATCTACCAAGTCTTTCAGCCTGATGGACACCCAGTGTCTATGCTCCGAGGTGCTTATTTAGCGACATACGCTGAAACTCACAATTCCTAGAGGCGAAAGATTTTATTTTTCTGTGTTTCAACAATGATTGATAAGCAAGTGTGATATGAATATAAATTATAGTTCAAGTCCATGGCTATGATTTAAATTACCATTTCTTCCTTTGTTTATTTATGTGTCATTTTCACGCACAGAACCTTCAATGAACAATTTTTACTTTTCAACTTAGTAAACTCATTCATATCAACTCACACAACAATTCGCCTGCAGATTATCATTTATCATGAGCACTATATTCTGTCACAGTGTAAACCAATTTCTGTATGTCAAAACCATGTTTCACTACCTCGTATTCCTTCTGTCAACATCCAGATCCTCCCATTTTTACCGACTTGTATGTTCGTCGAAGTGTAGCTGGTGATGGGAGTGTTTTTACGATGTTTACATGTCAGGTAGATACTAGACCTCAAGCCCGTATCATGGTTTGGTTCTTTAATGGAGCGAAGATGAAGAATGACACCAAGACAATAATCCACCATAGTAATTTCCAAGAAAGTGAAACAGGTACCACAAGTACGTTGTTAATCAAGCAGCCACGGGTAATTAATGAAGGAAAATATGAATGCTTGGCCGTGACAATAACATTTCATTTAGATTAAATATACCGTTACAAGTGCAATACGTGAATCCTTATTATGAAACTATGCATTTAGTTAATTACATAACAAATATAATGTAGTCAGAATGATACCAGCAAATAATTTTGTGTCAGAAGCAAAAAAAAAAGGGGGGGGGCTAATTAGTAAAGGTATTGCAATAAAGCAATAACTTCCAAACAATATTTTGATAGAAAATAGGTACCCTACTATTTGAACTATAATTCTTTTGTCGATACTTAAATACTAGAACTAAATGTTGTATAGATTGCGCCTCCTATAGTTTTGACATGAACATGGAATGACTCACTTACCAATAAACGGTATACTTATAGTTTCGATAACTGTACAAAACATATGCAAAGTACTCAACCTAATTGTAATTTCGCCATACACTAAGTACATAATTAAAACTTTCATTCTCTTTCGAATGCAACAGGAGTCAGCTGGACACGAAAATAAGTTGTTCGTCGACATCATTCCACATTTATACTGGGAAATGGGGTCGCATATTCAGAGAGTCTTATTGTTCGCCATCTTCGTGTGTCTTAAGGGTAAAGTAATAAGTTGTTGTTGTTTTTTAGAACTTTGATCCGGGATTAAATACGAGTAAAAATCTACTTATGCACACTGATTCACTGATATATTTTCCTGGAGATTCACACTTCATCTGTTTATAACACCCTTAACCTTTCAGAAGGCAGTTCAGTGTATTACGTAGGTAATTCCAAAGAGTGTATTAATAATATTGATAACTCATGGTGTGGTAATTAATATTCTATTCTATTTGGCCCCCTTTAAAATATACTACTATGGTGAGAGCCGTTATTACATAATTATCTTTTTTATTTCGATGACCTTTGCAGGTAGCCATGGAGACTTACAGGCATCCATCGCTGATGATGACCTTCCTGTCACTGGGGAAGATATTGAACTTGTTTGCGTCTATTCGTCTCTCCCCAGCGAATTCAGTATAACATGGAGGAGAAACGATTTCGGAAATCTGGCTACTTTTAATTGCTACAATGGTATATCAGCTTGTGAGCAGAGCAATTCGGATTCTTATTTTTCTGCAGTCACACTGACGACAGATTCTACACATTTTAATCTAACAATCAAAGATTTGTCAGTGGATGATAGCGGCATGTATCAATGCCAAGTTGTCAGCATCGTGGGTTTTGAAAAAGCTACAGTACAACCTGAAGTGTTGTCGAGAGGTAAGACCGTTTCCTTCAATTTCTTTATTACATTAGTCGCTATCGAGTAAGAATCTCATTCTGAAACATGTTCCCATTATTACGACAAAATGTGATTATGAAGTGGAGACGTCACGATTCCATCTTTGCGCTAATATCAAGTGTAAAAAAAAATATAGCTAAATTCAGGTGCAGATTTGCTAAGTGAATGTTCCATTTCAAGCGTATAAATTATGGGCATGTAATGAAAATTGCTGCTCCATCACCGATTCAAAAAATATAAATTTGAATTTTACATTTGTGTTTTTTGTTTTTCTGTTTGGTTGAATATATCGCTTTCTTAATTTGACTGCCTTCCCTCTCTTATATTCACCCCAACCAACTGAAATTTTCATCAGTGACCGAAACTCTCAAGAGGAATATACAAATATCTGTCAAATCATGTAATATAATAAGTACATAATATAATAATATAATAAGTTTGGGGTTGATGTTTTTGTTTAATTCATGATGATTTTTCAATCGGTCAGCCCCACCTGCCGTTGTAGTCATCAGCGATGATCAGTCTCAACTGAGATATGCCGAAGACTCCTACGTTTCCATGACAGCAGGAAAACCACATGAAATCACGTGTACAGCACGAGCACGACCCCCGGCTCTCATTGAATGGTACACGAATGTTGAAGATGTCCAGCTTTTGGGCCAGTCTAATGTGGTTGAAGGACAAAGCTATACATCTAGAAGGGTAGCCACAGTAACTTCTTCTACAGAAGATCATAACAAAATCATTCGTTGTCTTGTGTCCCATCCGGAACTTGGAAACGTGCTTCAAGCAACCATCCGTGTTTATATTGCTGGTAATTACAATCAGTTATCATTTTAAATGATTGGGTGTTTTTTTTAATTTGCCAAGTATTCCAATAAATATTTGTAAGATTTTTTTTTCGGTAATTCTTCTAGATCAACACCGATACAGCCTGTATTTTATTTATATTTCCGTACCAGGAAGAAATATAAAATGTTACAGTTTTTATAAGGAGTTCTGCAACAAAGGAAGAATATTTTTCGTTTTAACAATTTTCTCACTTCTTTCATTAACTCTCGAAATAAATTCAGTTATCATTTTCATATCTCCATTTAGTCTTACCAACGGCCTTACAACTCTCAGCATCTTCAGGCATAAGCAACGAAACAGGGATCCATAGTATCGTCGTCTTTCAAAACGTTTCAGAAGTCATCACCTGCCAATGTTTGGGATCTCGTCCACAGGCCTTTCTAACCTGGGAACTTGGGGGCACAGTCGTCTCTGATGACATTAGAGCTTCCGTTACATCAAATAGCAAGGACCATACTTTGTATGATACTCTGAGTAGTCTACACATGCTACCGGAAAGAAGTCATCATTACAAAATGCTGCGGTGTTTGGCACCTGCCGGGCCAAATCAACTTCAGGCAAGGGTGAAATTAGTCGTTTATGGTAAGTTCATTAACATATTATATGTGTATATCAACATTCAACCTGAAAGTATAGAATATACCTTTAGTTATTCCATGACAAGGAAACGCAGACCCTAATGTTAATGCATGATCCCTTTCATCTCTATTAAAAGACTCATTTTAATCGTCGATCGTGTCTCCGATAGTAAAACTTATATCATGAACTTTACTTACTGTAACATTCGATGTTCAAGGACCACCAGATACTCCGCAACTACTTGGTACCAGTGACCTGCTAGCTGGGGTATCTGCAACAATCACATGCATTTCACGATGCGGATATCCAGCACCTATATTTCAGTGGAACCTCGGAAGAATCGATCTTACCAGTGAATCAGAAACATATGAGGAACTGAACGAAGACAACAGGGTGTCTGCCAGGACTGTGCTTACCTTTACGCCAAAGAAGATTGACCACGACCAATATCTTATCTGCCAAGTCTTTCAGCCTGAAGGACACCCATCGTGGTCGAGGAGTGTAAGGAAAATTATCTACATTTCATGTAAGTGGACCTCTTTTTTTTAACTAAAATATCACACTAGTTATTAGTCTTGTTGGTTTTTTTTTGCTGTGTTTTTTTTTTTATAAATCCAATGTGCAACTTGACGAGGCTTTGCGGACCGATCTGACAAT
This sequence comes from Heliocidaris erythrogramma, assembly GCA_025617745.1. NCBI lineage: Eukaryota > Metazoa > Echinodermata > Echinoidea > Camarodonta > Echinometridae > Heliocidaris > Heliocidaris erythrogramma. The sequence goes on from CM046854.1 coordinate 31,144,663, forward strand.
GCTTTGCGGTGCTTCTTTAGCGACGTACTCTTTAACTCACAATTCTTAGAGTATGAAGACTTTATTTTTCTGTGGTTCAACGTTGATAAGCAAGTGTGATTAAAATATAGTTTAGGTCCTAAGCTAGTATTTACCATTTCTTCCTTTGTTAATTTAGTGTTATCCTCACGCAGTGATGATTCAATGAACAGCTTTTACTTTTTCAGCCTAGTAAACTCATTCCTATTTGCTCACATATTACTTCGTTTGCAGACTATTTTCTGTCGTAGTGTAAACCCATTTCTGTATGCCAAAACCATGTTTTACTACATCGTATTCCCTCTGTCAACATCCAGATCCTCCCATTATTGCCGACTTGTCTGTTCGTCGAAGTGTAGCTGGTGATGGGAACGTTTCTACGATGTTTACATGTCAGGTAGATGCTAGACCTCAAGCCCGTATCATGGTTTGGTTCTTTAATGGGGCAAGGCTGGAGAGTGATACCAAAACAATAATCCACAATAGTAATTTCCAAGAAGATGAAACAGGTACCACAAGTACACTGATAATCAACGAGCCAAGAAAACTTGATGAAGGAAAATATGAATGTTTGGTCGTGACAAGGCTGGGTAACGACAGTGCTGCTGTCAACTTTACCTTTTCTTGTAAGTAAATAAAAGTGGTAGGCCTACACATAACATTAATATAATGTTTGATGTTCCTATGACTGGAATTTTATGGGCAGGTTCTCTTCGTGATGATATAATTTATTCACAAATAAATCAAAATATCTTAATGTTGGAAACTTGTAGAGAGAAAAATGACATGTATTTTCTTATGTTTTTTCCCTTCATTATTCAATTCATTTAATCCCAGGGCATTTGTCGTAAGGCAATATGAAAGCCACGTAACATACGTTGAACTCTCAAAAATGTCTTGGTGGCAGCGTCCTACTGTGCTCTCCGTATTTCTCTCAAAATTACAGCTGTCCCTGATAACCCCACTAGGTTGGTTGTATACGGAGATCAAACGACATCTTTTACTCTCTTCGTTGCTTGGCAACCGGGATATGATGGTTGGCTTCATCAAACAGTTCAATTCATTTCAATCAAATTAACATTTATTTTCTTTCAGTGATTTTGACAACATTCAACATTTGTTAAAATAGTATAATTTACATGTTTATAAAGTAGTATAAATATAATCAAGTACTTGCAATTCTCCGTCCCGGACATCCGGGAACTTTTGTCTTGATGGCAGCCGCTGGGTGAAAACAATAGCTTGACAACGCATAGCAACACACTGACTTTGCACGCATTTTGGTTTTGTGGCAATAATTTTTTTTTCTTCATCAAAATGCCGAAAATTTGATGTGCCATAGGTTGTCATAAGCAACAATATGATGCTGGGATAATCTCTTTCATTTTCCTGATCGCGTTAAATACCGCGAAAGATGGGGAAAATGGGTAAAGGCGATCGAAATCGGCAGGAAAAATCCAGATAAACAACACACGCTGGGAACCGACGAAATACGTTCGGATCATTCGTTCAGATTATTTCATAATAGGTCCATATCTTGCTGATATTTAGGTTCATTCTTATATTAAAAAATGTATATATATATATTTACCAGTAGATCTAAACAGATTTCAGTTTTAGAACTTTGATCCGGGATTAAATACGAGTAAAAATCTACTTATGCACACTGATTCACTGATATATTTTCCTGGAGATTCACACTTCATCTGTTTATAACACCCTTAACCTTTCAGAAGGCAGTTCAGTGTATTACGTAGGTAATTCCAAAGAGTGTATTAATAATATTGATAACTCATGGTGTGGTAATTAATATTCTATTCTATTTGGCCCCCTTTAAATATACTACTATGGTGAGAGCCGTTATTACATAATTATCTTTTTTATTTCGATGACCTTTGCAGGTAGCCATGGAGATTTACAGGCATCCATCGCTGATGATGACCTTCCTGTCACTGGGGAAGATATTGAACTTGTTTGCGTCTATTCGTCTCTCCCCAGCGAATTCAGTATAACATGGAGGAGAAACGATTTCGGAAATCTGGCTACTTTTAATTGCTACAATGGTATATCAGCTTGTGAGCAGAGCAATTCGGATTCTTATTTTTCTGCAGTCACACTGACGACAGATTCTACACATTTTAATCTAACAATCAAAGATTTGTCAGTGGATGATAGCGGCATGTATCAATGCCAAGTTGTCAGCATCGTGGGTTTTGAAAAAGCTACAGTACAACTTGAAGTGTTGTCGAGAGGTAAGACCGTTTCCTTCAATTTCTTTATTACATTAGTCGCTATCGAGTAAGAATCTCATTCTGAAACATGTTCCCATTATTACGACAAAATGTGATTATGAAGTGGAGACGTCACGATTCCATCTTTGCGCTAATATCAAGTGTAAAAAAAAATATAGCTAAATTCAGGTGCAGATTTGCTAAGTGAATGTTCCATTTCAAGCGTATAAATTATGGGCATGTAATGAAAATTGCTGCTCCATCACCGATTCAAAAAATATAAATTTGAATTTTACATTTGTGTTTTTTGTTTTTCTGTTTGGTTGAATATATCGCTTTCTTAATTTGACTGCCTTCCCTCTCTTATATTCACCCCAACCAACTGAAATTTTCATCAGTGACCGAAACTCTCAAGAGGAATATACAAATATCTGTCAAATCATGTAATATAATAAGTACATAATATAATAATATAATAAGTTTGGGGTTGATGTTTTTGTTTAATTCATGATGATTTTTCAATCGGTCAGCCCCACCTGCCGTTGTAGTCATCAGCGATGATCAGTCTCAACTGAGATATGCCGAAGACTCCTACGTTTCCATGACAGCAGGAAAACCACATGAAATCACGTGTACAGCACGAGCACGACCCCGGCTCTCATTGAATGGTACACGAATGTTGAAGATGTCCAGCTTTTGGGCCAGTCTAATGTGGTTGAAGGACAAAGCTATACATCTAGAAGGGTAGCCACAGTAACTTCTTCTACAGAAGATCATAACAAAATCATTCGTTGTCTTGTGTCCCATCCGGAACTTGGAAACGTGCTTCAAGCAACCATCCGTGTTTATATTGCTGGTAATTACAATCAGTTATCATTTTAAATGATTGGGTGTTTTTTTTAATTTGCCAAGTATTCCAATAAATATTTGTAAGATTTTTTTTTCGGTAATTCTTCTAGATCAACACCGATACAGCCTGTATTTTATTTATATTTCCGTACCAGGAAGAAATATAAAATGTTACAGTTTTTATAAGGAGTTCTGCAACAAAGGAAGAATATTTTTCGTTTTAACAATTTTCTCACTTCTTTCATTAACTCTCGAAATAAATTCAGTTATCATTTTCATATCTCCATTTAGTCTTACCAACGGCCTTACAACTCTCAGCATCTTCAGGCATAAGCAACGAAACAGGGATCCATAGTATCGTCGTCTTTCAAAACGTTTCAGAAGTCATCACCTGCCAATGTTTGGGATCTCGTCCACAGGCCTTTCTAACCTGGGAACTTGGGGGCACAGTCGTCTCTGATGACATTAGAGCTTCCGTTACATCAAATAGCAAGGACCATACTTTGTATGATACTCTGAGTAGTCTACACATGCTACCGGAAAGAAGTCATCATTACAAAATGCTGCGGTGTTTGGCACCTGCCGGGCCAAATCAACTTCAGGCAAGGGTGAAATTAGTCGTTTATGGTAAGTTCATTAACATATTATATGTGTATATCAACATTCAACCTGAAAGTATAGAATATACCTTTAGTTATTCCATGACAAGGAAACGCAGACCCTAATGTTAATGCATGATCCCTTTCATCTCTATTAAAAGACTCATTTTAATCGTCGATCGTGTCTCCGATAGTAAAACTTATATCATGAACTTTACTTACTGTAACATTCGATGTTCAAGGACCACCAGATACTCCGCAACTACTTGGTACCAGTGACCTGCTAGCTGGGGTATCTGCAACAATCACATGCATTTCACGATGCGGATATCCAGCACCTATATTTCAGTGGAACCTCGGAAGAATCGATCTTACCAGTGAATCAGAAACATATGAGGAACTGAACGAAGACAACAGGGTGTCTGCCAGGACTGTGCTTACCTTTACGCCAAAGAAGATTGACCACGACCAATATCTTATCTGCCAAGTCTTTCAGCCTGAAGGACACCCATCGTGGTCGAGGAGTGTAAGGAAAATTATCTACATTTCATGTAAGTGGACCTCTTTTTTTTAACTAAAATATCACACTAGTTATTAGTCTTGTTGGTTTTTTTTTGCTGTGTTTTTTTTTTATAAATCCAATGTGCAACTTGACGAGGCTTTGCGGACCGATCTGACAATGCTTTGCGGTGCTTCTTTAGCGACGTAGTCTTTAACTCACAATTCTTAGAGTATGAAGACTTTATTTTTCTGTGGTTCAACGTTGATAAGCAAGTGTGATTAAAATATAGTTTAGGTCCTAAGCTAGTATTTACCATTTCTTCCTTTGTTAATTTAGTGTTATCCTCACGCAGTGATGATTCAATGAACAGCTTTTACTTTTTCAGCCTAGTAAACTCATTCCTATTTGCTCACATATTACTTCGTTTGCAGACTATTTTCTGTCGTAGTGTAAACCCATTTCTGTATGCCAAAACCATGTTTTACTACATCGTATTCCCTCTGTCAACATCCAGATCCTCCCATTATTGCCGACTTGTCTGTTCGTCGAAGTGTAGCTGGTGATGGGAACGTTTCTACGATGTTTACATGTCAGGTAGATGCTAGACCTCAAGCCCGTATCATGGTTTGGTTCTTTAATGGGGCAAGGCTGGAGAGTGATACCAAAACAATAATCCACAATAGTAATTTCCAAGAAGATGAAACAGGTACCACAAGTACACTGATAATCAACGAGCCAAGAAAACTTGATGAAGGAAAATATGAATGTTTGGTCGTGACAAGGCTGGGTAACGACAGTGCTGCTGTCAACTTTACCTTTTCTTGTAAGTAAATAAAAGTGGTAGGCCTACACATAACATTAATATAATGTTTGATGTTCCTATGACTGGAATTTTATGGGCAGGTTCTCTTCGTGATGATATAATTTATTCACAAATAAATCAAAATATCTTAATGTTGGAAACTTGTAGAGAGAAAAAAGACATGTATTTTCTTATGTTTTTTCCCTTCATTATTCAATTCATTTAATCCCAGGGCATTTGTCGTAAGGCAATATGAAAGCCACGTAACATACGTTGAACTCTCAAAAATGTCTTGGTGGCAGCGTCCTACTGTGCTCTCCGTATTTCTCTCAAAATTACAGCTGTCCCTGATAACCCCACTAGGTTGGTTGTATACGGAGATCAAACGACATCTTTTACTCTCTTCGTTGCTTGGCAACCGGGATATGATGGTTGGCTTCATCAAACAGTTCAATTCATTTCAATCAAATTAACATTTATTTTCTTTCAGTGATTTTGACAACATTCAACATTTGTTAAAATAGTATAATTTACATGTTTATAAAGTAGTATAAATATAATCAAGTACTTGCAATTCTCCGTCCCGGACATCCGGGAACTTTTGTCTTGATGGCAGCCGCTGGGTGAAAACAATAGCTTGACAACGCATAGCAACACACTGACTTTGCACGCATTTTGGTTTTGTGGCAATAATTTTTTTTTCTTCATCAAAATGCCGAAAATTTGATGTGCCATAGGTTGTCATAAGCAACAATATGATGCTGGGATAATCTCTTTCATTTTCCTGATCGCGTTAAATACCGCGAAAGATGGGGAAAATGGGTAAAGGCGATCGAAATCGGCAGGAAAAATCCAGATAAACAACACACGCTGGGAACCGACGAAATACGTTCGGATCATTCGTTCAGATTATTTCATAATAGGTCCATATCTTGCTGATATTTAGGTTCATTCTTATATTAAAAAATGTATATATATATATTTACCAGTAGATCTAAACAGATTTCAGTTTTAGAACTTTGATCCGGGATTAAATACGAGTAAAAATCTACTTATGCACACTGATTCACTGATATATTTTCCTGGAGATTCACACTTCATCTGTTTATAACACCCTTAACCTTTCAGAAGGCAGTTCAGTGTATTACGTAGGTAATTCCAAAGAGTGTATTAATAATATTGATAACTCATGGTGTGGTAATTAATATTCTATGCTATTTGGCCCCCTTTAAAATATACTACTATGGTGAGAGCCGTTATTACATAATTATCTTTTTTATTTCGATGACCTTTGCAGGTAGCCATGGAGACTTACAGGCATCCATCGCTGATGATGACCTTCCTGTCACTGGGGAAGATATTGAACTTGTTTGCGTCTATTCGTCTCTCCCCAGCGAATTCAGTATAACATGGAGGAGAAACGATTTCGGAAATCTGGCTACTTTTAATTGCTACAATGGTATATCAGCTTGTGAGCAGAGCAATTCGGATTCTTATTTTTCTGCAGTCACACTGACGACAGATTCTACACATTTTAATCTAACAATCAAAGATTTGTCAGTGGATGATAGCGGCATGTATCAATGCCAAGTTGTCAGCATCGTGGGTTTTGAAAAAGCTACAGTACAACTTGAAGTGTTGTCGAGAGGTAAGACCGTTTCCTTCAATTTCTTTATTACATTAGTCGCTATCGAGTAAGAATCTCATTCTGAAACATGTTCCCATTATTACGACAAAATGTGATTATGAAGTGGAGACGTCACGATTCCATCTTTGCGCTAATATCAAGTGTAAAAAAAAATATAGCTAAATTCAGGTGCAGATTTGCTAAGTGAATGTTCCATTTCAAGCGTATAAATTATGGGCATGTAATGAAAATTGCTGCTCCATCACCGATTCAAAAAATATAAATTTGAATTTTACATTTGTGTTTTTTGTTTTTCTGTTTGGTTGAATATATCGCTTTCTTAATTTGACTGCCTTCCCTCTCTTATATTCACCCCAACCAACTGAAATTTTCATCAGTGACCGAAACTCTCAAGAGGAATATACAAATATCTGTCAAATCATGTAATATAATAAGTACATAATATAATAATATAATAAGTTTGGGGTTGATGTTTTTGTTTAATTCATGATGATTTTTCAATCGGTCAGCCCCACCTGCCGTTGTAGTCATCAGCGATGATCAGTCTCAACTGAGATATGCCGAAGACTCCTACGTTTCCATGACAGCAGGAAAACCACATGAAATCACGTGTACAGCACGAGCACGACCCCCGGCTCTCATTGAATGGTACACGAATGTTGAAGATGTCCAGCTTTTGGGCCAGTCTAATGTGGTTGAAGGACAAAGCTATACATCTAGAAGGGTAGCCACAGTAACTTCTTCTACAGAAGATCATAACAAAATCATTCGTTGTCTTGTGTCCCATCCGGAACTTGGAAACGTGCTTCAAGCAACCATCCGTGTTTATATTGCTGGTAATTACAATCAGTTATCATTTTAAATGATTGGGTGTTTTTTTTAATTTGCCAAGTATTCCAATAAATATTTGTAAGATTTTTTTTTCGGTAATTCTTCTAGATCAACACCGATACAGCCTGTATTTTATTTATATTTCCGTACCAGGAAGAAATATAAAATGTTACAGTTTTTATAAGGAGTTCTGCAACAAAGGAAGAATATTTTTCGTTTTAACAATTTTCTCACTTCTTTCATTAACTCTCGAAATAAATTCAGTTATCATTTTCATATCTCCATTTAGTCTTACCAACGGCCTTACAACTCTCAGCATCTTCAGGCATAAGCAACGAAACAGGGATCCATAGTATCGTCGTCTTTCAAAACGTTTCAGAAGTCATCACCTGCCAATGTTTGGGATCTCGTCCACAGGCCTTTCTAACCTGGGAACTTGGGGGCACAGTCGTCTCTGATGACATTAGAGCTTCCGTTACATCAAATAGCAAGGACCATACTTTGTATGATACTCTGAGTAGTCTACACATGCTACCGGAAAGAAGTCATCATTACAAAATGCTGCGGTGTTTGGCACCTGCCGGGCCAAATCAACTTCAGGCAAGGGTGAAATTAGTCGTTTATGGTAAGTTCATTAACATATTATATGTGTATATCAACATTCAACCTGAAAGTATAGAATATACCTTTAGTTATTCCATGACAAGGAAACGCAGACCCTAATGTTAATGCATGATCCCTTTCATCTCTATTAAAAGACTCATTTTAATCGTCGATCGTGTCTCCGATAGTAAAACTTATATCATGAACTTTACTTACTGTAACATTCGATGTTCAAGGACCACCAGATACTCCGCAACTACTTGGTACCAGTGACCTGCTAGCTGGGGTATCTGCAACAATCACATGCATTTCACGATGCGGATATCCAGCACCTATATTTCAGTGGAACCTCGGAAGAATCGATCTTACCAGTGAATCAGAAACATATGAGGAACTGAACGAAGACAACAGGGTGTCTGCCAGGACTGTGCTTACCTTTACGCCAAAGAAGATTGACCACGACCAATATCTTATCTGCCAAGTCTTTCAGCCTGAAGGACACCCATCGTGGTCGAGGAGTGTAAGGAAAATTATCTACATTTCATGTAAGTGGACCTCTTTTTTTTAACTAAAATATCACACTAGTTATTAGTCTTGTTGGTTTTTTTTTGCTGTGTTTTTTTTTTATAAATCCAATGTGCAACTTGACGAGGCTTTGCGGACCGATCTGACAATGCTTTGCGGTGCTTCTTTAGCGACGTACTCTTTAACTCACAATTCTTAGAGTATGAAGACTTTATTTTTCTGTGGTTCAACGTTGATAAGCAAGTGTGATTAAAATATAGTTTAGGTCCTAAGCTAGTATTTACCATTTCTTCCTTTGTTAATTTAGTGTTATCCTCACGCAGTGATGATTCAATGAACAGCTTTTACTTTTTCAGCCTAGTAAACTCATTCCTATTTGCTCACATATTACTTCGTTTGCAGACTATTTTCTGTCGTAGTGTAAACCCATTTCTGTATGCCAAAACCATGTTTTACTACATCGTATTCCCTCTGTCAACATCCAGATCCTCCCATTATTGCCGACTTGTCTGTTCGTCGAAGTGTAGCTGGTGATGGGAACGTTTCTACGATGTTTACATGTCAGGTAGATGCTAGACCTCAAGCCCGTATCATGGTTTGGTTCTTTAATGGGGCAAGGCTGGAGAGTGATACCAAAACAATAATCCACAATAGTAATTTCCAAGAAGATGAAACAGGTACCACAAGTACACTGATAATCAACGAGCCAAGAAAACTTGATGAAGGAAAATATGAATGTTTGGTCGTGACAAGGCTGGGTAACGACAGTGCTGCTGTCAACTTTACCTTTTCTTGTAAGTAAATAAAAGTGGTAGGCCTACACATAACATTAATATAATGTTTGATGTTCCTATGACTGGAATTTTATGGGCAGGTTCTCTTCGTGATGATATATTCACAAATAAATCAAAATATCTTAATGTTGGAAACTTGTAGAGAGAAAAAAGACATGTATTTTCTTATGTTTTTTCCCTTCATTATTCAATTCATTTAATCCCAGGGCATTTGTCGTAAGGCAATATGAAAGCCACGTAACATACGTTGAACTCTCAAAAATGTCTTGGTGGCAGCGTCCTACTGTGCTCTCCGTATTTCTCTCAAAATTACAGCTGTCCCTGATAACCCCACTAGGTTGGTTGTATACGGAGATCAAACGACATCTTTTACTCTCTTCGTTGCTTGGCAACCGGGATATGATGGTTGGCTTCATCAAACAGTTCAATTCATTTCAATCAAATTAACATTTATTTTCTTTCAGTGATTTTGACAACATTCAACATTTGTTAAAATAGTATAATTTACATGTTTATAAAGTAGTATAAATATAATCAAGTACTTGCAATTCTCCGTCCCGGACATCCGGGAACTTTTGTCTTGATGGCAGCCGCTGGGTGAAAACAATAGCTTGACAACGCATAGCAACACACTGACTTTGCACGCATTTTGGTTTTGTGGCAATAATTTTTTTTTCTTCATCAAAATGCCGAAAATTTGATGTGCCATAGGTTGTCATAAGCAACAATATGATGCTGGGATAATCTCTTTCATTTTCCTGATCTCGTTAAATACCGCGAAAGATGGGGAAAATGGGTAAAGGCGATCGAAATCGGCAGGAAAAATCCAGATAAACAACACACGCTGGGAACCGACGAAATACGTTCGGATCATTCGTTCAGATTATTTCATAATAGGTCCATATCTTGCTGATATTTAGGTTCATTCTTATATTAAAAAATGTATATATATATATTTACCAGTAGATCTAAACAGATTTCAGTTTTAGAACTTTGATCCGGGATTAAATACGAGTAAAAATCTACTTATGCACACTGATTCACTGATATATTTTCCTGGAGATTCACACTTCATCTGTTTATAACACCCTTAACCTTTCAGAAGGCAGTTCAGTGTATTACGTAGGTAATTCCAAAGAGTGTATTAATAATATTGATAACTCATGGTGTGGTAATTAATATTCTATGCTATTTGGCCCCCTTTAAAATATACTACTATGGTGAGAGCCGTTATTACATAATTATCTTTTTTATTTCGATGACCTTTGCAGGTAGCCATGGAGACTTACAGGCATCCATCGCTGATGATGACCTTCCTGTCACTGGGGAAGATATTGAACTTGTTTGCGTCTATTCGTCTCTCCCCAGCGAATTCAGTATAACATGGAGGAGAAACGATTTCGGAAATCTGGCTACTTTTAATTGCTACAATGGTATATCAGCTTGTGAGCAGAGCAATTCGGATTCTTATTTTTCTGCAGTCACACTGACGACAGATTCTACACATTTTAATCTAACAATCAAAGATTTGTCAGTGGATGATAGCGGCATGTATCAATGCCAAGTTGTCAGCATCGTGGGTTTTGAAAAAGCTACAGTACAACTTGAAGTGTTGTCGAGAGGTAAGACCGTTTCCTTCAATTTCTTTATTACATTAGTCGCTATCGAGTAAGAATCTCATTCTGAAACATGTTCCCATTATTACGACAAAATGTGATTATGAAGTGGAGACGTCACGATTCCATCTTTGCGCTAATATCAAGTGTAAAAAAAAATATAGCTAAATTCAGGTGCAGATTTGCTAAGTGAATGTTCCATTTCAAGCGTATAAATTATGGGCATGTAATGAAAATTGCTGCTCCATCACCGATTCAAAAAATATAAATTTGAATTTTACATTTGTGTTTTTTGTTTTTCTGTTTGGTTGAATATATCGCTTTCTTAATTTGACTGCCTTCCCTCTCTTATATTCACCCCAACCAACTGAAATTTTCATCAGTGACCGAAACTCTCAAGAGGAATATACAAATATCTGTCAAATCATGTAATATAATAAGTACATAATATAATAATATAATAAGTTTGGGGTTGATGTTTTTGTTTAATTCATGATGATTTTTCAATCGGTCAGCCCCACCTGCCGTTGTAGTCATCAGCGATGATCAGTCTCAACTGAGATATGCCGAAGACTCCTACGTTTCCATGACAGCAGGAAAACCACATGAAATCACGTGTACAGCACGAGCACGACCCCCGGCTCTCATTGAATGGTACACGAATGTTGAAGATGTCCAGCTTTTGGGCCAGTCTAATGTGGTTGAAGGACAAAGCTATACATCTAGAAGGGTAGCCACAGTAACTTCTTCTACAGAAGATCATAACAAAATCATTCGTTGTCTCGTGTCCCATCCGGAACTTGGAAACGTGCTTCAAGCAACCATCCGTGTTTATATTGCTGGTAATTACAATCAGTTATCATTTTAAATGATTGGGTGTTTTTTTTAATTTGCCAAGTATTCCAATAAATATTTGTAAGATTTTTTTTTTCGGTAATTCTTCTAGATCAACACCGATACAGCCTGTATTTTATTTATATTTCCGTACCAGGAAGAAATATAAAATGTTACAGTTTTTATAAGGAGTTCTGCAACAAAGGAAGAATATTTTTCGTTTTAACAATTTTCTCACTTCTTTCATTAACTCTCGAAATAAATTCAGTTATCATTTTCATATCTCCATTTAGTCTTACCAACGGCCTTACAACTCTCAGCATCTTCAGGCATAAGCAACGAAACAGGGATCCATAGTATCGTCGTCTTTCAAAACGTTTCAGAAGTCATCACCTGCCAATGTTTGGGATCTCGTCCACAGGCCTTTCTAACCTGGGAACTTGGGGGCACAGTCGTCTCTGATGACATTAGAGCTTCCGTTACATCAAATAGCAAGGACCATACTTTGTATGATACTCTGAGTAGTCTACACATGCTACCGGAAAGAAGTCATCATTACAAAATGCTGCGGTGTTTGGCACCTGCCGGGCCAAATCAACTTCAGGCAAGGGTGAAATTAGTCGTTTATGGTAAGTTCATTAACATATTATATGTGTATATCAACATTCAACCTGAAAGTATAGAATATACCTTTAGTTATTCCATGACAAGGAAACGCAGACCCTAATGTTAATGCATGATCCCTTTCATCTCTATTAAAAGACTCATTTTAATCGTCGATCGTGTCTCCGATAGTAAAACTTATATCATGAACTTTACTTACTGTAACATTCGATGTTCAAGGACCACCAGATACTCCGCAACTACTTGGTACCAGTGACCTGCTAGCTGGGGTATCTGCAACAATCACATGCATTTCACGATGCGGATATCCAGCACCTATATTTCAGTGGAACCTCGGAAGAATCGATCTTACCAGTGAATCAGAAACATATGAGGAACTGAACGAAGACAACAGGGTGTCTGCCAGGACTGTGCTTACCTTTACGCCAAAGAAGATTGACCACGACCAATATCTTATCTGCCAAGTCTTTCAGCCTGAAGGACACCCATCGTGGTCGAGGAGTGTAAGGAAAATTATCTACATTTCATGTAAGTGGACCTCTTTTTTTAACTAAAATATCACACTAGTTATTAGTCTTGTTGGTTTTTTTTTGCTGTGTTTTTTTTTTTATAAATCCAATGTGCAACTTGACGAGGCTTTGCGGACCGATCTGACAATGCTTTGCGGTGCTTCTTTAGCGACGTACTCTTTAACTCACAATTCTTAGAGTATGAAGACTTTATTTTTCTGTGGTTCAACGTTGATAAGCAAGTGTGATTAAAATATAGTTTAGGTCCTAAGCTAGTATTTACCATTTCTTCCTTTGTTAATTTAGTGTTATCCTCACGCAGTGATGATTCAATGAACAGCTTTTACTTTTTCAGCCTAGTAAACTCATTCCTATTTGCTCACATATTACTTCGTTTGCAGACTATTTTCTGTCGTAGTGTAAACCCATTTCTGTATGCCAAAACCATGTTTTACTACATCGTATTCCCTCTGTCAACATCCAGATCCTCCCATTATTGCCGACTTGTCTGTTCGTCGAAGTGTAGCTGGTGATGGGAACGTTTCTACGATGTTTACATGTCAGGTAGATGCTAGACCTCAAGCCCGTATCATGGTTTGGTTCTTTAATGGGGCAAGGCTGGAGAGTGATACCAAAACAATAATCCACAATAGTAATTTCCAAGAAGATGAAACAGGTACCACAAGTACACTGATAATCAACGAGCCAAGAAAACTTGATGAAGGAAAATATGAATGTTTGGTCGTGACAAGGCTGGGTAACGACAGTGCTGCTGTCAACTTTACCTTTTCTTGTAAGTAAATAAAAGTGGTAGGCCTACACATAACATTAATATAATGTTTGATGTTCCTATGACTGGAATTTTATGGGCAGGTTCTCTTCGTGATGATATAATTTATTCACAAATAAATCAAAATATCTTAATGTTGGAAACTTGTAGAGAGAAAAATGACATGTATTTTCTTATGTTTTTTCCCTTCATTATTCAATTCATTTAATCCCAGGGCATTTGTCGTAAGGCAATATGAAAGCCACGTAACATACGTTGAACTCTCAAAAATGTCTTGGTGGCAGCGTCCTACTGTGCTCTCCGTATTTCTCTCAAAATTACAGCTGTCCCTGATAACCCCACTAGGTTGGTTGTATACGGAGATCAAACGACATCTTTTACTCTCTTCGTTGCTTGGCAACCGGGATATGATGGTTGGCTTCATCAAACAGTTCAATTCATTTCAATCAAATTAACATTTATTTTCTTTCAGTGATTTTGACAACATTCAACATTTGTTAAAATAGTATAATTTACATGTTTATAAAGTAGTATAAATATAATCAAGTACTTGCAATTCTCCGTCCCGGACATCCGGGAACTTTTGTCTTGATGGCAGCCGCTGGGTGAAAACAATAGCTTGACAACGCATAGCAACACACTGACTTTGCACGCATTTTGGTTTTGTGGCAATAATTTTTTTTTCTTCATCAAAATGCCGAAAATTTGATGTGCCATAGGTTGTCATAAGCAACAATATGATGCTGGGATAATCTCTTTCATTTTCCTGATCTCGTTAAATACCGCGAAAGATGGGGAAAATGGGTAAAGGCGATCGAAATCGGCAGGAAAAATCCAGATAAACAACACACGCTGGGAACCGACGAAATACGTTCGGATCATTCGTTCAGATTATTTCATAATAGGTCCATATCTTGCTGATATTTAGGTTCATTCTTATATTAAAAAATGTATATATATATTTACCAGTAGATCTAAACAGATTTCAAAGACAGAAAATATGTCATAGGAACCAAAATCAAAAAATCGCTCATGCAGCTGTTCACAGTATTGTATCGTTACGGTATGGGACTTTGTACAGTCCCACCTACTCAGTTTTGTGAAAGTTTTGTATACATTTTTTTTAAATTCCCTGAATATGGCATCAACCACTCCTACAAATATAATGTTATCCTGCCAGGACTAAATTTCTGATGATGTTCGCTGTGCTACGTGTGGGACCGAAGTCAACTAAGTACGACGCTCAAGCGGGCCGTGTTTTCACCCACTGAGGCGTTACTAGGGTCGTCGTTAGGAAAATAACGTCACGCCGGAACGCAGAATACAAGGAAAAAGGCGCGATCCCAATAGCACACGCTTGTAGCGGGTACGCCTGAATACACAAATACTTGAATACAAAAATTATCAATATTATTATTATTATTATAATTATCAATATCATTATTATTATTATTATTATTATAATTATCAATATTATCATTATTATTATAATTATCAATATTATTATTATCATCGAAGGTGGATCCAGGATTTTTTTTTTAAGGGGGCAGCAATGTTGGGCTGTCATCAGGGGCAGATCCATGATTTTTGTACAAAAAATTTTGGCGAAAGGAAATGCTGACTTTTTGTAAATATTGTATTCATTATTATTATTATTATTATTATTATTATTATCAATATTATTATTATTATTATCAATATTATATTATTATTATTATAATTATCAATATTATTATTATTATTATAATTATCAATATTATTATTATCATCGAAGGTGGATCCAGGATTTTTTTTTAAGGGGGCAGCAATGCTGGGCTGTCATCAGGGGCAGATCCAGGATTTTTGTACAAAAAATTTTGGCGAAAGGAAATGCTGACTTTTTCTAAATATTGTATTCATTATTATTATTATTATTATAATTATCATTATTATTATTATTATCATCATCAAAGGTGGATCCAGGATTTTTGTTATAACCATTTATATTATTTTCATTTAAAGGTCCACCAAATCGTGTTAAAATTTTTACTCCGGAATCCAAATCAATGTGAGCTGTAGAGCCAGTAATGCATACCCTGCTCCACTTATCTACTGGTACATTGGATCAAGAAATTTGACAGGTAACTCGTCTCGTACGGCTTCCTCGAATGTAGATGGTTGGTATGATGCTGAGAGCACACTCACCTTCAAACCGAAGAGGTCTGTATTGTTTGCTTGTATTTATTTCCGTATTAAGAAAACCACATACATTTCATAAAATACAACGTATACATGAGCTTAAAAAACGGAGGATGACCAAAATTCAGCAGTATTTACAAAATGCCGCTGTTCTTCCTTGGGGTCTCATCATGGGAGGCGTCTTCTCTGTCAAGTAATGCAACCGTCGGCACTTTCACGGCAGTCACTGAATGCAAGAATGGTTCTGAGCATTTCATGTGACTATTGCTTTCTTTCTTTTTAAAAAGGCTTTCAGAATTGGCATAACCACGCCTCTCCCGAATAGTATGCCCGTTGCAGACGAGGCTTCATGAACTGACAACGGAGTAACGAACAAATGAAGCGTTATATTTGCATTTTCTTCTAAACTGGGATTGACATGTCCCCCACCCCCCCCCCCCCCAAAAAAAAAAAAAAAAAAAAAATTAAATTAAAAAAAAAGATTTAAAAAATAAATAATGGTAATAATATTTTTTAAAAATAATAATACAAATAATATCAGAAATATTAAATGAAATAGAATAAAATATAAATAAAAACAAATCTAAAGAAAATAATGATATCCTTTCATTAAATATCCGGATTACATACTTCATATTTTATTTTTGGTCACCACTTATCTCTCAGATATGCATTTTAATATTCTTCTAAATCACAGACGATCCCGTTGTCTTCATATCTTCTCGACGGTTAATGTTAGATAAACTGATAATTGGATTCGTGTTGACGTGTAGTTCAGACGCCAATCCTCCATCCGTTATCTTCTACTTGCTCTGTAACGACACACAACTTTCAAACGGCACAGGTAACGTAACGCTGCATGAAACTGTACAAGAAGGTGAAACACTGACCTCTAGTTAGCTGACCATTAGAGACCCCCCGTTCGAATATCCCTGTGAATACAAAGATATGGTTCCGGTTGTGCGTTCTTCAACTCCAAATTTTCTTGTAAATACAAGTTATCTCTATTTTCATTTGAGTCTTCCCTGCATGATTCTCTATTTTCATAACTGGTTGAAATAATGTGTCCATTATGTGTCATACAGTGAAATGGGAATAGGCCTACCTTGAAGTTGTGTTTCAATGAATCGTTGTTAGCTTTGTGTGCTTCTTTATACTAAAAATAATATAAATTCTCATTTTAGCTATACTAAGAGGTCTATAATAAAAAAGAGCCGAAGTGCACTTACCAGTCAACTTCCTCTTAGCATGCTTGCTTCCAAATCAAAATATTCAACTTAATTTCTATTGAACCTTCACCTCATTAGCGTAATTATCAAATATCACTCCTACTGAATAATGTAAAACTTTTCAATCCAGTAATCCCGGATCCCCCATCTGATTTTGTCGTCGACCGAAACCAGACAGCATCTTCAACTTTCTTCGTTGCTTGGACACTTGGGGATGTCACGACGCGTAACCATAAAGATCAATTGAAAGCCATTTCGTACCATTGTTCCAGAACAGCAAAAATTTGTCTCATGAGTTGATTGATGGTGCAAATAATTATTTTTAAATAGGTCAACGTTTGCAATGACGGATCAAACAATTCAGAAAAAGAGTACAATCAACGTTAAGGATACCTTTGGATATCGTACACACGACCCCCATAAATGATGTTACGAAATCAGGGGTGCCCTTTCCTTCAATTTAAGAGGTGCATCATTTTCTGTTCGTTTAGCTCACCAATAGCCTTTTTTCGGGTATAAGTACAACAGTTTTTCAGGTAGAAATACGCCCTGTCGTGAAGGAGTTGGGGGGGGGGGTAATAAAGGTCATATTTTGTATGAATTCTTTGCAGGTGAGTCACATAAAAAATACATTCAAATCCAAATCCAATGATACGTATAATACATTGATTTGGGTACATATTTCTGTAATGATTTCACGTTTATGAATTATAATCACTTATTAATGTAATAATCACCACTGAAAACATTATTTGAACAGAAAGTCTTTTAGGGCGTACCAAATGCTTTGCTTGTTTCGAGAATCGTAAATCTTTCAGAAGTCCCAACCCCTCGTAAGTACAATCTCGGGGAAACCATAGTAATTTAGGTCAGTTCCAGTTTTGTTTTCATTCATAAAAGATATAATTAATTAATTGACACTAATGAGAGCTTAAGATAATACAGAACGATTGCATGGCTTGATATAATTATCAATCAATCTTAGACTGCCAATTAAAGTAAGTTTCCGAAACCCCGTTTAGTTGAAATTTACAGCCCACTAGTGTTCTTCAGAAAGACAAGTTGCTTTCAATTTCGGAGCAAAAAGAGAAGTGAATGATCATGTTAGCCGCTGTTCACTAACACTTCGTCAAAACGAAACGGTAGGCAAAATTCTTCCATATCATTCTTCTCTTTCCAGTAATTCTGAAGTCGTTCCTTCATTCATGTAACGAACTTTCTGGGGGGAAAGGAGGAAAGACAATCCTTCAATTCAGACATGGATGTTCGTCTACGCATATTGCTCTTCCTCGCCTCCGTCGTTTCTAAAGCGTATGAACTGACTGTGTGCACTAGTATTCAGAACACAGGAGTCATCCCCGTTGTTGGCGAAGATATCACCCTTGTATGCACATCAACACCATACACACCGTCTCGGGTACTATACTGGAAGTACGGGAAAGACATTAATCTGGCTACCGATACATGTATCGGAATAGGTTGCGGAAGTGAGCAAAATATTCATAATAAGTCTAGATAAAGTTTAATCGCAGATACTTCCAGCGGAAAACTAACAATTCGGGAGTTAAAGGTAGATGACAATTGCAGCTATCAGTGCTCTGTCACGACATCTTATGATGCAGATTTTGATATGATAGAACTAGAGGTTAAAAATGGCATTAAACTGGCAGAACTTGAACAGCGCCATCTTACACTGATTGCTTTATGAAGATTATACTTTGAAAATTAATTACATTTTATTTTGAATTTTGACAAACAGGTTGTTTGAATAATAGGTAAATTTTATATTTAAAACTATTATTTTTGACTTGGCATTGTGCAAAATTGTGTGCAGGTACATTCTAAGCTTTTACAAACTAGAATGGGGCATGATGGGGAAAATGAGAGGCACAGACACTTATCGAATCCTGTTGAAAGATGGCGCTTGTTAGGAGCTCCAGTTTACTGTCACTTTAAATTATCAGGTAAAATGTTTTCCTTTTTTCTACATACATTGAGCTAGTACGAAAGTGAACGTAATTGCAATCCGAATGATTTATTACTAATTTTAAAAAGTACTCAATATTCAACTGTTAAGAAAATATAAATTCGGAAGCTTCAGTTTTTGTTAATTAATATTAGTAAACGAAGAAGCTTGACTGGGGAGGAATTTTTAATTTGTAAACAAATCTTTCGGCATATTACTCCCAGTGTTAAAGATCGTATGCTCGATCTGTAATGAAAAACACAAGTCAGAAAAAATTGGAACCAGCGGGATTCGAACCTGTCATCTACTGCTACTACTGATTCGAACCTGTCATCTAATATGCCGAAAGATTGTTTACAAATTAATTAATATTGTTTCACATTTCACGTTTTCCAATGTTTTCACCAAATAAATTATACAAACATGAATTATAGTGTCCTTTTTTTTTCTACATACATTGAGCTAGTACGAAAGTGAACGTAATTACAATCCGAATGATTTATTACTAATTTTAAAAAGTACTCAATATTCGACTGTTAAGAAAATATAAATTCGGAAGCTTCAGTTTTTGTTAATTAATATTGTTTCACATTTCACGTTTTCCAATGTTTTCACGAAATAAATTATACAAACATGAATCATATTGTCAGAAACTAGAACAGGAGGTGAATACCTCATACCTATTTATTTGCCTGCAATGTGAAATGAAGAGACTGAGATAAAACAAGATTGAAATATGGAAGAGCCTAAGGTAAAAGCGACACTTGTAATATAATAGGCTCCCAGAGCAACGTCATGTGCACTAGCGTACTTGAAGGGGGGGGGGGGGGGGGCAGGGGTGGCAATTTGCCCCCCCCCCCCCCCCCCCCCGGCAGTTTTTCAACCTTGAAAAAAAAAGATGATGAATGACTGGCAGGCATTATGAAACACTTATTTTAGAGGGGTTTTTTTTGGGATCACCATTGGCTTGGATGAAACAAAGGTCCAGATAAGCCACTGGTCATGAATAACAACATTAATTCATATGAATAAGTTCGGCCTAACTTTCAGCCATGCCTAGATTGATAATGGTCACTGACGATCGGTGTGAGGACGGATACAAGGATTGAACGTCAGTGAACATTACATCTGGGCAAAGCTGCAACCTAACATGTTCAGTACAAGGCGCCAGACCACCTGCACTACATGAACGGCAAAATCTTAATGAAGTACAGATTGTTTTATTCAATCAGTACGATTCTGTTCAAGGTGATGCGTACATCTCCCGAAGAGATGTCTCTGTAACCCTGTCCAGAGACGATGATGGAAAGATTTTCGTTGCTTAGTATTTCATCGGGAGCTGGAAAATGAGCTTCAGTCGTCCATCTGTCTTGATGTTCAAGGTGAACGTAATTACAATCCGAAGGATTTATTACTAATCTTCCCAATGATATCATCACAGTGGTGTTTCACAATGTGTTTCTGTATCGATGGATAAATTTGTAAATGTGAGGGTGAGGTTGATGTAATTGGTGAAAGGAATATCTATAAAAACGTTTGCGACTCTCCTTTTCCTTCTATTCTTTGTAATCCGGAATCTCAAAAAATACCACAAAAAATACCACCTTCCAATGGTGAGGACACCATTCATCGTAATTATCCTGTTTAACAATAGAGCAGATTCAGGATTTTGTAAGGGGGGATCGCCTGACTAGAAAAAAAAGGGGTGTCATCACACATTTTGGGGTCTCTTTGTCCTTCCAAATTCTCTGACAAGCCAAAATAAAAGAAGGTCATGAGGTCTAAAAGGGGGTCGGCACAAAGTACATTTTTCTTTCAAAAGGGGTTGGGTGGGTGGGCACGTTGGACGCCCCCCCCCCCCCCCACATACACACACACACAACAAAAAATAAAAAGTTAATAATGACAATAATAATAATAAATACATTTTAAAAAATCTGCCACTGGATTTAACTCTTTTCGTTTTGACAGGAAATAGAAAATCAATGAACTCTTAACCAGTTTTGGGGATGTTCTTTTCTATTCCCACTCAGTTTCACAAATGGACCACAAGATTACCGCGTCAGAATCTATAACTACCAGTGCAACAGGAGCAAGAAGTTGCTCAAAAATTTGTTTTCCTTTCTCTTCTTTCTCCGAAATTGTTTCCCGAACTTTAGGAGAGTGCGATCAATACCAAGATATAAGTTTCGTCATTTGGACCAGAAATGGTATCTCTTTCTCTTCAAAGGGTGATTGGTCTCCTCCTTCTCGTTTGCAAAAACACTACGTTTGATTTAGAAGACAATTAAAGTAAGACCTCAGAATAACAATTTTTTTTTTTTTTTTTTTTTTTGCTACCGGAAAGAAGTCATCATAACAAAATGTTGCGGTGTTTGGCACTTGCCGGGCAAAACCAACTTCAGGCAAGAGTGAAATTAGTCGTTTATGGTAAGTTCATTAATATATTATATTTGTCTATCAACATTCAACCTGGAAGTATAGAATATATCATTAGTTATTCAATGACAACGAAAAGCCGACGCTGTAATGTTAATGTATGCTCCTTTTTGTCTCTATTAAAAGACTGATTTTAATAGAAAGTAATTATAATATAAGTAAGATACAGGTATGTAATTATGCCTGCCAGTTCACCTATTGTCGTTCGTGCCTCCGACAGTAAAACTGGTATCATGAACTTTACATACTGTAACATTTGATGTCCAGTGACCACCAGATTCTCCGCAACTTATTGGTGCCAGTGATCTGCTAGCTGGGGTATCTGCAACAATTACATGCATTTCCAACTACGGATATCCATCACCTGTATTTCAGTGGAACCTCGGAACAGCCGATCTTACCAGTGAGTCAGTAACATATAAGGAATTTAATGAACACAACAGACTGTCTGCTATTATGAGTGTGCTTACCTTTACGCCAAAGAATTACGACCACGGTCAATACCTTATCTGCCAAGTCTTTCAGCCTGATGGACACCCAGTGTCTATGCTCCGAGGTGCTTATTTAGCGACATACGCTGAAACTCACAATTCCTAGAGGCGAAAGATTTTATTTTTCTGTGTTTCAACAATGATTGATAAGCAAGTGTGATATGAATATAAATTATAGTTCAAGTCCATGGCTATGATTTAAATTACCATTTCTTCCTTTGTTTATTTATGTGTCATTTTCACGCAGAGAACCTTCAATGAACAATTTTTACTTTTCAACTTAGTAAACTCATTCATATCAACTCACACAACAATTCGCCTGCAGATTATCATTTATCATGAGCACTTCTGTCACAGTGTAAACCAATTTCTGTATGTCAAAACCATGTTTCACTACCTCGTATTCCTTCTGTCAACATCCAGATCCTCCCATTTTTACCGACTTGTATGTTCGTCGAAGTGTAGCTGGTGATGGGAGTGTTTTTACGATGTTTACATGTCAGGTAGATACTAGACCTCAAGCCCGTATCATGGTTTGGTTCTTTAATGGAGCGAAGATGAAGAATGACACCAAGACAATAATCCACCATAGTAATTTCCAAGAAAGTGAAACAGGTACCACAAGTACGTTGTTAATCAAGCAGCCACGGGTAATTAATGAAGGAAAATATGAATGCTTGGCCGTGACAATAACATTTCATTTAGATTAAATATACCGTTACAAGTGCAATACGTGAATCCTTATTATGAAACTATGCATTTAGTTAATTACATAACAAATATAATGTAGTCAGAATGATACCAGCAAATAATTTTGTGTCAGAAGCAAAAAAAAAAAGGGGGGCTAATTAGTAAAGGTATTGCAATAAAGCAATAACTTGCAAACAATATTTTGATAGAAAATAGGTACCCTTATTACTATTTGAACTATAATTCTTTTGTCGATACTTAAATACTAGAACTAAATGTTGTATAGATTGCGCCTCCTATAGTTTTGACATGAACATGGAATGACTCACTTACCAATAAACGGTATACTTATAGTTTCGATAACTGTACAAAACATATGCAAAGTACTCAACCTAATTGTAATTTCGCCATACACTAAGTACATAATTAAAACTTTCATTCTCTTTCGAATGCAACAGGAGTCATGCAGCTGGACACGAAAATAAGTTGTTCGTCGACATCATTCCACATTTATACTGGGAAATGGGGTCGCATATTCAGAGAGTCTTATTGTTCGCCATCTTCGTGTGTCTTAAGGGTAAAGTAATAAGTTGTTGTTGTTTTTTAGAACTTTGATCCGGGATTAAATACGAGTAAAAATCTACTTATGCACACTGATTCACTGATATATTTTCCTGGAGATTCACACTTCATCTGTTTATAACACCCTTAACCTTTCAGAAGGCAGTTCAGTGTATTACGTAGGTAATTCCAAAGAGTGTATTAATAATATTGATAACTCATGGTGTGGTAATTAATATTCTATTCTATTTGGCCCCCATTTTATATACTACTATGGTGAGAGCCGTTATTACATAATTATCTTTTTTATTTCGATGACCTTTGCAGGTAGCCATGGAGACTTACAGGCATCCATCGCTGATGATGACCTTCCTGTCACTGGGGAAGATATTGAACTTGTTTGCGTCTATTCGTCTCTCCCCAGCGAATTCAGTATAACATGGAGGAGAAACGATTTCGGAAATCTGGCTACTTTTAATTGCTACAATGGTATATCAGCTTGTGAGCAGAGCAATTCGGATTCTTATTTTTCTGCAGTCACTCTGACGACAGATTCTACACATTTTAATCTAACAATCAAAGATTTGTCAGTGGATGATAGCGGCATGTATCAATGCCAAGTTGTCAGCATCGTGGGTTTTGAAAAAGCTACAGTACAACTTGAAGTGTTGTCGAGAGGTAAGACCGTTTCCTTCAATTTCTTTATTACATTAGTCGCTATCGAGTAAGAATCTCATTCTGAAACATGTTCCCATTATTACGACAAAATGTGATTATGAAGTGGAGACGTCACGATTCCATCTTTGCGCTAATATCAAGTGTAAAAAAAAATATAGCTAAATTCAGGTGCAGATTTGCTAAGTGAATGTTCCATTTCAAGCGTATAAATTATGGGCATGTAATGAAAATTGCTGCTCCATCACCGATTCAAAAAATATAAATTTGAATTTTACATTTGTGTTTTTTGTTTTTCTGTTTGGTTGAATATATCGCTTTCTTAATTTGACTGCCTTCCCTCTCTTATATTCACCCCAACCAACTGAAATTTTCATCAGTGACCGAAGCTCTCAAGAGGAATATACAAATATCTGTCAAATCATGTAATATAATAAGTACATAATATAATAATATAATAAGTTTGGGGTTGATGTTTTTGTTTAATTCATGATGATTTTTCAATCGGTCAGCCCCACCTGCCGTTGTAGTCATCAGCGATGATCAGTCTCAACTGAGATATGCCGAAGACTCCTACGTTTCCATGACAGCAGGAAAACCACATGAAATCACGTGTACAGCACGAGCACGACCCCCGGCTCTCATTGAATGGCACACGAATGTTGAAGATGTCCAGATTCTGGGCCAGTCTAATGTGGTTGAAGGACAAATCTACACATCTCGGGGTGTAGCCACAGTAACTTCTTCTACAGAAGATCATAACAAAATCATTCGTTGTCTCGTGTCCCATCCGGAACTTGGAAACGTGCTTCAAGCAACCATCCGTGTTTATATTGCTGGTAATTACAATCAGTTATCTTTTTAAATGATTGGGGTTTTTTTTAATTTGCCAAGTATTCCAATAAATATTTCTAAGATTTTTTTTTCGGTAATTCTTCTAGATCAACACCGATACAGCCTGTATTTTATTTATATTTCCGTACCAGGAAGAAATATAAAATGTTACAGTTTTTATAAGGAGTTCTGCAACAAAGGAAGAATATTTTTCGTTTTAACAATTTTCTCACTTCTTTCATTAACTCTCGAAATAAATTCAGTTATCATTTTCATATCTCCATTTAGTCTTACCAACGGCCTTACAACTCTCAGCATCTTCAGGCATAAGCAACGAAACAGGGATCCATAGTATCGTCGTCTTTCAAAACGTTTCAGAAGTCATCACCTGCCAATGTTTGGGATCTCGTCCACAGGCCTTTCTAACCTGGGAACTTGGGGGCACAGTCGTCTCTGATGACATTAGAGCTTCCGTTACATCAAATAGCAAGGACCATACTTTGTATGATACTCTGAGTAGTCTACACATGCTACCGGAAAGAAGTCATCATTACAAAATGCTGCGGTGTTTGGCACCTGCCGGGCCAAATCAACTTCAGGCAGGGGTGCAATTAGTCGTTTATGGTAAGTTCATTAACATATTATATGTGTATATCAACATTCAACCTGAAAGTATAGAATATACCTTTAGTTATTCCATGACAAGGAAACGCAGACCCTAATGTTAATGCATGATCCCTTTCATCTCTATTAAAAGACTCATTTTAATCGTCGATCGTGTCTCCGATAGTAAAACTTATATCATGAACTTTACTTACTGTAACATTCGATGTTCAAGGACCACCAGATACTCCGCAACTACTTGGTACCAGTGACCTGCTAGCTGGGGTATCTGCAACAATCACATGCATTTCACGATGCGGATATCCAGCACCTATATTTCAGTGGAACCTCGGAAGAATCGATCTTACCAGTGAATCAGAAACATATGAGGAACTGAACGAAGACAACAGGGTGTCTGCCAGGACTGTGCTTACCTTTACGCCAAAGAAGATTGACCACGACCAATATCTTATCTGCCAAGTCTTTCAGCCTGAAGGACACCCATCGTGGTCGAGGAGTGTAAGGAAAATTATCTACATTTCATGTAAGTGGACCTCTTTTTTTCACTAAAATATCACACTAGTTATTAGTCTTGTTGTTGTTTTTTTTCTGTGTTTTTTTATAAATCCAATGTGCAACTTGACGAGGCTTTGCGGACCGATCTGACAATGCTTTGCGGTGCTTCTTTAGCGACGTAGTCTTTAACTCACAATTCTTAGAGTATGAAGACTTTATTTTTCTGTGGTTCAACGTTGATAAGCAAGTGTGATTTAAATATAGTTTAGGTCCTAAGCTAGTATTTACCATTTCTTCCTTTGTTAATTTATGAAGTGTTATCCTCACGCAGTGATGATTCAATGAACAGCTTTTACTTTTTCAGCCTAGTAAACTCATTCCTATTTGCTCACATATTACTTCGTTTGCAGACTATTTTCTGTCGCAGTGTAAACCCATTTCTGTATGCCAAAACCATGTTTTACTACATCGTATTCCCTCTGTCAACATCCAGATCCTCCCATTATTGCCGACTTGTCTGTTCGTCGAAGTGTAGCTGGTGATGGGAACGTTTCTACGATGTTTACATGTCAGGTAGATGCTAGACCTCAAGCCCGTATCATGGTTTGGTTCTTTAATGGAGCAAGACTGGAGAGTGACACCAAAACAATAATCCACAATAGTAATTTCCAAGAAGATGAAACAGGTACCACAAGTACACTGATAATCAACGAGCCAAGAAAACTTGATGAAGGAAAATATGAATGTTTGGTCGTGACAAGGCTGGGTAACGACAGTGCTGCTGTCAACTTTACCTTTTCTTGTAAGTAAATAAAAGTGGTAGGCCTACACATAACATTAATATAATGTTTGATGTTCCTATGACTGGAATTTTATGGGCAGGTTCTCTTCGTGATGATATAATTTATTCACAAATAAATCAAAATATCTTAATGTTGGAAACTTGTAGAGAGAAAAATGACATGTATTTTCTTATGTTTTTTCCCTTCATTATTCAATTCATTTAATCCCAGGGCATTTGTCGTAAGGCAATATGAAAGCCACGTAACATACGTTGAACTCTCAAAAATGTCTTGGTGGCAGCGTCCTACTGTGCTCTCCGTATTTCTCTCAAAATTACAGCTGTCCCTGATAACCCCACTAGGTTGGTTGTATACGGAGATCAAACGACATCTTTTACTCTCTTCGTTGCTTGGCAACCGGGATATGATGGTTGGCTTCATCAAACAGTTCAATTCATTTCAATCAAATTAACATTTATTTTCTTTCAGTGATTTTGACAACATTCAACATTTGTTAAAATAGTATAATTTACATGTTTATAAAGTAGTATAAATATAATCAAGTACTTGCAATTCTCCGTCCCGGACATCCGGGAACTTTTGTCTTGATGGCAGCCGCTGGGTGAAAACAATAGCTTGACAACGCATAGCAACACACTGACTTTGCACTTTGGTTTTGTGGCAATAATTTTTTTTTCTTCATCAAAATGCCGAAAATTTGATGTGCCATAGGTTGTCATAAGCAACAATATGATGCTGGGATAATCTCTTTCATTTTCCTGATCGCGTTAAATACCGCGAAAGATGGGGAAAATGGGTAAAGGCGATCGAAATCGGCAGGAAAAATCCAGATAAACAACACACGCTGGGAACCGACGAAATACGTTCGGATCATTTGTTCAGATTATTTCATAATAGGTCCATATCTTGCTGATATTTAGGTTCATTCTTATATTAAAAAATGTATATATATATATTTACCAGTAGATCTAAACAGATTTCAAAGACAGAAAATATGTCATAGGAACCAAAATCAAAAAATCGCTCATGCAGCTGTTCACAGTATTGTATCGTTACGGTATGGGACTTTGTACAGTCCCACCTACTCAGTTTTGTGAAAGTTTTGTATACATTTTTTTTAAATTCCCTGAATATGGCATCAACCACTCCTACAAATATAATGTTATCCTGCCAGGACTAAATTTCTGATGATGTTCGCTGTGCTACGTGTGGGACCGAAGTCAACTAAGTACGACGCTCAAGCGGGCCGTGTTTTCACCCACTGAGGCGTTACTAGGGTCGTCGTTAGGAAAATAACGTCACGCCGGAACGCAGAATACAAGGAAAAAGGCGCGATCCCAATAGCACACGCTTGTAGCGGGTACGCCTGAATACACAAATACTTGAATACAAAAAAAGGGCTTGGTCCAAAAAGGTGGGTAGCGTCGCGTTGACGCGAACGCCACCATTTGTCCAAAGAGCCCCCCCCCCCCCCCCCCCCCCCCCCACTCCCCCGGTTTTGCCGAAAGGAAGTGCTGACTTTTTGTAAATATTGTATTCATTATTATTATTATTATTATTATTATCAATATTATTATTATTATTATAATTATCAATATTATTATTATTATTATAATTATCAATATTATTATCATCGAAGGTGGATGCAGGATTTTTTTTTAAGGGGGCAGCAATGTTGGGCTGTCATCAGGGGCAGATCCAGGATTTTTGTACAAAAAGTTTTGGCGAAAGGAAATGCTGACTTTCTAAATATTGTATTCATTATTATTATTATTATTATAATTATCAATATTATTATTATTATTATCATCAAAGGTGGATCCAGGATTTTTTTTATAACCATTTATATTATTTTCATTTAAAGGTCCACCAAACGTGTTAAAATTTTTACTCCGGAATCCAAATCAATGTGAGCTGTAGAGCCAGTAATACATTCCCTGCTCCACTTATCTACTGGTACATTGGATCAAGAAATTGACAGATATTAACTCGTCTCGTACGGCTTCCTCCAATGTAGATGGTTGGTATGATGCTGAGAGCACACTCACCTTCAAACCGAAGAGGTCTGTATTGTTTGCTTGTATTTATTTCCGTATTAAGAAAACCACATACATTTCATAAAATACAACGTATACATGAGCTTAAAAAACGGAGGATGACCAAAATTCAGCAGTATTTACAAAATGCCGCTGTTCTTCCTTGGGGTCTCATCATGGGAGGCGTCTTCTCTGTCAAGTAATGCAACCGTCAGCACTTTCATGGCAGTCACTGAATGCAAGAAGGGTTCTGAACATTTCATGTGACTATTGCTTTCTTTCTTTTTAAAAAGGCTTTCAGAATTGGCATAACCACGCCTCTCCCGAATAGTATGCCCGTTGCACACGAGGCTTCATGAACTGACAACAGAGTAACGAACAAATGAAGCGTTATATTTGCATTTTCTTCTAAATAGGGATTGACATGTCCCCCAACCCCCCCCCCCCCCCCCAAAAAAAAAAAAAAAAAATATAAATAAAAACAAATCTAAAGAAAATAATGATATCCTTTCATTAAATATTCGGATTACATACTTCATATTTTATTTTTGGTCACCACTTATCTCTCAGATATGCATTTTAATATTCTTCTAAATCACAGAGATCCCGTTGTCTTCATATCTTCTCGACGGTTAATGTTAGATAAACTGAGAATTGGATTCGTGTTGACGTGTAGTTCAGACGCCAATCCTCCATCTTTTACTTGCTCTGTAACGACACACAACTTTCAAACGGCACAGGTAACGTAACGCTGCATGAAACTGTACAAGAAGGTGAAACACTGACCTCTAGTGAGCTGACCATTAGAGACCCCCCGTTCGAATATCCCTGTGAATACAAAGATATGGTTCCGGTTGTGCGTTCTTCAACTCCAAATTTTCTTGTAAATACAAGTTATCTCTATTTTCATTTGAGTCTTCCCTGCATGATTCTCTATTTTCATAACTGGTTGAAATAATGTGTCCATTATGTGTCATACAGTGAAATGGGAATAGGCCTACCTTGAAGTTGTGTTTCAATGAATCGTTGTTAGCTTTGTGTGCTTCTTTATACTAAAAATAATATAAATTCTCATTTTAGCTATACTAAGAGGTCTATAATAAAAAAGAGCCGAAGTGCACTTACCAGTCAACTTCCTCTTAGCATGCTTGCTTCCAAATCAAAATATTCAACTTAATTTCTATTGAACCTTCACCTCATTAGCGTAATTGTCAAATATCACTCCTACTGAATAATGTAAAACTTTTCAATCAAGTAATCCCTGATCCCCCATCTGATTTTGTCGTCGACCGAAACCAGACAGCATCTTCAACTTTCTTCGTTGTTTGGACACTGGGATGTCACGACGCGTAACCATAAAGATCAATTGAAAGCCATTTCGCACCACTGTTCCAGAACAGCAACAATTTGTCTCATGAGTTGATTGTGCAAATAATTATTTTAAAATAGGTCAACGTTTGCAATGACGGATCAAACAATTCAGAAAAAGAGTACAATCAACGTTAAGGATACCTTTGGATATCGTACAAACGACCCCCATTATAAATGATGTTACGAAATCAGGGTGCCCTTTCCTTCAATTTAAAAGGTGCATCATTTTCTGTTCGTTTAGCTCACCAATAGCCTTTTTTCGGGTATAAGTACAACAGTTTTTCAGGTAGAAATAGGCCCTGTCGTGAAGGAGTTGGGGGGGGGGGGGTAATAAAGGTCATATTTTGTATGAAGTCTTTGCAGGTGAGTCACATAAAAAATACATTCAAATCCAAATCCAATGATACGTATAATACATTGATTTGGGTACATATTTCTGTAATGATTTCACGTTTATGAATTATCACTTATTAATGTAATAATCACCACTGAAAACATTATTTGTACAGAAAGTCTTTTAGGGCGTACCAAATGCTTTGCTTGTTTCGAGAATCGTAAATCTTTCAGAAGTCCCAACCCCTCGTAAGTACAATCTCGGGGAAACCATAGTAATTTAGGTCAGTTCCAGTTTTGTTTTCATTCATAAAAGATATAATTAATTAATTGACACTAATGAGAGCTTAAGATAATACAGAACGATTGCATGGCTTGATATAATTATCAATCAATCTTAGACTGCCAATTAAAGTAAGTTTCCGAAACCCCGTTTAGTTGAAATTTACAGCCCACTAGTGTTCTTCAGAAAGACAAGTTGCCTTCAATTTCGGAGCAAAGAGAGAAGTGAATAATCATGTTAGGCGCTGTAGTTCATGTTCACTAATACTTCGTCAAAACGAAACGGTAGGCCAAATTCTTCCAGATCATTCTTTTTTTTTACTTCTTGATTATTCCTTTCTTTTCATAATTCTGAAGTCGTTCCTTAATTCATGTAACAAACTCTTTGGGGAAAAGGAGGAAAGACAATCCTTTTATACAGATATGGATGTTCGTCTACGCATATTGCTCTTCCTCGCCTCCGTCGTCTCTAAAGCTTATGAACTGAATGTGTATACTAGTATTCAGAACACAGGAGTCATCCCCATCGTTGGCGAAGGTATCACTCTTGCATGCAAATACACACCATCGTTCATGTCTCGGCTACTGTATTGGAAGTACGGGAAAGACAATATTCTGGCTACCTATACATGTCTAAGAATAGGTTGCAGAAGTGAGCAAAATATTCATGATAAGTCTAGATAAAGTTTAATCGCAGATTCCTCCAGCGAAAATCTAACAATTCTGGAGTTAAGGGTAGATGACAATTGCAGCTATCAGTGCTCTGTCACGACATCTTATGATGCAGATTTTGATATGATAGAACTAGAGGTTAAAAATGGCATTAAACTGGCAGAACTTGAACAGCGCCATCTTACACTGATTGCTATATCAAGATTATACTTTGAAAATTAATTACATTTTATTTTGAATTTTAAAGACCTCAGCCTGACCGAATTCTGAAATATACACTTTATTCATCCACGGGGAGCTATATATTTTCTGAACAAATTGAAACCAACTTCATGAGATTCCGTTTCCTGTGGAATGAGTAACAGCGTCCCGAATGTTGAGCCCCGGTGGTTTTTCTGACGAGGGCCCCGTCTCTGAGGAACGCTACTTTGCGGGGGGTGAAAATTTGATGACGACATATCGTGTAGACGCACTCG
The DNA here is from genome assembly GCA_025617745.1 of Heliocidaris erythrogramma. Lineage (NCBI taxonomy): Eukaryota > Metazoa > Echinodermata > Echinoidea > Camarodonta > Echinometridae > Heliocidaris > Heliocidaris erythrogramma. The sequence goes on from CM046854.1 coordinate 31,176,593, forward strand.
GAGCTGTATACATGACATGTCGTCACACGTCTAGCGACCCCCTGCAGTTTCCTCTGTTGTTACGCCATAGGGAGGGGGCGGACCAAAAAAAATTATCTTTTTTATTTTTTATGGATGAACGGAGACGAAAATTTATGAATACCCAGGGTAATTATATTCTTTGTTTACTAAGCTTTACGTCAATATATGGTTGTTTTGGGTCAGGCTGAGGTCTTTAACAAACAGTCTGTTGGAATAATAGGTAAATTTTATATTTCAAACTATTATTTTTGACTTGGCATTGTGCAAAATTGTGTGCAGGTACATTCTAAGCTTTTACAAACTAGAATGGGGCATGATGGGGAAAATGAGAGGCACAGACACTTATCGAATCCTGTTGAAAGATGGCGCTTGTTAGGAGCTCCAGTTTACTGTCACTTTAAATTATCAGGTAAAGTGTTTTCCTTTTTTTTTTCTACATACATTGAGCTAGTACGAAAGTGAACGTAATTACAATCCGAATGATTTATTACTAATTTTAAAAAGTACTCAATATTCGACTGTTAAGAAAATATAAATTCGGAAGCTTCAGTTTTTGTTAATTAATATTGTTTCACATTTCACGTTTTCCAATGTGTTCACCAAATAAATTATACAAACATGAATTATATTGTCAGAAACTAGAACAGGAGGTGAATACCTCATACCCATTTATTTGCCTGCAATGTGAAATGAAGAGACTGAGATAAAACAAGATTGAAATATGGAAGAGCCTAAGGTAAAAGCGACGCTTCTAATATAATAGGCTCCCAGAGTAACGGCATGTGCACTAGCATACTTGAAGGGGGGGGGGGGGCAGGGGTGGCAATTCCCCCCCCCCCCCGGCAGTTTTTCAACCTTGAAAAAAAAAGATGATGAATGACTTTTCAGTCATTATGAAACACTTATTTTAAAGGGGTTTTCTTTTCTGCATCACCATTGGCTCGGATGAAACAAAGGTACAGAGCCACTGTTCATGAATAACAACATTAATTCATATATATAAGTTCTGCCTAACTTTCAGCCACGCCTAGATTGATAATGGTCACTGACGATCGGTCTGAGGACGGATGCAAGGATTGAACATCAGTGAACATTGCATCTGGGCAAAGCTGCAACCTAACATGTTCAGTACAAGGCGCCAGACTACCTGCACTACATGAATAGCAAAATCTTAATGAAGTACATATTGTGTTGTTCTATCACTACGATCAGTACTGTCCAAGGTAATGCGTACATCTCCCGAAGAGATGTCTCTGTAACCCCGTCCAGAGACGATGATGGGAAGATTTTCGTAGTAGTATTTCATCGGGAGCTGAAAAATGGGCTTCAGTCGTCCATCCGTCTTGATGGTCACGGTGAACATAATTACAATCCGAATGATTTATTACTAATCTTCCCAATGATATCATCACAGTGGTGTTTCAGAATGTGTTTATGTGTCGATGGATAAATTTGTAAATGTGAGGGTGAGGTTGATGTAATTGTTGCAAGGAATATCTATAAAACGTTTGCGACTCTTCTTTTCCTTCTATTCTTTGTATTCCGGAATCTCAAGAAATAGCACACCATTCGTTATTATCCTGTTTAACAATAGAGCGGATTCAGGATTTTGTGAGGGGGATTACCTGACTAGAAAAACAAAGGGGTGTCATCGCACATTTTGTGATCTCTTTGTCCTTCCAAATTCTCTGACAAGCCAAAATAAAAGAAGGTCATGAGGTCTAAAAGGGGTCGGCACAAGTATATTTTTCTATAAGTATATATAAATAAGTATATTCCAGATTAGGCCTATCCGATTAAATACGTTGGCATTTGGAGTGGGGCGGGGTAGAGGAAATGGGTAAAGATATACTGACCCACAATAAAAAGTACCCACGACTTTATAATGGTATATATCATATTTATTTTGACAGACACAGAATGACAATGAACCAGGGTGGAAAGATTGACCTTTTATTGAAACATTTCACTAATTTCGGAAGACAATGCTGTCTCTTGTCAGCGCGCATTACAGCGCAGAACACAACAAGTTGAAAAATGAAAGTCACAGATCACCCCTGGTGTATGTGGATGGCAACATCACTGCACAGCGCTATGTGGAAGATATCCTGAGACCACACCTGGTGCCATTCCTGCAGAACAGCCGAGGACTGCGCATCTTTCAGCATGATAATGCCCGACCTCATGCTGCACGGCTAACCACTGCATTCCTGAGGGGTGAGAACATTAACACCATGGAGTGGCCGGCGATGTCCCCTGACCTCAATCCCATTGAGCATCTGTGGGATGAGCTTGGGAGGCGCATTGCTGGCAGGGTCAGGACTCGTGCAAAACTGATCCAGACTTTGCAAGATGAATGGAACAGGATTCCACAAGATTTCATTCAAAGACTGCCTGTCTGCAAACAAATGGTGGCCACACACACTATTGATCTGTGACTTTCATTTTTCAACTTGTTGTGTTCTGCGCTGTAATGCGCGCTGACAAGAGACAGCATTGTCTTCCGAAATTAGTGAAATGTTTCAATAAAAGGTCAATCTTTCCACCCTGGTTCATTGTCATTCTGTGTCTGTCAATATAAATATGATATACCATTATAAAGTCGTGGGTACTTTTTATTGTGGGTCAGTATATATTCATTATAAATTGTGGAATACCTCACTGGGCTGGATACTGAATGAATCGTGTTAAAAATAAAAGGATGAATAAGAATGAAAAATACTTGCTAAAAAATACTAGCATTTAGTTATAAATAAACAATAGTCAAACTTGCATATGTGAAAGTCCCTACATTTGAAAAGAACTATTAATATCACTAGTCATTGGAGAAAAAAAACTCAGCAGATAAGATACGAAGGTGTCTGAGAAAAGCTAAAAGATATCGAGTTCCATAACGATAATAACAACATTTGGATAGATAAGTAAAATTAGATTTCATTCATGATTGTTCTAGTGATATTCAAGTTTATTGCCTAAACATCAAGCACATATCCCATACAAGCCGTTTGATATTTGATATATTTGTGTACATCTTTCGGACCAGCAAAGTTCTCATATTCAATGTTTCAAATGTTTTTTTTTTTTAATATATTGTAATGCAGTGATTAAAAATGCAATCATATATAAAGCTATTAAAAATTGCCTTTATCTTAATCCGTGGCAATATTGATATTAGTATCCGATTTATTTTGAATTATCAATAACATTTCATTTAGATTAAATATAATAATAATAATAATAATAATACCTGGCATTTATAACGCGCCTTTCCCAAAGTGGCCCAAAGCGCTAGATATATATTATTACCCCGGTCATTGGATTCTGGCACGCCCGCACACAGTATACCGTTACATGCGCAATACGTGAATCCGTATTATGAAACTATGCGATTAGTTCATTAAATAACAAATATAATGTAGTCAGAATGATGGAAGCGTATCAGAATGACCCGCAAATAATTTTGTGTCAGAAGCAAAAAGGGGGCTAATTAGCAAAGATATTGCAATAAAGCAATAATTTCCAGCAATATCTGTATTTGAACTATAATTCTTTTGTCGATATTTAATTACTAGAACTAAATATTGTATAGATTGCGCCTCGTATAGTTTTGACATGAACATGGAATGACTCGCTTACCAATAAACGATATAGTTATAGTTTCGATAACTGTACTCAACCTAATTGTAATTTCGTCATACACTAAGTACATAATATAAAACTTCATTCACTATCGAAGGCAACAGGAGTCAGCTGGACACGAAAATAAGTTGTTCGTATCTGGTTTTCTTGTTCAAAGACCGAAGTCGACATCATTCCACATTTATACTGGGAAATGGGGTCGCATATTCAGAGAGTCTTTTTGCTCGCCATCTTCGTGTGTCTTAAGGGTAAAGTAATGTAATTTTACGAGTAAAATACTTTCTTACGAACACTGATTCACTGATTTACTTTCCTGAAGATTCACAATTCATCTGTTGATAAACACTCCTTAACGTTTCAGAAGGCATTTCAATGTATTATGTAGGTAATTTCAAATAGATATGAACAATATTGATGGCTCATGATGTGGTAATTAATATTCTATTCTATTTTGCCCCCTTTTAATATACTGCTATGGAGAGAGACGTTATTCAAGGTTTCAAGGGTTTTTTTTATTTTTCCACATGTTTTTTTTCAGTGTTTTACATATACACAAATTTATATTACATATATAATATCAAACAAAATTACGATAAGAAGTGTTTACATAAATAGAAAATTTTTAAAACAATTATACAATCATAATTTGGGTGATATCAGGCACAATAAAGAAACAAAAGTGGAGGAGTCTATTAAAAAGCACAGCTTGTATTTTATAGTCCCCTTTGTGAGAAAAAATATACTTACAATGCTCTAAGTTTATGGAAATAATTACTAAATATATACTTTGCACTATCCCCCCCCCCCCCCTTACACTACAAAACAGAATAATTGTGACAGTGGTATGTGTACAAATAAATATATTGGAAATGATAACAGGCGATGACTTCAGTAGGAGAGAAGAAAGAGAGAGAGAGAGAGACAGACAGACAGATAGAGAAGGATGGGGACGTTATACATTTTAATCCTTTCTGCAATGATGTTCTTTTTATTTCGATGATATTTTGCAGGTAGCCACGGGGACTTGCACTCATTCATTGCTAATGATGACCTTTCTGTCACTGGGGAAGATATTGAACTTGTTTGCGTCTATTCGTCTCTCCCCAACGGATTCCGTATGACATGGAAGAGAAACGATTTCAGAACTCTGGCTACTTTTGATTGCACCAGCGGTATATCAGCTTGCGAGCAGAAGAATTTGAATTCAGCTACGGTCACTCTAACTGCAGATTCTATACATTTTAATATAACAATCAAAAATTTAACAGCGAATGATAGCGGCATGTATCAGTGCCAAGTGATCGCCATCGGTGGTTTTGAAACTGATGAAGTAGAACTTGAAGTATTGTCTAGAGGTAAGACCGTTTCCTTTTTTTTTATATGATTAGTTGCTATCGAATTAGAATTTCATTTCAATATGGCACGAAAAAGAGACATGATACCGAAGCTTTTCCACCTGCACTCATCAGGTTATCACGCAGGTATATAACAATTTACTTGAAATCAACTACATGTATTACCTTTCAGTCGGACAACATTGTTGATTTCTTGAATTTGATCCTTGGAGTACCTCGTCCGAAAATACACAAATAATTTCTTGGTACTGCAAAATTTCAATATGGAAGGAAAAAGAGACATGATAAAGAAGCTTCGTTATCATGTCTCTTTTTGGTGCCATATTGAAATTTTGCAGTACCAAGAAATTATTTGTAGAATTTCATTCTGAAACATGTACCCATTATTAAAAGAATATATGAATAGTGGAGACGTCACGATTCCATCTTTGCGGTAATTTCTTTATAAATATATAGGTAAATTAAGGTGCAGAATTGTTATTTGGAATGTTCCATTGCAAGCGTATACATTTTCGGCGTGTGTTGAATATCGGTGCTCATGCGTTTAATTCAAAATTAGAATTTTACAGTTTTTGTGTGTTTTTTTTTTTGAGTGTGTGTCTTTGGTTCAATTCGTCGCTTTCTTAATTAGACTACCTTCTCTCTCGTCACATTCACCCCAACCAACTGAAATTTTCATCAGTGACCGAAGCTCACTAGAGGAATATACAAATATCTGTCAAATCATGTAATATAATAAATACATAATATAATAATATAATAATTTTTGGATTGATGTTTTTGTTTAATTTATGATGATTTTTCAATCGGTCAGCTCCACCTGCTGTTGTAGTCATCAGCGATGATCAGTCTCAACTGAGATTTGCCGAAGACTCCTACGTTTCCATGACAGCAGGAAAACCACATGAAATCACATGTACAGCACGAGCACGACCCCCGGCTCTCATTAAATGGCACACGAATGTTGAGAATGTCCAGCTTCTGGGCCAGTCTAATGTGGTTGAAGGACAAATCTACACATCTCGGGGTGTAGCCACAATAACTTCTTCCAAACAAGATCATAACAAAATCATTCGTTGTCTCGTGTCCCATCCGGAACTTGGAAACATGCTTCAAGCAATCATCCGTGTTTATATTGCAGGTAATTACAATCACTTGTCTTTTTAAATGATTGTTTGTTAATTTGCCAAGTATTCCAATAAATATTTCTAATATTTTTTTTCCGGTAATTCTTCTAGATCAACACCGATACAGCTCCTGTATTTTATTTATATTTCCGTACCAGGAAGAAATCTAAAATGTTTCAGTTTTTATAAGGAGTTCTGCAACAAAGGAAGGGAAGAATATTTTTCGTTTTAACAATTTTCTCACTTCTTTTATTTACTACCGAAATAAATTCATTTTCATTTTCATCTCCCCATTTTAGTCGTACCAACGGCCTTACAACTCTCAGCATCTTCAGGCATAAGCAACGAAACAGGGACCCAAAGTGTCGTCGTCTTTCAAAACGTTTCAGAAGTCATCACCTGCCAATGTTTGGGATCTCGTCCACCGGCCTTTCTAGCCTGGGAACTTGGGGGAACAGTCGTCTCTGATGACATTACAGCATCCGATACCCCAAATAGCAAGGACCATACTTTAGATGATACTCTGAGTAGTCTACACATGCTGCCGGAAAGAAGTCATCATAACAAAATGCTGCGGTGTTTGGCTCCTGCCGGGCAAAACCAACTTCTGGCAGGGGTGAAATTAGTCGTTTATGGTAAGTTCATTATGTGTATATCAACATTCAGCCTGAACGTCTAGAATATACTATTAGTTATTCCATGACAAGAAAACGCCGACGCTAATGTTAATGTATGATCCCTTTCATCTCTATTAAAAGACTCATTTTAATCGTAGTTCGTGTCTCCGATAGTTAAACTTATATACATACTGTAACATTCGATGTTCAAGGACCGCCAGATACTCTGCAACTACTTGGTACCAGTGACCTGCTAGCTGGGGTATCTGCAACAGTCACATGCATTTCCAACTGTGGATATCCATCACCTGTATTTCAGTGGAACCTCGGAACAGCCAATCTTACCAGTGAATCAGAAACATATGAGGAATTGAACGAAGACAACAGAGTGTCTGCCAGGAGTGTGCTTACCTTTACGCCAAAGAAGATTTACCACAACCAATATCTTATCTGCCAAGTCTTTCAGCCTGAAGGACACCCATCGTGGTCGAGGAGTGTAAGGAAAATTATCTACATTTCATGTAAGTGGACCTCTTTTTTTCACTAAAATATCACACTAGTTATTAGTCTTGTCGTTGTTTTTTTCTGTGTTTTTTTTTATAAATCCAATGTGCAACTTGACGAGGCTTTGCGGACCGATCTGACAATGCTTTGCGGTGCTTCTTTAGCGACGTACTCTTTAACTCACAATTCTTAGAGTATGAAGACTTTATTTTTCTGTTGTTCAACGTTGATAAGCAAGTGTGATTTAAATATAGTTTAGGTCCTAAGCTAGTATTTACCATTTCTTCCTTTGTTAATTTATGAAGTGTTATCCTCACGCAGTGATGATTCAATGAACAGCTTTTACTTTTTCAGCCTAGTAAACTCATTCCTATTTGCTCACATATTACTTCGTTTGCAGACTATTTTCTGTCGCAGTGTAAACCCATTTCTGTATGCCAAAACCATGTTTTACTACATCGTATTCCCTCTGTCAACATCCAGATCCTCCCATTATTGCCGACTTGTCTGTTCGTCGAAGTGTAGCTGGTGATGGGAACGTTTCTACGATGTTTACATGTCAGGTAGATGCTAGACCTCAAGCCCGTATCATGGTTTGGTTCTTTAATGGAGCAAGGCTGGAGAGTGACACCAAAACAATAATCCACAATAGTAATTTCCAAGAAGATGAAACAGGTACCACAAGTACACTGATAATCAACGAGCCAAGAAAACTTGATGAAGGAAAATATGAATGTTTGGTCGTGACAAGGCTGGGTAACGACAGTGCTGCTGTCAACTTTACCTTTTCTTGTAAGTAAATAAAAGTGGTAGGCCTACACATAACATTAATATAATGTTTGATGTTCCTATGACTGGAGTTTTATGGGCAGGTTCTCTTCGTGATGATATAATTTATTCACAAATAAATCAAAATATCTTAATGTTGGAAACTTGTAGAGAGAAAAATGACATGTATTTTCTTATGTTTTTTTCCTTCATTATTCAATTCATTTAATCCCAGGGCATTTGTCGTAAGGCAATATGAAAGCCACGTAACATACGTTGAACTCTCAAAAATGTCTTGGTGGCAGCGTCCTACTGTGCTCTCCGTATTTCTCTCAAAATTACAGCTGTCCCTGATAACCCCACTAGGTTGGTTGTATACGGAGACCAAACGACATCTTTTACTCTCTTCGTTGCTTGGCAACCGGGATATGATGGTTGGCTTCATCAAACAGTTCAATTCATTTCAATCAAATTAACATTTATTTTCTTTCAGTGATTTTGACAACATTCAACATTTGTTAAAATAGTATAATTTACATGTTTATAAAGTAGTATAAATATAATCAAGTACTTGCAATTCTCCGTCCCGGACATCCGGGAACTTTTGTCTTGATGGCAGCCGCTGGGTGAAAACAATAGCTTGACAACGCATAGCAACACACTGACTTTGCACGCATTTTGGTTTTGTGGCAATAATTTTTTTTTCTTCATCAAAATGCCGAAAATTTGATGTGCCATAGGTTGTCATAAGCAACAATAAGATGCTGGGATAATCTCTTTCATTTTCCTGATCGCGTTAAATACCGTGAAAGATGGGGAAAATGGGTAAAGGCGATCGAAATCGGCAGGAAAAATCCAGATAAACAACACACGCTGGGACCCGACGAAATACGTTCGGATCATTTGTTCAGATTATTTCATAATAGGTCCATATCTTGCTGATATTTAGGTTCATTCTTATATTTAAAAATGTATATATATATTTACCAGTAGATCTAAACAGATTTCAAAGACAGAAAATATGTCATAGGAGCCAAAATCAAAAAATCGCTCTTGCAGCTGTTCACAGTATTGTATCGTTACGGTATGGGACTTTGTACAGTCCCACCTACTCAGTTTTGTGAAAGTTTTGTATACATTTTTTTTTAATTCCCTGAATATGGCATCAACCACTCCTACAAATATGATGTTATCCTGCCAGGACTAAATTTCTGATGATGTTCGCTGTGCTACGTGTGGGACCGAAGTCAACTAAGTACGACGCTCAAGCGGGCCGTGTTTTCACCCACTGAGGCGTTACTAGGGTCGTTGTTAGGAAAATAACGTCACGCCGGAACGCAGAATACAAGGAAAAAGGCGCGATCCCAATAGCACACGCTTGTAGCCGGTACGCTTGAATACACAAATACTTGAATACAAAAAAAGGGTTTGGTCCAAAAAGGTGGGTAGCGTCGCGTTGACGCGAACGCCACCATTTGTCCAAAGAGCCCCCCCCCCCCCCCCCCCCACTCCCCCGGTTTTGCCGAAAGGAAGTGCTGACTTTTTGTAAATATTGTATTCATTATTATTATTATTATTATTATAATCAATATTATTATTATTATTATAATTATCAATATTATTATTATTATCATCGAAGGTGGATCCAGGATTTTTTTTAAAGGGGGCAGCAATGCTGGGCTGTCATCAGGGGCAGATCCAGGATTTTTGTACAAAAAATTTTGGCGAAAGGAAATGTTGACTTTTTCTAAATATTGTATTCATTATTATTATTATTATTATAATTATCATCAAAGGTGGATCCAGGATTTTTTTTATAACCATTTATATTTTTTTCATTTAAAGGTCCACCAAACGTGTTAAAATTTTTACTCCGGAATCCGAAATCAATGTGAGCTGTAGAGCCAGTAATACATTCCCTGCTCCACTTATCTACTGGTACATTGGATCAAGAAATTGACAGATATTAACTCGTCTCGTACGGCTTCCTCCAATGTAGATGGTTGGTATGATGCTGAGAGCACACTCACCTTCAAACCGAAGAGGTCTGTATTGTTTGCTTGTATTTATTTCCGTATTAAGAAAACCACATACATTTCATAAAATACAACGTATACATGAGCTTAAAAAACGGAGGATGACCAAAATTCAGCAGTATTTACAAAATGCCGCTGTTCTTCCTTGGGGTCTCATCATGGGAGGCGTCTTCTCTGTCAAGTAATGCAACCGTCAGCACTTTCATGGCAGTCACTGAATGCAAGAAGGGTTCTGAACATTTCATGTGACTATTGCTTTCTTTCTTTTTAAAAAGGCTTTCAGAATTGGCATAACCACGCCTCTCCTGAATAGTATGCCCGTTGCACACGAGGCTTCATGAACTAAGAACGGAGTAACGAACAAATGAAGCGTTATATTTGCATTTTCTTCTAAACTGGGATTGACATGTCCCCCCACCCCCCCCCCCCCAAAAAAAAAAAAAAAATTAAAAATTAAAAATTAAAAAATTATTTTAAAAATTTAATAAATAAATAATGATAATAATAATTTTTATTTTTATTAATACAATAATAATAAAAATAATATCAGAAATAGTAATAAATGATATAGAATAAAATATAAATAAATTTAAAAAAAGAAAATAATGATATCCTTTCATTAAATATCCGGATTACATACTTCATATTCTATTTTTTGTCACCTCTTATCTCTCAGATATGCATTTTAATATTCTTCTAAATCACAGAGATCCCGTTCTCTTCATATCTTCTCGACGGTTAATGTTAAATAAACTGAGAATTGGATTCGTGTTGTCGTGTAATTCAGACGCCAATCTTCCAGCGGTTATCTTCTACTGGCTCTGTAACGACACACAAGTTTCAAACGGGACCGGTAACATAATGGTGCATGAAACTGTACAAGAAGGTGAAACATTGACCTCTAGTGAGCTGACCATTAGAGACCCCCTGTTCGAATATCCCTGTGATTACAAATGCTCTGCTGTTTCAAGATATGGTTCCGGTTGTGCGTTCTTCAACTCCAAATTTTCTTGTAAATACAAGTTATCTCTATTTTCATTTGAGTCTTGCCTGCATGATTCTCTATTTTCATAACTGGTTGAAATAATGTGTTCATTATGTGTCGTAGAGGGAAATGGGAATTATAGGCCTACCTTGTGTTTCAATGAATCGTTGTTTAGCTTTGTGTGCTTCTAAATACTAAAAATAATATAAATTCTCATTTTTAGCTATACTAAGAGGTCTATAATAAAAAAAGGAGCCGAAGTGCACTTGCCAGTCAACTTCCTCTTAGCATGCTTGCTTCCAAATCAAAATATTCAACTTAATTTCTATTGAACCTTCACCTCATTAGCGTAATTGTCAAATATCACTCCTACTGAATAATGTCAAACTTTTCAATCAAGTAATCCCTGATCCCCCATCTGATTTTGTCGTCGACCGAAACCAGACAGCATCTTCAACTTTCTTCGTTGTTTGGACACTGGGATGTCACGACGCGTAACCATAAAGATCAATTGAAAGCAATTTCGCACCACTGTTCCAGAACAGCAACAATTCGTCTCATGAGTTGATTGTGCAAATAATTATTTTAAAATAGGTCAACGTTTGCAATGACGGATCAAACAATTCATAAAAAGAGTACAATCAACGTTAAGGATACCTTTGGATATCGTACACACGACCCCCATACATGATGTTACGAAATCAGGGGTGCCCTTTCCTTCAATTTAAGAGGTGCATCATTTTCTGTTCGTTTAGCTCACCAATAGCCTTTTTTCGGGTATAAGTACAACAGTTTTTCAGGTAGAAATAGGCCCTGTCGTGAGGAAGTTGGGGGGGGGGGGGGGGTAATAAAGGTCATAATTTGTATGAAGTCTTTGCAGGTGAGTCACATAAAAATACATTCAAATCCAAATCCAATGATACGTATAATACATTGATTTGGGTACATATTTCTGTAATGATTTCACGTTTATGAATTATAATCACTTATTAATGTAATAATCACCACTGAAAACATTATTTGAACAGAAAGTCTTTTAGGGCATACCAAATGCTTTGCTTGTTTCGAGAATCGTAAATCTTTCAGAAGTCCCAACCCCTCGTAAGTACAATCTCGGGGAAACCATAGTAATTTAGGTCAGTTCCAGTTTTGTTTTCATTCATAAAAGATATAATTAATTAATTGACACTAATGAGAGCTTAAGATAATACAGAACGATTGCATGTCTTGATATTATTATCAATCAATCTTAGACTGCCAATTAAAGTAAGTTTCCGAAACCCCCTTTAGTTGAAATTTACAGCCCACTAGTGTTCTTCAGAAAGACAAGTTGCCTTCAATTTCGGAGCAAAGAGAGAAGTGAATAATCATGTTAGCGCTGTAGTTCATGTTCACTAATACTTCGTCAAAACGAAACGGTAGGCCAAATTCTACCAGATCATTCTTTTTTTTTTCTTCTTGATTATTCCTTTCTTTTCATAATTCTGAAGTCGTTCCTTAATTCATGTAACAACTCTTTGGGGAAAAGGAGGAAAGACAATCCTTTTATACAGATATGGATGTTCGTCTACGCATATTGCTCTTCCTCGCCTCCGTCGTCTCTAAAGCTTATGAACTGAATGTGTATACTAGTATTCAGAACACAGGAGTCATCCCCATCGTTGGCGAAGATATCACTCTTGCATGCAAATACACACCATCGTTCATGTCTCGGCTACTGTATTGGAAATACGGGAAAGAATATTCTGGCTACCTATACATGTCTAAGAATAGGTTGCAGAATTTTAAAGGTTTTTTTTTCTGGATCACCATTGGCTCGGATGAAACAAAGGTCCAGATAAGCCACTGTTCATGAATAACAACATTAATTCATATGTATAAGTTCGGCCTAACCTTCAGCCACGCCTAGATTGATAATGGTCACTGACGATCGGTCTGAGGACGGATTCAATGATTGAACATCAGTGAACATTACATCTGGGCAAAGCTGCAACCTAACATGTTCAGTACAAGGCGCCAGACCACCTCCACTACATGAACGGCACAATCTCAATGAAGTACAGATTGTTTTATTCAATCAGTACGATTCTGTACATCTCCCGAATAGATGTCTCTGTAACCCTGTCCAGAGACGATGATGGGAAGATTTTCGTTGCGTAGTATTTCATCGGGAGCTGGAAAATGAGCTTCAGTCGTCCATCCGTCTTGATGTTCAAGGTGAACGTAATTAGAACCCGAAGGATTTATTATCTTCCCAATGATATCATCACAGTGGTGTTTCACAATGTGTTTCTGTGTCGATGGATAAATTTGTAAATGTGAGGGTGAGGTTGATGTAATTGTTGAAAGGAATAGCTATAAAAACGTTTGCGACTCTCATTTTCCTTCTATTCTTTGTAATCCGGAATCTCAAAAAATACCACAAAAATTACCACCTTCCAAAGGTGAGGACACCTGTCCATTCATCGTTATTATCATGTTTAACAATAGAGCGGATTCAGGACTTTGTAAGGGGGGGATCGCCTGACTAGAAAAAAAAGTGGTGTCATCACACATTTTGGGGTCTCTTGTCCTTCCAAATTCTCTGACAAGCCAAAATAAAAGAAGGTCATGAGGTCTAAAAGGGGTCGGCACAAAGTACATTTTTCTTTCAAAAGGGGTTGAGTGGGTGGGCACGTTGGACGCCCCCCCCCCCCCCCACACACTCACACAACAAAAAATAAAAAATTTAATAATGACAATAATAATAAATAAATAAATAAATAAAAAATCTGACACTGGATCTAACTCTTTTTGTTTTGACTGGAAATAGAAAATCAGTTAACTCTAAACCAGTTTTGGGGATGTTCTTTTCTATTCCCACTCAGATTCACCAATGGACCTCAAGATTACCGCGTCAGAATCCAGTGCAACAGGAGCAAGAAGTTGCTCAAAACATTTGTTTTCCATTCTCTTCTTTCTCCGAAATTGCTCCCCGAACTTCAGGAGAGTGTGATCAATACCAAGATATAAGTTTCGTCATTTCGACCAGAAATGGTAACTCTTTGTCTTCAAAGGGTGATTGGCCCCATCCTTCTCGTTTGCAAAAACAGTACGTTTGATTTAGAAGACAATTAACCCTCTCGTTACCACAAGAATAAAATACTATTCACTTTGTACATAGTGTTGTTAACTTTGGTCCTGATAGGGTTAAAGTAAGACCTCAAAATAACAACTTTTTTTTTTTTTTAAGTAGAACGTTAATGATTTTAAATATTGGCTTAATACTTATTATTCCATAGATGGCATAAATTAAACAAGGTTATCCAAATTCAACGCTTGGAAACATTTGAAGTAATGATTATTATCAATTATAAAACGGTAAAATACAGCCCCCGATATAGCAGCTGAAGAGCTCCTCGAACGCTGCTGAGATATGTGACGACACACCATGGACCAGTCCTGTCTAAGCAGACGATGTCCCATAACATCTTACACATTTTTCAGAGCCTATTTTGTCATTTCCTCTTCACTTATTTCTCTTCCTTCACTAGCGTCAGTCTTAATGTTAGTCTGTTGCCTCACTCTTAACTTCGTGTATGGTATTATTTTGATGAAAAATGCAGCGTTAAAAAATAAAGGAATCAGTCACTTGTAAAGAAAATAAGACGCCATTGTATTTTCAGCTGCTTGCACCGGGGCATGTTCGGCGTTTCAAGAGGGAACGAATACCATCCTGCTATTATTCGGAGGGCTTTTCAATTTGAAAGTGGGGTTTATTTCATTGATCATTGACCCTTCTCCTGTGTATTTACAATCAAACGGTTTTAGCTATCAGAATCAGTTCCACTTTCCCTTTGTAATAGTGTGAAATAAGGTCATGTTTAAATACACCAAACTCTTTATAATTTGACAAATAATTGCATTGCAATTACGTTCATTCATTATAGGACGTCGTCTGCTTAAGCAGGATCGATCCCGAGTGTGACGACATCAAAACATCGCTATATTTCTTGCGAATCCTCGGATATTCCAGATGCTGAGAAGAGCTTTTATTTGTGTTGTTTTTATAATCATCATATACGCAGTTGACATAAAACTTATACGATTGCCATCTGTAAGCTTCCCAGTTTCTAGTGATACATTAATTGCCATATTTGTGATTTTCTTTGAATATCTACTTTAAGCGTATGTTTAATTTGTTGCTACCGGAAAGAAGTCATCATAACAAAATGTTGCGGTGTTTGGCACTTGCCGGTCAAAACCAACTTCAGGCAAGAGTGAAATTAGTCGTTTATGGTAAGTTCATTAATATATTATATTTGTCTATCAACATTCAACCTGGAAGTATAGAATATATCATTAGTTATTCCATGACAACGAAACGCCGACGCTATAATGTTAATGTATGCTCCTTTTCGTCTCTATTAAAAGACTGATTTTAATAGAAAGTAATTATAATATAAGTAAAATACAAGTATGTAATTATGCCTGCCAGTTCACCTATTGTCGTTCGTGCCTCCGACAGTAAAACTGGTATCATGAACTTTACATACTGTAACCAGATTCTGACCACCAGATTCTCCGCAGTGATCTGCTAGCTTGGGTATCTGCAACAATCACATGCATTTCCAACTGTGGATATCCATCAACAGAGTATCTGCTATGAGTGTGCTTGCCTTTACTCCAAAGAATTTCGACCACGGCCAATATAGTATCTGCCAAGCCTTTCACCCTGATGGACACCCAGTGTCTATGCTCCGAGGTACCTATTTAGCGACATACTCAAACTCACAATTCCTAGAGGCCAAAGATTTTATTTTTCTGTGTTTGAACAATGATTGATAAGCAAGTGTGATATGAATAATTATAGTTCAAGTCCATGGCTAGGATTTAAATTACCATTTCTTCCTTTGTTTATTTATGTGTCATTATCACGCAGAGAACCTTCAATGAACAATTTTTACTTTTCAACTTAAGTTAGTAAACTCATTTTCATATCAACTCACATAATACTTCGCCTGCAGATTATCATTTATCATGAGCACTATTTTCTGTCACAGTGTAAACCAATTTCTGTATGTCAAAACCATGTTTCTCTACCTCGTATTCCTTCTGTCAACATCCAGATCCTCCCATTTTTGCCGACTTGCATGTTCGTCGAAGTGTAGCTGGTGATGGGAGCGTGTTTACGATGTTTACATGTCAGGAAGATGCTAGACCTCAAGCCCGTATCATGGTTTAGTTCTTTAATGGAGCGAGGCTGAAGAATGACCCCAAAACAAAACAGTAATTTCCAAGAAAGTGAAACAGGTACCACAAGTACGTTGTTAATCAAGGAGCCACGGGTAATTAAAGGGAAGGTCCACCCTAATATCAAGTTGATTTGAATAAATACAGTAAAATTAAACAAGCGTAACAGTGAAAATTGACATCATCGGTTCACAGCATTTTGACATTTTTTATTGGAATTAAATACACAAAATTCCTTAGTTTTTCAAGATCTTGAAAATTACTACAACAATGGAGCTTGCAGATATAACCAACAATCCCAGAAAAAAAAAAGAAAAATGAAATGAAATGAAATCTTATTGGATGTACATGAGTAGGTGATATGAGGATCGAGTGATATTGAAAAAGGTTCAGCAGGTGTTGTTAACTCTAATGACATGAAAAATACAGCCATGACAAAGATGATGGTGATGATGCTACTGTTAGTGATGGTGATGTTGATGATGACAGTGATAAATGTGATGATTGTAGAAATGGTGATAGAGATAATGATAATAGTGGTGGCAATGATAATGGCGATAATGATGATAACAACAATGATGATGTTGGTTATGATGATGTTAATGCTGATTTTATTCATGTGTATGATGGTGTGATGCTGAATGTTCTGATGATGGTAATGGTGTGATGACAATGGCAATTATACGGGTGATAATGATGGTATTGGTTACGTGATGTGATGTTGATTATGATGATGCATTCTGCTCTGGATACAGTAGATATTGCTTTTATTTTGAGCAAGGGCAGATAATGACTGGCTGTCAGTAGACAATACAAATTATCTTTGGAATCGAAAATGTTATATATCAGGCAAAGTTTATCCGAGCAAAGCATATATTTTATGCAGTTATCTAGAGCAAGTCTGCTTTATTTTTAAGGTCAGATGATGATTTTCGATAAGTCACCCCA
Organism: Heliocidaris erythrogramma; assembly: GCA_025617745.1. NCBI lineage: Eukaryota > Metazoa > Echinodermata > Echinoidea > Camarodonta > Echinometridae > Heliocidaris > Heliocidaris erythrogramma. Next base: position 31,193,825 of record CM046854.1, read on the forward strand.
ATTATCTTTCGAAGGTTAAATTTTGATTGATTTTATAATGTTGCTATATCAGGCAAGGTTTATTATAACCCATTGAACATAGGCAGGTGGAGCAGCACAAGAGGTTAGGTGAACAAGGGCGGTGGATTTTTGGTTCATTAGAAAGATTTGTAATGTGTAAATGACTATTATCATTCAAGACTTTTCTTGCAAAAGGCCCTAAATCCCACTTTTCTCGCAAAAGGCCCTAAATCCAAAAAAATAATAAATATAAAAAATCATATAAAATATTTGACGGCCGCAGGATTTTTAAAATTGTGATTATTGTTACATGTGGTGATGTCTCTTAAACATACATGAAGATCTTCTTGAATGAAATCATAAAACTGTGTGAAACAAAAAATCTCAATTTACTAAGAAGTAGGTAAAGTGGATTTAGGGCCTTTTGCCAGAAAACTCTTCATATACACATACATATATATATATATATATATATATATATATATATATATAATAAATGTAATAATGTAAGGAAGGGGAGTAAAAAGATGAATTAATAATTTCCCTCCTGGATGTTGAGGCCATGAGGTTGGATGGTGCGAAGTCGTATCATCCAGTACTTCTCCCTGCTGGTTCGGACTGTTTCCGGACGGGTACCTAAAGATTCAATGCCCTGTAGAATCATATCGGTGATGGAATGGTTAGGAAGGTTAAAAAGGTGGCCCACTGGAGTGCCAATCTTGGCTGTGTTGACAGTGGATCTGTGCCCATAGAAGCGTCTCTTGAGTGTGGTCTTGGTTTCCCCTACGTACTGGGTCCTGCAGACTCTGCAAGTGATGAGATATACAACATTAGTGGTGGTGCAAGTGATATTACCCTTGGTTTGGTGAGGGAGGTTGGTGGAGTTGCTGGTGAAAGTGTCACCCTCGTGGATGTGTATAGCACATACGGTGCATTTGTTGGCTGTACATTTGAAGGTGCCGGGCTGAATGGGAGAAGAATGGCGAGAGAGAGGGGGGACTTCAGCACGAACGATGAGATCCTTGAGGTTGCGGGGGCGTCGGTAAGACAGGATAGGGGTACTGGGAACAGCCTGTAGGAGACGATCAGAAGTGTTGAGAATACGGTGGTTGTCATGAAGGATATTGCGGAGAGGAGGGAGATTAGGGTGGAAGGTGGTCACGAGAGGTATTCTGTCATTGGTATCCTGGCTGTCAGTTTTCTGTTTGAGAACTTCAGATCTGGGGAGGGAAAGAACTTTGTTGATGGCTTGTTGGGCTGTCCTGGCGCTATGGCCCCTGGCTACGAGATGTCTCTTCAAGTTCCTGGCATGGAAGGAAAAGTCGGAATCCTCAGAGCAGATACGGCGAAGTCTGAGGGCCTGACTGTGGGGATGCCGGTTTTGCAGTGTCGGGGGTGGCAGCTGGATGAGTGGAGGTACTGGTGGGTATCAGTGGGTTTGGTGTAGAGAGTGTTGGTGAGACGGTTAGACTCCTTCTTGACTGTGACATCGAGGAAGTTGGTTTTCTGTAGGGAGAAATCAGAAGTGAATTTGATGGTCCTGTGGAAGGAATTGATGCGGGCAATGAATATTTGGAGGCTGTCTTCCTCCCTGGTCCAGATGAAGAAGATGTCGTCGATGTAGCGCCACCAGATCCATGGGCGACAGGGGGCTGAATCTAGCAGCTGTTGCTCCAGCTTGGTCATGAAGAGACAGGCGTAGGAAGGGGCCATCCGTGTGCCCATCGCTCTGCCGAATGCCTGTAGGTAGTGTTTGTCCATGAAAGTGACGTTGTTTTTTGTTAGTACATGTGACATGAGAGATTTGATGTCGGATACTGTCTGTAGTCAGAATGATACAAGCGTATCAGAATGACCAACAAATAATTTTGTGTCAGAAGCAAAAAGGGGGGGGGGGGGCTAATTAGCAAAGATATTGCAATAAAGCAATAACTTCCAAACAATATCTTGATAGAAAATAGGTACCCTACTATTTGAAATTTAATTATGTTGTCGATATTTAATTACTAGAACTAAATATTGTGCAGATTGCGCCTCCTATAGTTTTAACATGAACATGCAGTGACTCGCAAATAAACAGTATAGTTATAGTTTCGATAACTGTACAAAACATATGAAAAGGACTCAACCTAATTGTTATTTCGTAATACACTATCTAAGTACATAATATAAAACTTTCATTCACTATCTAAGGCAACAGGAGTCAGCTGGCCACGAAAATAAGTTGTTCGTATCTGATATTCTTGTTCAGTGACCGAAGTCAACATCATTTCACATTCACAGTGGGAAATGGGTTCGCATATTCAGAGAGTCTTTTTATTCGCCATCCTCGTGTGTCTTAAGGGTAAAGTATTAGTGTTTTTTTTTTCAATTGATCCAGGATTGAATATGAGTTAAAATCTATTTATGGACACTGATTCACTGATTTACTTTCCTGGAGATTCACACTTCATATGTTGATAAACACTCCTTAACCTTTTAGAAGGCAATTTCAAACAATGTATTAATAGTATTGATAACTCATGATGTAATTATTACCCACGCCGATACAATCGGCAGGGTTATGTAAAGGGCTCCGTATGTTTGTTTCTTCCTTTGTTTGTGTACAAGATAACTAGGGAACGGGTGAAAGGAATTTGCACCAAATTTTCAGGGAATGTTCGGATAGTAACAGGAAAGAATCGATTAGATTTTGTTGTTGATCGGTTGACGCCTGCAATTTTTATTTTTTTTCTTTTCTTTTTCTTTTTCTCATTTTCTTCATTTTCTATTTTAATCTTCATTTTTTGTATTTTTCCCCTTTTTTTATCGCAATAAAGACTTCCAGATTTTGCATAATTTACTATTTAATACATGTAAAATATTATGGTTACTTATTGTTATTATTATGTAATTTGTGTATTTTACCTTGATTATTGTGAAAAATGTTATTTTGAAAAAGGAAAAATAAAAGATTCTTAAAAACAAAAAACAAATTATGTGTAACCTTGTAGTTTTGACCCCATAGTATAGTATTGCAACTACTCTGTAGCGCCGCTAAGGCGTGGGTCTGCCGCCTTTGACGGCCTTTCTACATGTAGTTAATATTATATTTTATTTGGACTCCGTTTAATATGCTACAATGGTGAGAGACGTTATTACATATCTTTTATGTTGATGATTTTTGCAGTCAGCCGCGGGGATTTGCACTCATCCATTGGTGATGATGACCTTGCTGTCACTGGGGAGGATACTGAACTTGTTTGTGTCTATTCGTCTCTCCCCAGCGAATTCCGTATGACATGGTGGAGAAACATTTTCGGGACTCTGGCTTCTTGTGATTACTCCAGCGGTATATCACCTTGTGGTCTAAGTAATCCGTCCAAGTACACTCTGACGACAAATTATCGCAGTTTTAACCTAACAATAAAGGATTTGACTATGGATGATAGCGGTATGTACAGGTGCCAAGTGTTCAGCAGGGATGGTTTGGAAAAAGATGAGGTAGAACTTGAAGTTTTGTCGAGAGGTGAGTACTTTTCCTAAAATTTCTTTCTAACATTAGTCGCTATCGAGTGACAAGATAACTTTGAAATGTGTTCCCATTATCATGAACTAAATTTTCTGTAAATATATAGCTAAATTCTGATGCAGATCTGAATGTTCCTATTCAAGCCTATAAATTTGGGGCATGTAATGAATCTCATATCTCCGGCATTTAATTTAAAAGTTGGAATTTTAAAGTGTTTTTTTTTTCTGTCTGTAACAGTTGTCATTATAATGAGCATTTCATTCAATTTCATTAAATCTCACTGTGTTCAATTCATCGCTTCCCTAGTATGATTGCCTCCCCCCCCCCCCCCCCCCCCGCCCTCTCTCTCTCTGTCTTTCTGTAGCCATATGAACCCCAAACAAGTGACGGAAGCTCTCAGGAGGAATACACAAATAGCTGTCAAATCCACTAAGCTAATATTTACACCAAATGAGTTCATTAATTCATAATATCGTAATCATGTTAGATTGCAAACTAATCGTGTATTTTCACTTCTCTTTACACGAAAAAGATGGGGAAAAGAACTCTTGAAAAGGGTATAGTAGAAATGTGACAGTGTTTGGGATTAATATAAGTCTTGAAACTCTTTTTTTTTTCATGACGATTTTGCAATTGGTCAGCCCCACCTGATGTTGTAGTCATCAGCGATGATCGGTCTCCATTGGGATATCCCGACACCTCCTCTGTTTCCATGACGGTAGGAAAACAACACGAGATCACTTGTAGAGCACGAGCACGACCCCCGGCTCTGATTGAATGGCACACGAATGTTGAAGATGTCCAGCTTTTGGGCCAGTCTAATGTGGTTGAAGGACAAAGCTATACATCTGGAAGGGTAGCCACAATAACTTCTTCTACAGAAGATCATAACAAAATCATTCGTTGTCTTGTGTCCCATCCGGAACTTGAAAACGTGCTTCAAGCAACCATCCGTGTTTTTATTGCAGGTAATTTCAATCAGTTATCTTGTTTAAAGATATTTTTTTTCAATTTCCCAAGTATTCTGATAAATATTTCTACGATATATTTTTTCTTCGGAAATTCTTCTACATCAACACCGATACCGCTCCAGTATTTTATTAATTCGCAACAGAAAGAAACGCTACCTTTGCAGTTTTGATAAGGGGCTCTTCACAATCTGCAACAAAGCAGGGATATTTTTCGTTTCAACAGTATTCTCACTTCTTTCATTAACTCTGTAATTAAATTCGATTATCATGTCATTTCTCGATTCTAGTCTTACCAACAGACTTACAACTCTCAGCTTCTACAGGCATAAGCAACGAAACAGGGACACAAAGTGTCGTAGTCTTTCAAAAGTTTTCAGAAGTCATCACTTGCAAATGTCTGGGATCTCGTCCACCTGCCCTTCTAACCTGGGAACTTGGGGGCACAGTAGTCTCTGGTGACATTACAGCTTCCATTACCCAAAATAGCAAGGACAATAGTTTATTTGATACAAAGAGTAGTCTGCTTATCACACTGGAAAAAAGTCACCATTATAAACTGTTGAGGTGTTTGGGACCTGCCGGGAAAAACCAACTTCAGGCAGAAGTTAAATTAGTCGTTCATGGTGAGTTCTTGAATAATATATTTACCTATCAACATTCAACTTGGAAACATAGAAATTTTAATTAATACGTCTTTGTCATGGAAACGTCTACATCAACGTTTGACCCTTATTTCCTCTAAGACTCCTTTTGATAGTAGGATATAAAGGTGTTCACCTTCCGTCGTTTCTGTCTCCGATAGTTTAACATTTGTCATAACTTTTACTTAATGTAATATTTCATTTTCAAGGACCACCAGATACTCCGCAACTACTTGGTCCCAGTGACCTGCTAGCTGGGGTATCTGCAACAATCACTTGCATTTCCAACGGCGCATATCCAGCACCTGTATTTCAGTGGAACCTCGGAACAATCGATCGTACCAGTGAGTCAGAAACATATGAGGAATTGAACGAAGACAACAGAGTGTCTGCCAGGAGTGTGCTTACCTTTACGCCAAAGACGATTGACCACGACCAATATCTTATCTGCCAAGTCTTTCAGCCTGAAGAACACCCATCGTGGTCGAGGAGTGTAAGGAAAATTATCTACATTTCATGTAAGTGGGCTCTAATGCAGTCTGGGTTCGTTTTGTCGTTGTTTTTTGTCGTTTTTGGTTTTGTTCTTATTCTATTTATCTTCTATTGTTTTTAAAATATAATCTAATGTGCAGCTTGAAGAAGCTTCGAAGGCCAAACTATCAGTGCTCTGAAGTGCTTCTATTAGCGACATAGTCTTAAACTCACAATTCTTAGAGACTGAAGATTGCAGTCTTCTTCTTGCTTTGTGCACTTTTCATCCTAATAAATGATTCCTATTTACTCACATATTACTTCGTTTGTAGATAAAATCATTTTTCATGAGCACTATTTCTTGACGCCGTAGAGCACCTTTTCTGTAGCCAAAACACTGATCTACCACATCGTATTCTCTCTATCCAGATCCTCCCATTATTGCCGACTTGTCTGTTCGTCAAAGTGTAGCTGATGATGGGCGCGTTTCTGCACTATTTACATGTCAAGTAGATGCTAGACCCGAAGCGCGTATAGTCCGATGGTTATCCAAGGGAACAAGGCTGGAGAATGACACCAAAACAGTGATTCACCATATTGATTTCCAAGAAGGGGAAACGGTTACAACAAGTACGCTGATAATTAACGAGCTGAGGGTAACAGATGAAGGGAAATATGAATGCTTGGCCGTGACAAGGCTGGGTAACGACAGTGCTGCTATCAACTTAACATTCTCTTGTGAGTAAAGACATAAACCCAAGATCTTCATATCAAAATTTATGCATGTAATACTGGCGTGTCTCTATGACTGGACTATGTTCGGATCATCTTCATGCTATAATGTAAATGGAAAATAATGTATGTGTTTACCTTTGAATTTGTCTTAATTAGTCACTTCATATTGGTTTTGGACATCCATGGCAAGGCATCATCAAAGCCCTTAAACAACGCAAAGTATCTTTTCAAAAAGATCCATGCTATCCCTAAATAAAACTTTTAAAACGCATGCATAGATACGATATAGATATTTAGGGAATAGGAAGATCCTATGTTTTCATGTTATGAATGTGTAAGTATAACGTAAGTATAACGTGTAAGTATAACGCCAAAGACGATTGACCACGACCAATATCTTATCTGCCAAGTCTTTCAGCCTGAAGGACACCCATCGTGGTCGAGGAGTGTAAGGAAAATTATATTTCATGTAAGTGGGCTCTAATGCAGTCTGGGTTTGTTTTGTCGTTGTTTTTTTTTCGTTTTTGGTTTTGTTTTTGTTCTATTTATCTTCTATTGTTTTTAAAATCTAATCTAGTGTGCAGCTTGACGAAGCTTCGAAGGCCAAACTACCAGTGCTCTGAAGTGCTTCTATTAGCGACATAGTCTTAAACTCACAATTCTTAGAGACTGAAGATTGCAGTCTTCTCCTTGCTTTGTGCACTTTTCATCCTAATAAACCCATTCATATTTACTCACATAATACTTCGTTTGTAGATAAAATCATTTTTCATGAGCACTATTTCTTGACGCCGTAGAACACCTTTTCTGTAGCCAAAACACTGATCTACCACATTATATTCTCTCTATCCAGATCCTCCCATTATTGCCGACTTGTCTGTTCGTCAAAGTGTAGCTGATGATGGGCGCGTTTCTGCACTATTTACATGTCAAGTAGATGCTAGACCCGAAGCGCGTATAGTCCGATGGTTATCCAAGGGAACAAGGCTGGAGAATGACACCAAAACAGTGATTCACCATATTGATTTCCAAGAAGGGGAAACGGTTACAACAAGTACGCTGATAATTAACGAGCTGAGGGTAAGATGAAGGGAAATATGAATGCTTGACCGTGACAAGGCTGGGTAACGACAGTGCTGCTATCAACTTAACATTCTCTTGTGAGTAAAGACATAAACCCAAGATCTTCATATCAAAATTTATGCATGTAATACTGGCGTGTCTCTATGACTGGACTATGTTCGGATCATCTTCATGCTATAATGTAAATGGAAAATAATGTATGTGTTTACCTTTGAATTTGTCTTAATTAGTCACTTCATATTGGTTTTGGACATTCATGGCAAGGCATCATCAAAGCCCTTAAACAACGCAAAGTATCTTTTCAAAAAGATCCATGCTATCCCTAAATAAAATTTTTAAAACGCATGCATAGATACGATATAGATATTTATGGAATAGGAAGATCCTATGTTTTCATGTTTTGAATGTGTAAGTATAACGTTAAAAATAAAGAGCGTCCATCCGTGTTCTCGTTATTTCTCTTAAAACTACAGCCATTCCTGACAAACCCACTACGTTGTCTGTATACCAAAATCAGACGACATCTCTTACTGTCTTCGTTGCTTGGCAACCGGGATATGATGACAGGTTTCATCAAACATTCCATACAAGAAGCAATTCAATCATGATCTTCGATTAAGTAATAAAAATTGTTTTATAATGGGTGGCTTCAATATTAATTTTCTAAACACGTCTAATTGTCGCTCTTCTACGCATGAATAATCTTTTAGCAGCTTCTTTCATGCCACTTATCTCTAGGCCTACCTGATTGACGGACACTTCCGCTATTCTTATCGACAATATTTTTGCTGTTTACCCGCCACAAAAAGCTGGGATTATTGTATCTGACATTTCAGACCACTTTCCCATATTTGCCCACTTTCCATTATCAAAAAAAACGACAAGTTCTATGGCCCCAGACATACTCCATCTCTAAGTCCAAATATTACAGAAAATAACGTGAACAGACTAGAATATTCTTTAAATCTTGAAAATTGGACAAATGTTTTTAGCTCAAATAATGTTGACGAGTCATTTGACTGTTTTAGGAATATCCTGAATAAACATCTTGACACAATAATTCCTTTAACTGAAAATAAACGTAAATATAAGAAAAATCCAAAACTTCCCTGGATTTCGAAATCTCTTCTACGGTCAATAAATAGGAAAAACAATCTCTATTATGAATATAAGTCAAACCCTTGTGTCAAAACTCGTGAAAAATATACATTTTACAAAAATGTTTTGACTAATTGGATACGAAGTGCCAATCTTACTACTGAAAACGGCTAGACCTCTTTAAAAGCAATCTTCAAATGACTTGGAAAATAATAATAAACTTAATAAATATAAAAAGAATAATCAAACAATAAAATAATACATGAAAATAGAGAAATTGACGATAACAAAGAGATATGTAATGTTTTTTAACTGATATTTTCCAAAATTGGGGCAGATGTAGCTATAAATATTCTTGTAACTGATATTTCTTTTACAAGATTTTTACAAGAATCCCAACCCTAATTCGTTATTTGTATTACTAATACAAAAGAGTTATTTGAAATTGTTAACAATTAGCCAAACAAAGAGTTCGGGATATGACGAAATTGATAATATGTTGTTTAAAAATATTATTCCGCAAATTGCGCAACCTCTCGTTCATATATTTAACCTTTCACTCTCTATTCTCTATTCTGTATATAGTCTCATACCAATCCAATTTTCTATGACAATAAACACTTGAAAGTCTATGATTTATTTCATTTTCACTTTGGGCAATTCATGCATAATTATAATAAACAAGAATTGCCAAACATTTTTACTAATTTATATAAAAATAGCACCATTCACAAGTATCCAACAAGACAATCCAATTGATATCATAGACCTTTAACACGAACATTATTCGCAAATAGATTGTTTATCTTTACTGGCACTAAGCTCTGGAATTCGTTGGATGATAGCTTAAAAGTTCCTCAAAGATTTTTTTCCAGTTTCAAACGAAAAATTACCAAAAAAAATACTTAATAAATATATTCCTCCTTGACCTTGATTGACCTGCTCTCTCTGCTTTCTTTTCTTTTTATCTCTTCCCGGCCTTTTTTTTTTTTTTGTTTTCTTCTTCTTCTTCTTCTTTTTCCCCCTCCTTATTTCTTTTCATTCTCATATCGTAACTGTTCACTTGTCTTGTTTCCTAATACTGTCCTTACTTCTCGCCTTGTATGTTGATTTTAAAAGTCAGTGTTGGGTTCATTTCATTTCATTTCATTTTGTGAAAAAAAATAAATTCATAAGTATAATTCTCATTCGTAACTTTTGGGACCTATGCACCGCTTTTAAATTAGGTTCCACCACTTTTGTTTTATTATAAATTCCTTACCAATCATTGTGATTACTCCATTGAATTATTGTATTATATTCAAGCTATTGTTCATACTTCGATAATGTTCACTATTGACTGTCATGTATGAGTTATTGTAATTTGTTCAATAAAAACAACAGTGGAAAAAATAAATTCAAATCAAATCAAATCAAATCATCATTTAATAAAGTCAGCAATTTCCCTCTTACAAGGGGTTACTAACTTTCGCACCATGATGACACTTCCTCCTTCCACTTCTTCTTATCTCGAGCATCCTCATTTAGACATATCTTCCCTTCTCAACATATAACCCATCCATATCGATCCATTTCTCTTTACCACTTCCCAGAGACTTACAACTCTCCCGCTTTGAGGCCTTTTTGCGAAAAATTTCCCTCTCTCCCGCATGAGTTCTCCCGCTCTAGCTGTGTGTATCCCGCTTAAAATTAGCTTTCTCCCGCCCAACTACCTCTTTTCAAAACATACAACTAATTTCAAACAGAAACAAAAACCTCTTCAACTATATGGCGACGGCGTAGTACCATAGGCGCTAGCCGTACACCTTCGTAACGGATACGGTACGTATCTAATATATAACTGTGATGTGCCCAGCTACACATTCATCCCTCCAAAATCAATTTCAAAGTCAATCAATTTAAAATACACATGTCTATTTACTGCAATAAATCATATATACCTACCTATTATGCTAGTGCTCTTGACTACGCGACCCCTTCGAGAACTTAACACAAATGAGTCACAATATTGTGCGCACCCCCCGTAATCCTATTGTTCTCCTTCGCCACTCACGCGCGGCAACACGCAACGGCCATCTTCCTCTTTCTTGCTCGCCCCCGACGAGTTAGGATGTCAAGTCATGGCGCTCCTGAAATCAGGTCTTTTTGTATCTTTTCAGCGCGCTTTTTCGCATCTTAAAAGCACTTCTCGGTATTTATATTCGTCTAGATTATAGTACTCTTGTGTTTTGTTAGTCACTTTTGCCGATTTCTAGGGATTTTTTATTCCTTTTCTTGGCAATTATTTTTCACTTTTACGGTTAGCCCCACGTAGTTATATCTGTGTGTTTGCGGGTGTTTCCGTTTGGCACCGAGCCTTTGGGTTCGGTGTTTGTTGTCACGGTTTTTTGCTGTGAAATTTGTTGTGCGTATCTCCAAATTTATTATCATTATTACCTGCACTCAGTCAAAGTATTTCATATTTTGGTATACTTTATTGTCTGTTTTATTGCAGTGTTATGAGTTCGTAAGAAGAAGCAGCTAGGTCGCGGAGACCTGCTTCTTCCGAAGAGTCGTCTAGTAAGACGACTCGGCCCTCCAGAACTCTCCCGAGTACTTCGGTACATGGGGGAAGGAGGAGGGCTGCAGGTAAGTTGCCCAGTGGTGTTCCATGCAGGGTTTTGCCAGCCTCGCAGCTTGCGGCTTCGGGGCGGGTGGCGTTAGTTGAGCTTGGGACGTCAACTCCGAAGCCCACGGCTTCGGGGTGGGTGGCGTCAGGTTCTAGTGGTTTGGATATCACGAATCCAATCCCCAGGTCGTTCAGACCAGAGGGGGGGGGGGGGGACGTCTGTTTCCCGCGCGGTAGCGATGACTCGCTTAAATCCGTTAGGGGAGACGCGTGCCACTACTGCAGGGCAGCTCACGGGCACCGCCCACGTTGGTCTGGGTTCTCATACCCTAGACCCCGGCCGATGCCAATGGGGGAGCGAGTACTTCCCGGGCTGTCTATAATGCCAGCTGATGGGAAGGCTCGAGCTAACAATTATGGGCGCCGCCCATGTTGGTCTGGGTTCTTAAACCCTAGCCCCCGGCCGATGCCAATGGGGGAGCGAGTACTTCCCGGGCTGTCTATATTGCCAGCTGATGGGAAGGCTCGAGCCAACAATTATGGGCGCTCTACGGAGCGCCCATAAGTGCGGTTACCGGAGCGCGCGATTACTTCCGGTTTGACCTGAGGTCACCTGGGTGGGTGATTACTAGTGCTCTCCTATTGTTGCCCACGGGCGGAACAATAATGAGTTCACATGCTATTAGTAGTCGGTGGGCGAATACTGGGACCTTGTCCCAGTCTGCCCTCGCACCTGGTTATTGAATAGCCCCCGGCTGACGCCGTATGGGGGAACGAGTGCTACCCGGGCTGTTGCTTTGCCAGCTGATGGGAAGACTGGAGCCCACATTTATGGGCGCTCTACGGAGCAACAGGTGCAATCACCTGAGTGCGCGACTGCTAGTGCTCTCCTATTGCCACTCTCTAGTGGTACAATAGCTCAGTTCACAGGCCTTTAGTAGTCGGTGGGCAAATACCGGGTCATCCCGGTCCGCCCTCGCACTGGGCGCCTTGAGCGCCCGGCCCATGGCTGTTGCATCTTCTTGCTCAGCCGATATGGGTAATTTGTGCGCGTCTTTGGGTTCATACCCTCAGCGCACTTCTCCCGTAGAGGGAGATGAGCGTCCCTCAGCGGAGGGTTCGGTTTGTGTTTCCGAAGCGGCTTCGGGGATCCGAACGAAACCGAATAAACGCTCTAAAAAGCGGGTTTCGGCTTCAGCTCTTGTTGAGCCAGCCAAAAAGAAGCATAAGAAAGGGGCTAAAAGAGGCAAGGCTTTGCCTGCCTCTTGCCCGTCGGGTTTTGGCTAACCCACCGGCCTCTCAAGCTGAGATGTTCGGCATGATGCGGGCTTTTGCCCAGACTCAGGGTTGGTCCCTTGTACCGGGCACCACATCCCCTGCTTCTGTCCCTATTTTAGGGTCGGACATTGAGACTAATCAGCCTTTTATGGTTGATTCTTCTTTGTCTGAGACGGGATCACATGCGCCTCCTATTCTCACAGACCTCGGGGCTCCGCCGGGTGAGGAGACTTATGGTGGTCCATGGGAGGATCCGACTGTTTCGGCCTTTGTTCGTGATCCTTTCCGAATCGCTGGGGCAGGCAGAGCCTCAGTCGCTCTCCCTTTGTGGGGTAGAAGCGATTGCTTTGTTGTCCTAATATCTCCCTGCTTTTCAGTCAGCCCGCGCGCAGGGTTCGACTTCGCGTTGGCTCAGGTAGCAGGATTCCTCCGAGGGTATTTCTCTTGCGGAGGATTTCAAGCTGGAGTATGACCGCATTGAAGCGGCGCTTCTAATTAAGCGTCCTGTTTAGTTTGCAGTGGTCACAGCTTTCCACTGTAGCTGCCTCGGTCATGTACCGTCGCAGAGTCTTGGTTCTTACGGCCCTTGGGGTTAAGGAGTCGGACATCGCACCGCTTCTCCGGGATGTTCCGTCTCGGGGTCCTTCGCTTTTTGGCGGTCAATTTGCTACGGTTTTTCAAATAGAAATCGATGCGCGAAAACAGGTCTCTGTCTTGATTACGCAGTTTCGCGCTCACTCTAAGTCGACGCGGGCCCCTGTCCGCGACTTGGTAGGTGGCCGTCTTTGTTCCTTTCTCCCCGCTTGGGAGGCCATCTCCGGGGACGCTTTTGTTCTCTTTGTCGGGCGAGCCGGATTCTTCATAGATCTGTCCGCCCCGCTCCCCGGAGGGGCTATAAGAACTCGGTCACCTCACATGTCTGCCCTCGCTCGTTCTCATGCCTCATCGGAGATCGAATCTCTGTTGAAAAAGAGGGCTATAGAAAGGGTAAGAGACCGGCCGTCTCTTTCCCTTCGCTCTTCCCTTCGGGCTGCGCCCAGTCCCTCGGGTTTTTACTCAGGTTGTAGCCGTGCTGGCAGCCTCACTGAGGCGACGCGGCCTTCGGGTATTTTGCTACCTGGACGATTGGCTTCTCCTAGCGGAGTCGCGCGATCGTTTGTTAGACGAGACTCGTTTGCTCGTCAATCTTACTCAAGACTTGGGCAAAGTCAGAGTTAGTTCCTACTCGCAGCCCAGTTTTTCTGGGGGCTGTGTTAGACATTCGGAATCAGTTGGCTCGGCCCAGTCGAGACAGGATTCTCACCATTGTCTCACCAAGCTCATGCTGGCCAGAAAGGTCAAGGCCAGACAGTGGCTTCAGTTATTGGGGTATCTAGCCAGTCTAGTCGATGTTCTGGAGGATTGCCGGCTCTTTAAGAGACCGTTTCAGAGACATCTCCTCAAGTTTTACAAGCCGGGCAAGGATTCTCTGTTGGTCTGGATTCCGGTACCAATAGGAATCAAGTCTCTTCTCTCTCGTTGGACGAACGAGGAGTTTCTTGCGCGAGGCAAGTCCTTCCGTACCCCCCTTCCGTCGATCTCGGTTTCGACGGACGCCTCTCGGTTGGGGTGGGGAGGACATTGCAAGGCAGCACGGTCGCGGGGGATTGGTCTCATCTTGGGACTCTTCTCCATATCAATGTCCTGGAGTTTATGGCAGTTCTATTAACCCTGCTTCATTTCAGAAGTCGACTTCTCAGTCGTTCAGTTCTGATCCTCACGGACAATGTCACTGTGGCGTCTTATATCAATCGGCAGGGAGGCACTCGTTCTGCTACCCTGAATGCCCTAGCAGCACAGCTGTGGAGGTGGTGTCGTCGCATGGCGATCACACCCGTGGCCTTTTTCATCCCCGGTCAGGAAAACCTCATTGCGGATTTTCTGTCTCGGGGCAGGTGTCTTCCATCAGAATGGATGCTCCATCCAGAGGTCTTTTGCCGCATTCGCAGTTGCCTGGGTCCACTGGAAGTGGATCTTTTTGCGTCGGTTCTAAACCACCAACTTCCGAAATATTGCTCCCGTGCTCGCGATCGGGGAGCTTGGGCTCTCGATGCTTTCTCTCTCAGTTGGGAGAATCTTCGAGGATTTGCCTTTCCTCCCTTCCAGCTGATTCCGCGAGTTTTGCGGAAGATCAGGGAAGATCGGGCTCGGGTGCTTGTGATAGCTCCCTTCTGGCCCAGGAGGAGTTGGTTTCCGGAGCTAATGAGCCTTCTGGCGGCTCAACCGTTCCTTCTTCCGTTAAGAGCGGATCTGGTGTTGCAGCCCCTCTCGGGGATTCTTCACCACAATCCAGAGTCCCTTCATTTGACTGCTTGGCCCCTGTCAGGGAATCTGCAAGACAGTCGGGTCTCTCTGATAGAGCCGCGGACTTTTTAATGTCCAGTCGTAGAGTTTCTACTAGGGAAATTTATAATTCATGTCTTTCGGTCTTTTTCCTTGGGTGTAAAGAGCGAAATCAAACCCCGTCTAAGGCTCCTATTGGTTCAATTGCGGATTTTCTAATCTCGCTATTTGACAAAGGGAGATCCATCTCTACTATCCGAGGCTACCGATCGGCGATCGGGGCCATTCACTCGGGCTTCTCAGATGGTTCGGGGATTTCTAATTCCCCGCTGTTGAGTGGTTTGATTCGGTCGTTCTTTCTGAAACGTCCTCCGCGTTCTAAGTTAGTCCCGTCTTGGAGCCTGCCTAAGGTCTTAGAAGCTTTGGCGAAGTCTCCTTTTGAGCCGTTAGGTGAAACTTCGATTCACCATCTTACGGTTAAGACGCTCTTTTTGGTAGCCATTGCCTCCGGGCAGAGGCGCAGTAGTCTTCATGCCCTCTGTCTTACTCCTGGTCATGTTCGCTGGGAGAGATTGTGGGAGGTGTTAGATTGATTCCTAAGGCTTCTTTCATTGCCAAGAATCAAACGGCTTCCTCTGGCCCTGTTGAGATTTTTCTTTGTCCGCTTTCTGGATTTTCGTCAGTGCTCGAGGACAAAGTTTGGTGTCCTGTTAGAGCTCTCAAATGGTATATTGATAGGACTAAGTCTTATCGTAAGGATGATCAGTTGTTCCTGATCACTCGAGAGCCTTTTTCTCCTGCTTCTCTTGATTCCATTTCTAGATGGATCGTCGAGGCTATTAGGGCTGCTGGCACAGAGGCTCTTGTATCTGACAGTAAGCCTCATGCTCATGACACTCGTAGTGTCAGCACTTCCTGGGCTCTGTGGCGCTTGATGATATTTTGAAGGCTGCTTATTGGCGTTCGTCCAATTCCTTCATTTCTCGCTACCTTAGGGATGTCCCTGCAGGTGAGGCTATTTTTGCGTCAGCCACCTTGAAGGCCGCTGTGTCTTCTTTGTAATCCTATTCCCCTCTGCTTGAAACATGCCTCCCGGTCTTTGAGTTGGCGCTGGTCTAGCATAATAGGTAGCTATATATGATTTATTGCAGTAAATTTGTAAAATCAGCACTGATTTTCTTATTTACTATATAAATCTATATACCTACCTATGACCCTCCCTCCTTCCCCGCACCTTGCAAGCAACATGTTTCTACTTGGGGTTGCTCGCAAAAGAGGAAGATGGCCGTTGCGTGTTGCCGCGCGTGAGTGGCGAAGGGGAACAATAGGATTACGGGGGGTGCGCACAATATTGTGACTCATTTGTGTTAAGTTCTCGAAGGGGTCGCGTAGTCAAGACTACTAGCATAATAGGTAGGTATATAGATTTATATAGTAAATAAGAAAATAAGTGCTGATTTTACAAATTAGATACAGTATATGAAATGAAGCTCATTAATCAATTAACATTCATGATCTTATTCATTGGGTTATCCCTCATTTAGTTTTGCCATATGTTCAAAAATAAGCCTAAGCACCACAGAGCATATATAACACTAGAGCTTAAAGGGCCCTTAAGCGGGCCCTTGACCCCGGCCATAAGCCCCGGCCACAAGGGACGTCGCGCTTCGCGCGCATGTGCGCGTGTTCGCGCGATCAGCTACGGTGGTCCAGTCAGGAGAATCTCCAGTTAAGGAGGTGCTTGGGGTTGGATTTAATTCAAATATACCATGCTAGCCTTTCCATGAGCTCACTTATTTTTTTCCCATCGGTCAGTTTCACACATCTTCCGTATCATGCCTTTTCCTGTTCTCCTTAAGATGCCTTCTTCTACTGCCTTCACATTCCAAGTTTCGAGTTTCTGAGCCATATACCATAGCTGCTGTTCTAACATGAGCCTTATAGAACTTGTCTTTTATTCTTATCCTATACCTTTTACCAGCAATATCGAGGCCACTTCATTAAACGTCACCCACACAATCTGCATATTCTTGCCACTGCAGTCTCATGTCCATCAACACTGTTATGTTAATTGTACCCCCAAGACAATAATCAAATATATCTTGCACTGAGATGCTCCAGTTGAAATTATGGATTGGTGCCTCGAAAAGAGTGCATGGTATATTTGAATTATATCCTACAAGAGTAAGCCTAGATAGATTTAAAAAATAAATCAGAGTAGACCTACAAACATATACACATGAGAGGGTGGTCAAACATTGTCGCGATACATTGTCGAGATATCCATAGTATTGAAATATCCAGAAAAACAAAGTGACGTCATAATATTTTTGTATCGAAAAATATGCGGAGATCTGACGTCAAGCAATATTTTCGTTGTTTTCATTCATGATGAAAGTATTTCATGTCACGTGAGACATTCCTGGCCAATCCTTGCATGAGAGTTTTATGATGTAGGATATAACAAACCTATTAACCTTCTCGCCACCTCCCATATACATCCCTTCTTGCTCCTCCACCCCTCCAATGTCCACCACAAAACGACCAATAAGTCGGAAATTTGAGTTTTTTAAATGTCAACAGAGAAAGCGTATAGATTCTGAGCTTTAAAATGATAATATAATTTGTCTTGTATGGACTAAGCAAACCCTTGTAAATTACAATGAGAATGTCAACGTGTCAGACAGGCTAATGACCAAAACAATAGAGAAAACGGGCTCTAAACAAGAGTGATCATTTAAGAGCACCTTAACTGTGTCCTATTGTTTGTTGCGTATTAAAAAGGTTGAGTTCAAACTCCCTAGCATACACTGTGAAGTGGGTCGAAATTTTTCACACCTTTAGAATAGCTATATCTCTTTGTTTCTTTAGATTTTGAACATCAGACCAGTTTTTGAGCTATACCAGAGAAGCGATGTGAAGTACAATTCCAGCAAATTGATACACAAAGTTTGAAGGAAAAATTGTCATTTTGAATGAGAGTTAAAAACATATTGCAGCATCGTATTTTACCCTGAAAGTTTGTCAGATGGTAGAGCAATGAACTTTCAGAAAATACACAAAACTTAACATCGCAATTTCCTACCCACACCACCTTTTTCATAAAATTCATTTTATGTTGGGGGGAGATATAAAAATCGACATTTTCGGCCCAGAATTCTATTGAAAATTATCACCTAACCCATTAAATGTGGTATCATCAATTTAATAAATGACTGGCAAAATCTGTCATTTTGAAGCAACATTGCCAATTTGAGGATCGCCATAGAAAGTAAATTGAGACTTTTCAAATTTTCATAACTTTTTCATTTCGTAACCGATTTTGATGGAACTTTTTTAAAAATTGTTTCTCTCTATCCTCTCTTTTCATCACAATGGATATTTCACCAGGGTGTCATTCTCCTTTAAATGTATAATAGTATACATGTAGGATCATGCTATTACAGCACAGATGGCCCAAAACCTTCGGGTTACATATTTCCTACACTCCATAGTGTGTTTCATCTGTATTTACCTTCAGTTCTCAAATTTAAGGTAATAGTAAAGATTAATAAAGACGAAAATGACATACTAGTACATACAGAACAGGAAATACGGCGTTTTAACTACTGTGTACAAAAAAAATGTAAACTTTATTTTCAGCTCCTCCTAGCCACACCCTTCCCAAACCTCGTAAGACCATGCTCCTTTTAAAGTGCATAGAAATGTTACGGGAGACCCAATTCTTTGGGAGTCAACCAGACTTGGAATGAAGTTAAAGGCTGTTTGGTATCAATGTGTTCAGGAGGTACCGATTCTCTGTTTTCGCTAATATCAAAGTGTCACTTTAGACCTCTATAACCTTTTGTTTGATAAGCAATAAACTGTAATTAATAATAAATTGTATATGGTGTCAATGATATTTATGGTCAGTTTTCCAATAGGTTTTATAATCAAAAGACCTTTTGAAATATGCAGAAATACGTATTTTGAAGAAATTCATTTTATGTTGGGGGGAGATATAAAAATCGACATTTTCGGCCCAGAATTCTATTGAAAATTATCACCTAACCCATTAAATGTGGTATCATCAATTTAATAAATGACTGGCAAAATTTGGTTTTATTCGTTTATAGGGTTTGCATATTTTCTTCATGTATAGTATGTACAGTACGAGTTCCAAATGGGCACCATTGTGAAAAATCAAAATGGCCGCTAATTTGTGCAAATGCGAACATCAATTTTTGAATTACCCATGTTCTAAATATTCGAAAAATGTATAGTTTATCTCCCACAATTGTGTACGAATGCCCATTTTCTAACATTGTGAACCTTCTCACCAGTGAAGATCTTTCCAGTGGCATCGACTCAAGGGACCAGATAGACGTAATCCTGCTAGATCTATCCGAGGCTTTCGACAAGGTCCCGCATGGAAGACTTCTACACAAGATCCCATACTATGTAATACGAAGTACTACTGCAAATCATATACATAATGAATTAAGGTAAAAGAAAATGGGTAGTTTGTAAGAGATTTATGAGTGGAAAATTATCTGACATATCAGCGTGTGCCTGAGAGGGTGTGTGTGTGTGTGTGTGTCCATTAAAAGGGGCCTTTGCCTTTCATTATCCCATGGCAATATTGATGCATGTGTCAGGGTCTTTAAGTTTTTGTTTTTGTTTTGTTTTGGTTTTAGTTATACTTATTCGATTTAAGCTCACTATAACATATGTGTACACGAGTTTGGGAGAATTTAAATGGTACATTGAAACACATTTGCAGGCCTATTCAGAAAGATAAAAGCATGAATCAGAGTCAAATAAGTTCTATGTTAAACAAAACAGAAAGTTAGGCCTAATTGGTTTAAAAAAAGCTATTATATAGCATTAACTTGAAACACTTTTTCAACAATATAGCTGAAAGTAGAAGAATTGGCGCCTATATCGTTTTACCATGAAAATGGAATGACTCATTTACCAATAAGGCGTATAGTAATGGAAATTACTCAACTTTTTCAAGCTTTTCAATGATGACGAATTCAAGCTTGATAATATGGTAACAAGAGAGGTATGAACGATCAAACTTGAATTGGAGAAGCTTTTTAAGCTCGATGCCTAAAATATCTTTATATAAAATATTGTACACATGAAACAATGATACGTGTCGTTTGTATATCTTGGAAATCCAAGTTAATCCAATCTTTTGAATGACACTGTATAATACAATTCTGAATCACTTTCAGGAAAATCGACCACTAATATTGTGTGTTTTGGATAGGAAGATTGTACCCGAAACACTGAAGATATTTATTCGGAAATTATCACGTCGTGTCTGCATTTAGAAATTAAAAAACAAAACTACTGGCAAGCTACCTCACATGAATCGCATTGAAAAGTTGCAAGATAAAAAGTATGTATTTACCACGACTTCTCCATGACAAAATTGGGATTTATACTCACGGTTTATTTCTCTTCAACAAGCGTTGTGTATATAGTGGTTTTGCAGCAGCACACTCGATCCACTGATCGATAAAAAAATGAATTTGAGTAAGTTGCTGAAGGACTTTCAATGTGGATGTGAAAATTCTAAATACACTGTAGTAAACTGTGCATTTATAGAGATCTCACGAGCTTTCACTTGTTAAACACTTCTCATAGTCTTTGACAGCATCATTTTTATCTGCAACAGATTAACGACAGTAAATTAACAATTAATAGAGACATAATGGATATACGTTTTCTACACTGCCTTTATCTTACCATCGTTCTGTGAGTTAAAACCGGATGACCCAAATAAATTTCAACAAAGGCTTATTCCCTCAATTCTAAGTAGTAGGTCACTGCCTATACAATCGGTGAACAAGCTACATGTATTATCGTATTTCCTAAGATTCGTATGCATTTAATTTGACAGTGACTGAATTTCTAAGAAGAAGTTACCATGGTCCTTGTATGGCGTTGCCCTCTTTTAGAGGTAAATAGTATATATACTTGTGTTGTGTTGCCATAAAGCCATTATGGTAATAGCCGGGAGGGCGCATTGTTATACATAATTTGTATATATATATATATATATATATATATATATAATATATGTATATATATATATATATATATATATATATGTATACAGCAGAGAGAATAACATCAGTTTTCGTTTGCCAGTCATGATTTTTATTTTTATCCATTTATTTTGTATTTATATTTATTATATCTTATTCAGTAATTTAATTTTCATTGGGGGTGATCCTAAACAGGCTGGTCCTATTATTGAAGTAATACTTTCTTTGTTAAATTTTAAATGATGTAGAGACATAAATGTGTTATGTAGATGAAGTTTTAAAAAAATTCGTGCTCCTCTACCGGGCTCCCTTTGTATACCTATAGGTTGGGTATTTCATGACATGCATACATGTAGAATTTTACAGAGTGTATCAATAAGCTTTAAACACTTTACAATTCCCGAAAACAATATTTCACTCACTGGTGCAGATGACTTTGTATTGTATCATTATGGATACAGATCTAGTGAAGTAGATCACTCCTTTAATGTTAAAACTTTGCCCTTGAGTGAGCATGATCCATTTTTTGTAAGTTTGATAAAATTCACTTACGCGGGATAGTGCTAGTTTTACATGAGATCAGGAACATGTTGTGCAGCAACTGCACGTGCCTTGTTAGCTCTAAATAATTTGGAGAATCGTGTGATCCCTAACCGTTGACGTAGCTGCACCCCGTCCCGAAAATACAGATATCATTAAATCTTGTGTTTGGATGAGGGAAATTATGTGTCTGACATATTACTCCAAATTGGCAATGTTTTACCCCATCTTTTTTTTTCAGGGTACGAAATTGAATACCCTAGATAGGAGAAGAGTACACCTTTATCACTCCAGGTCTATCAGTTATCTCTTTGAACCAAGGTTAGTTTCGTTCCCAAGTAATTTATTACAATATAAATATTAATCAATAAAAATTATGATAATTAAAAAAAAGGCTTTAAAGATGAAGTTGAGTTCTGGCCAGGCTATTGCATTGTGAAAGAAATGGTCGGGAAGCATTTGGGAAAGGATGGTTATACAGTGCGTAAGGTTTGAGGTATACTGTCAGGCTTTGGAATCATCAAAACTATAAGAAATAGACTCAGTCTAGCTGAAAGTCACATGCACTGGAAACATGAAAAAGGGGCATGAATAATCCATCCAAAACTTTCAACTATTTCTTGTCATATTTCGATCATGAGGGCATTTTAAAAAGAATTTTTTCGGGGTTTATTTTTCCAAAATTACCTAAAAAGAATGAGAGAGCTCACAAATTATTTGTCACCTTTTACCAGAACTCAACCTTCTGGGGAGCATTTCATCAAGCGTTTTTTCAGTGATTTTTACCGACAGCTGTTATAAGCTACTGAAATCCTTGCATCTGATTGGCTGAGAGCAAATTTGTCGGTAAAAATCACCGACAAAATGTTTGATGAAACGCTCCCCTGTTTTTATCACTGGTTGTCATTTACAAATACATGTAGTCTACAATGCGTCCCAAAAAGTTAACAGTTAAACAAAGTCATCCAAAATAAATATTTCAAACTATTTTCAGGAGCTTTTAGCTAGTGGATAGATTAGGTTCTCTTCTATAAAATGACACAAAAAAATCTGATTACATATTATGTTTGAGTGAGCAAATGCAACTTCTGTGAAAAGGGTGCAAATTTCAGACTTGACAAGAATTGGTATTTGATGTAACTGGTATCAACAAAGTTGAGAATTAAGCGTTAACATTTTACAGTCGGAAAAAAGGCCTTTTCATTACACTAATCTTTGCTGATACCAGCTAGAACCAATACCAATTTTCGTCAAGTACGGGTTTTATACCCTTTCACAAAAGTGGCTTTGCTCAATCGAGCGTAAAAGATCGTCAAATTTCTTTGTGTAATTTGATAGAAGAGACCCTAAGCTATCCTCAGGAATGAACATTTCCTTACAATTTTTTGAAATATTTATTTCGGCAGAATTTTTTCCAATTTATTTTAACGCAATGGCATGCATCCATTGACTGTTGTTTAATAATGATATCACTTTTTAAAAATAAAATCACCCCCTTTCTTCGCCTTTCTCCGCCTCTCCTTTTGTTTTTCTTCTCTTATTGTCAACATTCGGCGACATCAACTCGATAAGCACAACATATACTTCACATTCACATATATACATGTATGTAATGCAAATCCGCCAGCCCATAACATCTTCTGGTTCCATAATGATATGATCTTAAACACCAACAGCAAGGACCTCATCGTTAATAGCATTGTGCAAGAAAGTACTAAGAGTATTCTAATCATCTCTGATGTTCAGACAAGCGATTGGGGGAAATATGAATGTGTGGCGGCTACAAACCTCAGCAACGCTACAGCATCAATCTGCTAATTATAGTAAGTATGCAAATCCCAAACAACTGTAAGCGACCATCATGCCATATCTGAAAATACGGTAAGGTTACGGTACTCCTGTTGAAGCAGAGTGTTTGACATGTCGGAAATCAACTACACAAAGAACATTTTATACTGCCATCAATCGTTTCCCCTTGTGGGAAAATTGGAAACTTGTTTATAAACTTTTAGAAGGGACAGTGTAAACGTAGAAATATGTCCAGATCTGCAAGCAACTCGCACAAGTCTTTTCTTGGTGATATTGATGCTAAAAAAATTGATATCTCTCCATGCATATTAACTGTCCACCTCTAGAATGTCAAATCTCGATTCCATGTTTTAAGTCGTAGATCCACCTCCATGGTTCGTCGTCGACCGATACCAAACGACATCTTCAGCTCTCTTCGTTGCCTGGCAACCAGGGTTCGATGGCGGATTGACACAAACTTTCAGTCTGAAATACTGGTCGAACGACACGCAAGTCCAAGATGAGAGGTGTGGTCTTGTCATCAACTTGACAGGGTCATCTTACAGGTTAACTGGACTGAAACCCTTGACATGGTATCGGTTGGTTCTATGGGCGGTGAACAGCGCGGGTAATAGTAGTTCACTCGAGACTGTGGCATCAACAGCTCGTGAGTTTCTCATTTTTATTCAAACTCCTCGTCAACTTAAATCACCCCAAACAAAATCTGCTTAGTTGTCTTCTTACTGAACCCCCCCCCCCCCCCCCCATCATTTGCAACTATCAATCAGCAAAATGCAATTTTATGAGCTACATGCACGGTATAATCTATATTCGACTTATGTCTGATGTAATTCTACGAACACATGCCGAGGAAAAGATGCCATTAGATGCAGCACACCTGACTTTAGCTTTCTTTCGTATTAGCCGTTCTGTATAAACGTGTCACTTCGGTCCATATAAAATTCTCGTTAATTTGATCTGGTTAATTTAATCTTATATAATTATGTCAGGGTAACATTCATTGTATCAAAAGAACAAAGCTGTTTTAGTGTTAAACAATAATGTTATTGTATGTTAACAAAATACTCTCAAAACTAACGTATGATTAAAGGCATGTAGCTCAGCGGGATGGATGATTTATTAATCATTGGCATACAAGTACCATGTAGTCATACGCAATGTTTCAAAACTCTTGAAACCATAGACTTTGGTGACCAACCATTACTCTTGAAATGTCCCTTCAATTGTTACATTGTTTTTGTCCTTTTCTCTTTTTCCTTTTTTTTTACTTCCTTGTTTTGGCAAACACAGCATTACCACCAGAGAGCTATGGTAAGCATCACGAGTTTCTCTTTGTTTGGTTATGATTCAGCTACAAACACTTTCCACACACAAGTCTTAATTTTAATCCAGCTTTCATTTTTGTTGAGTTACATAGCCTACCATTGAGGCAAGACACAGCAACAACACTCACCAACTTATTTTCAGCTACATAAACATTTCAGTGTAATCATATCTGGGTTATTTATTAAACTTGTATGGGTCATGTTTACTGAAAAATGAACAGTAAACATTCGTTTGTCTGTTATAGCAGCGGTAAATTATGATTTGCATCAAGCGTCATAATAATGAGCTACGTATGACATATTTCTCCTGCAAGTGCCCCTCCCCCCCCCCCCCCCCCACCAACTCCTAGGGAATAGAAGTAGGCCTATGCATTCATTTGGTACTTTAAACCGCTTCTACGAGCTTTCCTCAGCATTCAAAGCGAAATGTCTCACATCTCTGTCAATATCCCCTCCCTGTCTAGCTGGTTTCTCGATTTCTTTCTATTATTTTTTCTTCTTGAAAATGCAGGCGTAATCATCACTCGGGGCTGGAAGAAACCAATCTTAACGTTTTCAAACACCAACCAGTCCGTGGAGGGTATCTGCTTCATTGTCATAACAGACACATTTAGACGGGAAGCCTGTGACTCTGTGAATGAAACAGAGTGCGTTGAACCCGGCGCAGAGATCACCATTGGCCCGGATGATGACCCCGTTGTGGTGACCTCAGGAAGAGGACTGTGTAGTGAACCAGCCCATATTACAGGTAAGCATATGAAATACTTCCTCTCATAAAAAAGGAGCTGAGACCCCCCCCCCCCCCAAAAAAAAAAAAAAAAAAAAAAAGAAAAAAAAAGAAAAAAATAAATAATAAATAAATAAATTAATTAATTAATTAATTAAAAAAAAAGTAATAATAAAAAAATAATAATAATAAAAAAAAATAATAATAATAATAAATAATAATAATAATAATAATAATAATGATAATAATGAAAAAGAAAAATAAAACAAAGTGCGGTGAACCCGGCACAGAGATTAGCATTGACCCGGATGGTGATCCTATTGTGGTGAACTCTAGAAGAGGGCTGTATAGTGAACCCGCTGATCTTACAGGCGAGCCTATGAAATACATGTACTTCCTCTCATAAGAACATTACGGGGCTGAGACCCCCCCCCCCCCCCCCCCCAAAAAAAAGGGGAGAGGGGTAGTGGGTTAAACGAGAAATAGACTAGAGTGGTTTTCCCTTATCCCTCCCCTCTCCCCCCCCCCCCCCCCCCCTTCCTCCCTCGGATTCTTGGAATGTAAAACCTCATTATTACCGCCAGTAAATAATTTCTGAAACGACAGAGAATTTTCTAAAAGTCCATAACCATAACTGGCTTTGTCGTGATATTTTTCCCCCTTAGAATCACCAGTTCTGACGACTCAGCCATCCACTCCCGGAAGAAGTTCACATTTTATGACGATCGTATTTGGAGTGCTTGCTTCAGTCTTCACACTCCTTGTAATATCATTTGGTTTGATGTATTTCTACGGCGTGTTGTGCTTTGGGAACAAAAAGAAATGTAAGTTGTGATACGAACCAGGAGAAAATAGCCTATGCGATTCCCCCTCGCTAGTGACATTCGCTCATACCCACCCCCCCCCCCCCCCCACCCCACCCCACCCACCCGTGTTTACCAAGTTCTTTGTCAACTCTCTTATTTTCCAGCCATTTCTTGAAGAATAAACAATTGTCATCAATTCCAATATCTGTAAATTTGCTATTACATGTATCAGATAATTTTGCTCATCTTACTTTTATGACGTGTGTTATATTTTCTACATTTGCCGAAAATGGGGAAAACCATCTTAATTTGTAAACTAAAATTATTGTAATTCATGTTCTTTCCCTCAGCACGGAGAGAAACTACATCAAACACAACAACCATCCCACCAGTGACGACATCCAAACCACCCTCCCAGCAGGTTGGTATAAATGCTTGCAAGGTTTTCAGTTTGAAGCAGCAATCTTGTTTTGAGATCTATTCTAACACACATTTTATTTTCTTTGAATATAAACATAAGTCATTATCATTTTGTCAATCAGTCTGAAATCTGTCTACGCTTTTTGAATAATCACTAACAATTGATATTCTTTGAGTGTATGCAATAACCTGAATTGAATCATGATTTTCAATTTAAGGTATCCCAAGAAGGCTATGCTGAACTTTCACTGACGCAGGAACACAAGTACGAGCCTCTTAAAACAACTACTAGTTCCTACATGGACATGAAACCCATTTCGTCTACCCATTCTGTCGTCCCTGGTTATAATCCTTCTAGCAGTGGTAATGATGAATATGTCAGTCCCAGATTTGCACGAAAGGAGCCTGAGCCTATGTATGCAAGTGCAGACGATAATGGTGTGACAAACACATACATGGAGATAAAACCTGAATTGCCAACCAAGTGCTGTTCCCACGGCTCTGCACCTTCTCGATCTGAGAACAAAGGATGTGCCGCTCCTTCTTTCAAACGGAGGCAGAATGATCATCGTGTAGACACGTCGGAAGCTGTGTACACCAACACGGAGAGCAAGGCGCCGCGGGAGTAACCTGATGAATCTCAGTATATCAATACCGTTCCCGTAATAACAACGGATGATGAAGCTGGTGGTACAACCAGATATATGGAGATGAAGCCTCTGTCATCCACCATACGCTCCCGTTGCCATGGTCATCTCGATCTACGATCTAGGTCTGAAAATGATGATTATGTTCGTCCATCTTTCAAGCTTGGGGTGAACAAGACCGCTGACAGGTGTGAAGCCCACTATGTTAACACTGAGGAAATGACATCCTCAATATGAGGGAAGGATTCTCAATGCACCAGGGTTCTCGAGAAAACACGAAAATATGTTACTACCTATTGTTGAGCAAATGTTGTATCCTATGAATACACACACATGTGCATCATAATTATCACCGTCTGGTGATTTGTCACTAAAAATCGGTTCTTAAGTAGGATTTGACGTGCTACATAATGTACTTAGCGTTTGCTACACAAGTACAAGAGCAATATATAAATGCTGAGATCATTATCGTACTATCCTCTGGTGCTCATCCCTCTTTAACGAATAGTTAAGTGCAGTCGTTTTTATCATCCCATTAAGGTATTATGCAATAAAGTAGCGATTATATTCTACCAAATGTCTATTGAATGAATGGTAATTATCACAATATATTACTTTATATATAATACATTTTGAAATACAATTACTTATTTTGTAATCGAACATTCCCCCCCCCCCCCCCGCTGTATACATCAGCATAACTACAATGTTATTTAGATATTATTAATCTTCCTCAGACAATGAAATCAAGTTGCGAAGGACAAATGTGTACCAATTTGTAAATTAATTATATTATATTGTAGGATATTTCAGATTATACCTTACCCAAATTTAAACATGCTAACAGAATATAACAGATTACAGATTAGTATGACAATAGATATCTAAACAGTAGTACAAGTATACATAATTCGACAATTTAGAAGTCCATTGATATGACACAATAAACAAAATATTTCTTAAGAGCAAGTTTAAGCATTTTGAGGGGGTTTTCGACAAATAGGTTTACCAAAAAAATGTAAACCTGTGAAATCGTAAGATGCGTCAGACATAGCGAGAATGAGCACACATTATTCTTGATGAACTTGATGTAATATTCAGACGCAGGATTTCGTAGATGAATTAAAGAATTGTTAACGACCATGATAAATCAATGGATTGTTTATTAAGATTTGAACACTTTAATTGCATGTATCATGTTAATGTAATAAGATATATCTATCACCAATACGTTGTATTTGTAATATAATTAATATTTCCTATTATAGCTATATGTAAATGTAAATCAAGCATACATTATCTACGATTCTCTCTCTATGTCTCCCCCTCTCCGTTTCTGATTTTTGCAAGTCATCTTTTTTTAAATACAAATTTAAGATTCACGTGTTAATCAATTTACCAGAAAATGGTTAATTCTGTTTGTCTTGTTTCTAGAAATGCATGTTAAAACATATTATAAGCTACTGAAATTATTGTATTTGATTGGCTGCGAGCAACCCTTTCATAGAATTGTGGGAGTTGTTAGTGATAACAGGTTTTATGAAACAGGGTCCATATAGATCTTATCAAATGAAGACGTTGATGTAATATCCAGGCTGTTATATGATTTTATATCTGGATTTATGAATTCTTATCAGTTTTATTGTTTGTTTGGATTTTTTTTTTATTCAAGATATGAATACTTTCAAGACAAGTATCATGTTAATTGCAATAAGACATATCTATCACCAGTACGTTTCATTTGTAATATATTGATATTTCCTTTTATAGCTGTGTGTAAATGTAAATAAAGGATACTATGGCTCGAATTCACGAAAGAGGTATAATTTATCCCATGGTTTAAAACTCCGTAAGTGTAATGTGCGCATGTCCTCATGTCCAATGGGAGGACACTAATGCGCTTATATACCCTTATTTACGCTTACTTTAGTCCACGGTGGAGGTTTAAACTATGATTTAGACCATAATTATATCATGATAAACCTCTTTCGTGATTTTTTTTTTTTTTTAGTTCACACTTCCAAGTGCTTGTCCCGTACAAAACCACAAACATTAGCTGATAATCGTGTGAAAAAAATTGTCAGCCTGTTCAAAATATCTTGAAAATACTCCTATTTGATAACTCAGTAAGGAGAACAATCAATCTAAAGTTTGCAGATTTCTTGCTAGATATTATCCCATGGGGGTTGCCATTTTGAAAAACTGTGATGTCATAGTCGGACATGACCATTTACCTGTACACAATGGATATGATGTTGCAAAATGAATAGCTTTTGTACAACTTAAGCCACCAATGCAAAATGGCAGCCAACTTGGTAACCCCAGCATCTCGCACGTGTGATATCTACGAGCAGTTGTATGTAGGTCTTTGTCACTTCTTTGAAGCATTGACAAACCTTTGTCTGGCCAGCAAACAACTTGTGCATGCCAAATGCTGCTTAAACAAAGGAAATTGCCTCACCTATGAAACAGCTGAACCAAATATCTTGACACAAATAGGTTATATGGTAGGATAAAAGTATCTTCATTTGAATGTACAAGACTACAAAAAAGGTTTATAATGAGAAAATCCAGTGTCACGCATTCCACATGTGATCATGAGTGTCATTGTAGCTAGTATACAGGTCAGTGGGTATCTCACAAATAGCACTGCTCTTTGTAAAGAAAATGGCAGCCCCCGTTGGATAATGGCAGCCCCCGTTGGATAATTTCTAGCAAGGAAACTGCAACTTTTTGAGGCATTGTAATTGAGTAATTTCAAGATATTTGTAATAGGCTGACAATTATCTACATGATTATAGGGTAATGTTTGCTGCCTTTCATTCCCCTTTAACGATAATGAATCATTTTCCATATGCTATACGCATCAAGAAACAACCTGTGAAAAAATATATATGTTAAATTGTTCTTGAAAATTTAGACATAATTATCTAGGCTGTCGTAGATAGGTATGGCTATCATGCATATCAAAATTGTATATCATATTCTTGGATTTCATTTGATATAAAAAACTAAATTATCTTGCCCAAAAAAGCTATTAAAAACAAATAATACAAACACGCATACACATATGTAAACACTATGTTTAATGTTGCTGTTTGTTTGTTTTGTTTTGTTTGTTGTTTTTGGGGGAGGTGGTTTGTTGGTTTGTCTTCTTTTTTTTTTTTTTTTTTTTTTTTTAATGACATTTAAAACACTTGGAACATCATAAATGGTGCTCTGAATGAGGGTAAAAAATACAAGTCAATTTCTAAGTTGCGTGTTGATGACGCCTTTATTGAAGATAATCAGGTAATAGCTGATACCTTTAACACCTACTTTTTCTGAAGTAGGCTCCAAATTTTCTCAGACTATTATTCCACGTGATAAATCCTTTCACGAATTTCTAACAATGCCAAATGACAACTCTGTTTTCTGGAGTTACTTAACATTGTCTTAGGATTAAAATCAAACAGATCTCCTCGTTACGACGTACGGCATAACAAATTTCCTCTTAAAAAGCATTATCGATTCCATTGCTGATCCGTTGCTTTACATATTCAATTTATCTTTGAATTTTGGCCAAGTTCCAGCTAAAATGAAAATTGCTAAAGTGATCCCATTATTCAAGAAAAGTGATAACCTGTCCGTCAATAATTATCGCCCAATATCTTTATTATCTTCGTTTTCAAAAGTTTTGGAAAAAAATAGTTTACGGATGAACTATTCCTTTTCTTAGAAAATACAATTTTATATCCGACTCTCGGTTTAGTTTCAGAGAAAAACACAACGCAACCCATGCTATTTTAACTCTCATAGATCAAATCTCTAGTTCTTTTTATAAGTCTAATCGCACTGTGGGTATGTTCCTGGATTTCTTTGAGGCATTTGATACAATTAATCATGAGATACTACTTTATAAACTTGCTTACTATGGCTTCAGAGGGAATGCACTGAAGTGGTTTAAAAGTTACCTTACAGGTAGAGTGCAATTTGTTAGCGTAAACAATTCCGACTCTTCTAGTAAACCTGTTAATTCCAGAGTTCCTCAAGGAAGCCTTCTGGGCCCTCTTTAATTTATAATTTATGTAAATGATATTGAAAAGTCGTCTTATATTCTTTCTTATATACTCTTTGCGGATGACTCCAATAATTAATTATGTTCTACACACATCATGATCCTATTAAACTCGTCACTGTTTTAAATGCCTAACTTATAAAGGTGACGGATTGGATAAAAGCAAACAAACTATCTTTGAATTTACAACAACAAAAATATATGTTGTTTAGTAATTCGTTATCACATCCGTCTGATCAAATTGTATTTGACAACACTGTTATTAAAGAGGTTACAACTACATTTTTAGGTCTTACTATTGACAATAAATTATCATGGAATTTGCATATCGATAACTTTTGCAAAACCATATCAAGAAATATTGGAGTCATTCATCAACTTAAGCATGTTCTTCTATTATCAGCACTTCTGATGTTACATTCAACTCTCATCTTATCATATTTAAATTATGGCATTTTGGCATGGGGAAACGCATCAAGATCCAGGTTAGATAAAATTTTACTCTTGCAGAAAAAAATTTTGAGAATAATATGTATCACATAGAGCGCATACTAATGTTTTGTTTCGCCAAAATCGTATTTTCAAAATTCATGACCGTTATCGATCTCAGCTATATTAATTCATGTCCAATCTTGATAGAAATAATATGCCATTCGTTTTGAAACAACCGTTTGCAAATAATAGCACTTTAAACAGGTAATACATCAGGCAAGCAAACGGTTATCATTTACCCAAAACTCGAACGACTTTTGCCACTAAAAATATATTTCTCAATGGTCCTAAATATTGGAACTCATTAGGATATAATTTAAGACGTATTCTCTGTTTTTGGAATGTTTGTCATTTGTAATTTGTACATAATGTAATTTCATTGTAAATGTGAAATCTGAATAAAGTCAAATCATATCAAATCAAATCACTCGAGCGTAATGATTAGTTAGATTTTTTGGTGATTTTTTTTTTTGTTGTGTGATATACTTCACCTGACATTAGCTTTTTATTTTTTTTTTTTTACTTTTGAAACGTGGATGGTTCACGCGCATCGGGCAGGAGTATCAACCCCGTCCGACGGGGTTATCACAAAATAACCGCACGTGGTTAAAATTTGACCACGTTATGGGTCGAAAAATATAACCACGCTATACGCGGTCATTTTGGGTGACCCCGCACGGGGTTTGTGCATAGTTGACCACGCATGCGGGCTCATTTTTAACCACGTTTGGGGTTCTTTTTAACCACGCATTTTTAAGAGTGTAGCTATATGGACATTTATTGAAAATATTCTGAAATATTTATTTTGGGAGACTTTTTCCAACTTAACTTTTTTTGTGGGGACGCACTGTACTTCTCGTCGGTTTATTTACGTCATGCATAAAAATTTATTTCATGACTTAACCCTTAACATACTCATGGTCAAATATAAAAAAAAAAATGTGATGAATTTGCCAGTATTCGATGAGGAACTAGGAATTAAAAAAATAATAATAATAATAATGCACATATAGGAGAGAACGGGATGAACTGGGACGCAGGAGAACTGGGACATCACCTCTGACTCAAAAGTAATTAAACTTTTCTAAATCAGTTTGAATCCTAAAAAAGGCCTTAACTATCAATATTCCCAAATATATCGACAATTATACTGCTCTTTTTCCCGTAGGTTTGAATTTCACTCCCTTTTGGCCACTTTTTCAGCATTAACTTAAGTACCAAATGTTTTACAAATATACCACTTAGCTATAGTAAAAATCCCGCATACAGCATATAGGGCTTATAATTATGACCCGATATACTTTGCAATAATATTTTTGCGATAAATAGCAACACTAATATTTTGCAGATACTTATTGTTGCTGGGTTGTTGTATTTTTTTTTTCTCTCTCTCTTTGTGTATGTAATGAAAATGATCGTAATCCATAGAAATATTACATGAAAATATGTTTGTTATACATCAAAAATTCGTAATAAAGTCACATCGGTCAATTCCTTGTTACAAATTATTCATTTTACTTCAGACAAGCTTGTGTGTAAGCCCAAAATATAGACATTATGAATACATGCAGTTATGTTTTCTCTTCTTTTTTTTTTTCTTCTTTTGTTTGGCTAAAAATCGTGTAAATGTAGGTTAAAACAAATATGCTCCATCATCCAATATTTCTACAATGGACATGTATCTTTAAGGCAACTTTTTATAGTAACTGTTAAGCCTGGTTTTTTTTTAAAGTAATAACGAGTACATGTATATCATTTTGAACATCCATAGCACTTATTTTTAGCCACCTAAAAAAACACAACGTGCATATTTGCATTTTAAAAAAGTTTTGACCCACTTCTCCCTGACACTGTCCTAGTTCACCTCGGGGGTGTCCTACTTCGACCGGTTCATGTACCTCAGTTTAAATGATTATTCGCATAAAAACTGAAATACAGCGATTGTGTCAGATACCTTGTTTTGTAGCCTGCTATTGCTACTATTTACCATGTAAAAATGGAGAGGCTACAGTGAATATTTTAGAAGTTACAAAGCAAAAAATCCCAAATCACGATTCGTGTGCCACTTCACCCCGTTCTCCCAGAACATTCAAGCTTTTCCTTTGTATTGTTATTAGGTACTCGAATCATTTATAAGTCTAACAATAAAAGTACTCAGTCTCGGGTTTAAAACAAAAGAGGGGCAAATTGACGTTTCTCTAGTAAGTTTCATTTTCAGACTTCTAATAACATCACAGTATTGGGGAATTTATCTTTCCTCACTTCAACTATTCACTTAAAAAGAAATACATTGTCTCTGGATGAGAGATCATATAGTGCCATGCGGATGAAAACAAAATGGACTCCAAGTTTCACTCATTATTTCTTCTTGTTCTAGTCGGGTGGCTAACATGTAAAGTGTATATCTGTTTCCTCTAATATTTATTGATTTACAAATATTTTTAACAGATGATAGATTTAGATATTATAAATATATATATATATATATATATATGCATATCCCCCAAATGAACAAACATCATATTTGTAAAATTACCAGATGGTGAACAAATATCATGTCATTTTAGTATTAGATTTTAGATATTATTTGTATTAGACATTTTGGAGCATAATAATTAAACGCTGCCAGTGCACGAACGTGCCCCGTTTACATTACCTCCTTCTATGGGGGATACATGTAAAACACAAAGAAGTAGTATTCGCAACCAAGAATCATCAACAATAATACAATCGAATCAGAATACCAAGTAAGATATTACGATAACGTGATTGTTTTCTATCGCACTAGTAAAAGGAAGGCGGCAGAACAGGATTTAAAAAAATGACCGACATGGCCCAGGACTATGAAGTAATTAGACATACTGACACATGGCCTAAAACATTTATACGAAATTTGTACACTGAAATCCCTTGCAAGGCAGATAATACACTATCAATTATTATAAAGAAACAAGAAAAAAGGAATTATTTAGAACAGTAAAAATAAAAGTGACAGAAAACGTGGAAAATAATGCGTCTGCATAACGACAACATGGATACTTCAAGGTTTTTGGCTAAGATGTCGTGAATAAGTGGAACATATTTATTACAATGATATCCATTGGCACTTGTGATATTGCAGTCAAAATGTCAAAGTAATAACTTCAAGATAAGTAATTTTGTTTCAATGGGATAATTGAGTATTAGATCAGGCGGTTCAGTTGGGGGTATTACTAGTTGTGGTTGTAGGTATGGTGGAGCCTGCGTGAGCATTGAGCCGAGTGAGACCTGCAAGAAGATGGCAATGTTATTTTGTGTTTCTTTTGTCTCGGTAAAGGCCGAGTATCGCCTTAAGCAAATTTACTTTATAATGAATTTGAGTTGATGCAAAATCATGTCATGACGGGATATATAGTTTGATTGGTTTATGTTTGTTACTTTCTTGGTTTCTTTTGCAGCCTGCCATGCCAAAGTTAATGTATGGATTTCGGCCACTGTTGAGATTCCTGTAATCGGTGAAGATGTTCATATTATGTGCAGATTTCTGTCTCCAATTCCGAATTCAGATATATTCTTAGTAAAAGATGCCAAAGTTTTAGCTAAGAAAATCTGTTGGGATAATGGAAATTCTTGTGAAAGTCAAGTGCAAGATCCAGACAAGTTCAGCTGGATAACAGACAATGCTTACGCAAATCTGACGATTAAAAAGTGGAAAGTGAGCGACAATGGGGACTATGAATGCATCGTCAACAACATTAGATTGGATGCAATCAAACTGGACGTGCACTTGCCAGGTACGTAATGCCTTCCTTGGTTGAGCAAATTTATGTAAATGTACCGTGTGTTTGTATGATCACAAGAAAGGGCGATACATTAAGGCCTACCTTTAAGAAAAAGGTTGGCTTTTTATTTCCTTCTTTTTGACCTTGGTGAACGCCGAGTATTATACATTAAGCACATTTCATTTAGTTTCTAAGAACTAAAAATAATGACAAATCATGTCATAAACATATAAAACGCTTGCTTTGGTTTATGTTCGACTTTGTTCATTTTTTACTTTCTTTTGCAGTCTACCACTCCGAGGTCAATGTATGGATTTTAGCCGATGTCGAGATCCCTGTAATCGGTGAAGATGTTAAGCTCGTATGCAAGTACATGCCTTCTGTTCAGAATGCGGAAATACTATTGGTAAAAGACAATTTTACCATCATAGCAAATACACTATGTTGGCAAAATGAAGAATCTTGTGAGAATCAAGTTACGAATACTTCTAAGTTCAGCTGGACAACCGATAATTTTCACGCGAATCTGACGATTAACAAGTTGACAAAAAGCGACAACGGGGAGTATCGCTGTGTTGTGAACAACATCAAATCGAAAAAAAAAAAAATACAATTGGATGTGCACTTGCCAGGTACGTAAGACCTCACCGTCACGACGATTAAGCTTGTTCTGTTTTACTATGGTCACATTTTTTTAATTGTATATTTTATTAAATCAAAAGACAAAAATCAAAATATTTACATGTAATCAACATGACTGGTACACAACAAAAAAGATTTAAAAAGAAATGAATAAAAAATTTTTTAAAGGCCTACCATTAGAAGAAAAAAAAACCCCAGGTGATATCGAGTTTTATTTCCTATTTCATCCAATCCATTGCCTTCAATTCACCGTCTTTCAAACGCGGACTTTAAGTGAAGTCATTTTAAAAACACCGGATTATACTGTGGTTTGATACATTATTAGGCCTATTAATTTTTTTTTTCCTTTTATTTTGGGTTATTGCATCCAGGACCAGCAGATACTCAAGAAATTGGCGGCATCGACAGTCTGAAGGATGGCGAACAGGCCAAAGTGACCTGCACAGCCAACAACGGATATCCGGCTCCCATGCTGCACTGGTACATGGACTCTAATAAAGTTACGAAAAACTCTTCTCTTCAAGCAACAACAAATCCAAGTGGACGTGTGAACGCTCGGAGTACGCTCGTGCTCACACCATCACGCTACGATCACGGGACACGCCTTATCTGTCTTGTACTCCAACCAACAGAGCTCTCTTTAAAGTCTGAGAATGATACAAAGGCCCTAAACGTCAATTGTAAGTAAACCGAACTTTCATCAATTAAATAACCCCATGAAATTAAAAAATACCAGCACACTATATCTGTAGATCTTTCACTTATATCATGCATGAAACAAAGTTTAATTGTAGTTGGTTTCAATTACATGTAAAGAATTATTATGTAACATGGATGATTAAAAAATCCTCCTCTGTAAACAGAATTCTTAATAACCGTAACATAATATTCTCGTTTTATTCATTGTTCGCTTATATGGATGTTATTACAACAACCTGGTTTCCACAAATTTGTTGAACTGCAGTCACTGAATATGTTATTTTGAAAATGTTCATGCCATTGATCATCCCTATTAAATTGCTGCATCTCTCTCTCTCTCACTCTTTCTAACGCAGACTCTCCTGTCATTGTCAACATTTCTGCTCGACGCCTTGTAGATGATAAGGACTTCATCGGTATAAAATTCACATGCATATCGGACGCCAATCCCCCAGCCCTCACCTTCTACTGGTTCCGTAATGATACAATCCTAATTAACAACAGTAAACTTCTCATTCTCCAAGGAGAGGTCCAAAGTGGAACCATCTCTACAAGTAGCCTTGTCATCCATGATGTTCGGCCAAGCAATTCGGGAAAGTATGAATGCCTGGCAAGTACAGATCTTGGTAACGCCACCGCGTCTTTACACTATTCAGGTGAGTATGCAGAAAAAGATAAAAATTGCATTTATCAGTATCGCATGTCTAAATTATCATTACATCGATATTCCTTCAAGGGTCGTGAATGATTTGAATGAAACTCACGGAAGAAAATCCTTAAACCCATATATTCCGATGTTTAACCATTTCAAAATCTGTTTTCCACATCTACAGTCATCCCAGATCCACCTTCTTGGTTCATCGTCGACCAAAACCAGACGACATCTTCAACTCTCTTCGTTGCTTGGCAACCTGGATTCGATGGCGGGTTGCCCCAAACTTTCACCCTGGCATACTGTCCAAACGACACGCAAGTCCACGGTGAGGGGTGTGGCAGTGTCACCAACTTGACAGGGGCATCCCACAGGTTGACCGGACTGAAACCATTTACATGGTATCGGTTGACTTTATGGGCCGTGAACAGCGCGGGGAACAGTAGCTCAGAGGAGGTAGTGGCTTCAACAGCTCGTAAGTTTCTGCATATATTTAACTATTTCATCTACAATTCCTGGAGAACTTACCAAAACCCACACGAGTTTCTACTTTAGCCTTTTGATTTCTGTAATCTCCCCATTATCAGCGATTACTTGTAAATTTATCTTAAGAGATATGTAATTTCATTTTCTTTTGATGTTAATGTTTTATTCTCTCTTTAAGATTCCCTTTCTCTATTTATTTCAAGCAAGGTGGTTATAATGGATAGACACTTTAATCCATTTACTTTAGGCTTCTCGCAATTTTTCTTTAAACAAAAAAAATCCCGAGATCAAGTTACCTCATCTCAACTCTCAAATCAAATTCAGTCCTTATTTTGACCTCAACATCGTTTCCTAAAGAAGAATCCTAATTTTCCCAAACTACATTCAGGCCTACATTTTAAATAAATCCATCTTGCTCGAATCACTACAAAACAGACTGGTCTGGTAAATAAAGTATTCCACAAACACAACTGCGGGGGCTGTGTCCGAAATTGTGAGCACAAAAAAGATCATAGTCCAATTTGCTGTTAACTATTCTTTTTGAAATGTGGGCACATATTTCGTACAGATTAATTTCTTTCTAAGGACTTTTCGAAAGCTAAATTTTACTACTACTATCGATCGTAACTTAATTTACACAGTGTAACATTTAAAAGCAGAAGAATATTGCAATGTCATGATGTCAGTTTCCCCGTTTTGTTTTGTTTTTACACTTAATACTGGTCTGTTAATGAAGGAGTTGAGTAAGTCGTAACATTCAATTAATCAATTGACAAAAGAAAGTTGTCGCAGTTATTTATAAATATTTCTTTCAATTCAAATCGAAACATTATAAACCACACACTTGTAAGGATACAATCAGTTTTGAAACGTCATTAAATTTGTGTTCTGTGTCTTTTCTTCTTTATGCTTCCTTGTTTGGGTGATATACAGCTTTACCACCAGAGAGCTATGGTAAGGATCGAGTTTTATATGAAGAAATTCTTTTCCTTTGGGGATGGTTGTGAGAGGAAATAAACAATATCCGAACATACCGCCTTTCTTC
The DNA here is from genome assembly GCA_025617745.1 of Heliocidaris erythrogramma. NCBI lineage: Eukaryota > Metazoa > Echinodermata > Echinoidea > Camarodonta > Echinometridae > Heliocidaris > Heliocidaris erythrogramma. The sequence goes on from CM046854.1 coordinate 31,232,692, forward strand.
AATTCATGGAATGATAAACATTGTACACTTTCATTCCGTATCAGTAAAGTGCCATAAATACTTAACACCCGTTTCAGAGGTGGTGATTGTTGTCTCTTCAAAATAACAAAAATTATTTCCTAGCTACATGTATACTATGGCTACCTTGTTGTTGGATCAAATACAAAAATAAGGCATCCTGCACAATCTAAAATGTTTGTCTAGAACATGCTTTAAAAATATTTCATTATACCATTTCAGTGATCTTTAACATACAAATATTATCACAATGTATTCACTCCCTTGCAATAATGAAATACATAAATGCTTTGCATTACTTTGGTCCGTAAGGGATGAAACAACAGAGCAAACAGAACGAAATTTCCATTGCTCTAAACCTCAAACCTTAACCACCATGTCTAATAATTATGTTTAAAGTCTAAAGTTAATATATCCAATTTAAAGTGTTTTAGCTATTAACAAACTAAAGAATGGTGTGAACTTCATCACCCCCCCCCCCCCCCCGGAAACCTGTTACCGTATCAATTCTTCTTCTCTTGTTTTTCGTTATACAGGTGTAACCATCACACGAAACAGAAAAGATCAGACCTTGACATTTTCAAAGGCCAACCAATCTTTAGAAGAAATCTGCTTCTTCATACAGAAGACATCCCAAGAGTTAGACTGCAGCTCTGTGGATGGAACAGATCGATGCATTAAACCCATCACAAATGTCACCTTCAAAACAAATGGTGACCCGATTGTTGTGACCGTTGGAAGGGGGCTATGCAGTGAACCAGCCAACCTAGCAAGTGAGGCTGATTGATATGAACATCAAATTTCTCTAACAAATATTCATGTGAAGGCCGGAAAGGGTTGAGGATTGCCTCGGGTATTTGCGATTCTCTATCGATTCCCATTGTAAACTCTTGTCCTAAATTTGATGATGAAAATGGTATTTTACAAACTAAATGAATCTGTAAACAACACAACATTTTGGAGAAAGGTTAAGAAATGAAAAACATATCCCTTGGTTCGATGGCATGCATTTCAAACATTCTGAATAATTATTTAACTGTTATAATGTGTAATATGGACAATGACATAAACATTTGATATTACATGTACAACGTTGTGATTAATACCCTTATATGTAGAGGACCACGTGACGAATATAGTGAGATCATGTACGGCTATGATTGTGTGGGTGGATTCAAATGTTTTGCTTGGATTCACTGTGTGTTGCGAGTACATAAATGTCATTTGAACGCAAAAGAGGTTTCACTATGCAAAACAAATGACAATTGCTATAGCAGAGCTTTTTTTTTCAAAATAATAAGGTATTTAAGCTCGAACAATGTAAGGATGAAACCAAAATATGAAGGTAGAGTTGAAAAAAAAAATTCCTTAAACCAATCCTGAAATATTCTTCAAAAATTCGATATCAGAAAATTATTGTAAAGATATGCTTTTCCTTCTAGATTCACATGTCAACCAGCCATCACCTTCCAGAAGCTCACCGTTCATGACAATCATTCTTGGTGTGGTTGCATCTGCTGGCGTTATCCTGCTAATTTCAGTGGGTTTGATGTACTTCCATGGAGTGTTATGTTGTGCGAAACTAAAGAAGGGTATGTTCTAATGCAACTGGTACCCTGCCCTCCCCTCCACACTATTAAAAGACAGCCACATATAACAAAGAATACATAATTTCTCGTTCATGTTGCATGTACCATTAACTCATATGTTCTTCATTATTTAGGTAGCACCCCACCCCTATTAGAGAAGCCTTTTCAGCATTGCCACGTTTCCTCTTTCTTACTGTACCTTTGTTTCCCCTCTCCTCCTTTTCTCTTTCATTCCCTATGACTTCACTCTTTTCTTTGACTTCATTATTTGCCCTCTCTCCGTCTCTCTCTCTCTCGTTGTACCATCTTCCTCTTTACCAGTGTCATTTATAGTTCCTTCTAATCATAAAACATTCTCTCTAGCTGATCATATTAACTTTCCCTTCCTTTTATCAATAAATCTTTCTCTCACTCTTAGCATGAACAATAAGAAATAACAGTTCCTTACTGAGACAGGCATTGATTTGTAAGCAATTGATAAGGAAACTTACGTTAGAAATACATGTATGATGAATATGTATAGATCCATAAATAGAAAAGGGAAAATAAGATCATTACATTGAACTTAAAACATCAATTTTTAGAATGGCCATAAGATGAAGGAAAAATTGACTGTCGGTCAAAGATATACAAGGTATTTGTTTTTGTTTGTTTTGTTTTTGCTTTTGTTTTTTTGGGGGGTGGCTACATGAAAATACAAATAGGTAAATAAAGTCTTTATTCAGACTTCAATGGCTTTCTAATTCTTTTTTTTTTTCTTTTTATTTTGTATGTTATTATAAATTGTATTACAATGGTAACTAGAAATGTGCATTGCTGGGGCCGCGCAATGCTAGATGTATCCCCCGGCACTGGCAGCGATTTGAAGGAGGGACAAAGACCCTCCCCCATCCCCTCCCTCAAACAAAAGGATGGTGTAGAAATTAGATGTGTAGGTTTCACTAAGACACATCTTCATATAAAATTTGAAAGAAATGTGTTGAGAGATATACCAAGATACATCTCCATACAAAATTTGAAAGAAATCCATCAAGAAATGTGGCCTGCAGAGTGCACTCACGCCATGCCCTGAAGTATGACCTTTGACCCTATAAAAGACGGAACAATGAGGGCAGCATCACCAAAAATTAAATATGTGTAGATTATACCAAGATACATCTCCATGCAAAATTTGAACGAAATCCGTCAAGAAATGCAGAAGTAAGAGTGCAAGAAATGGAAAAATGACCTTTGACCCTATAAAGGACGGAACAATGAGGGCAGCATCACCAAAAATTAAATATGTGTAGATTATACCAAGATACATCTCCATACAAAATTTGAATGAAATCCGTCAAGAAATGCAGAAGTACGAGTGCACAAAAGGGACAAATGAGCTTTGACCCTATAAAGGACGGAACAATGAGGGCAGCATTACCAAACAGTAAAGATGTGTAGATTATACCAAGATACATCTCCATACAGAATTTGAAAGAAATCCATCAAGAAATGTGGCCTGCAGAGTGCACTCACGCCATTCCCTGAAGTATGACCTTTGACCCTATAAAAGACGGAACACTGGTGGCAGCATCACCAAAAACTATAGGTTTTAGATTACACCAAGAAACACCTTCATGCGAAATTTGAACGAAATCCGTCAAGAAATGCAGAAGAGTGCAAGAAATGGAAAAATGAACTGTGACCCTATAAAGGACGGAACAATGAGGGCAGCATCACCAAAAATTAAATATGTGTAGATTATACCAAGATACATCTCCATACAAAATTTGAATGAAATCCGTCAAGAAATGCAGAAGTAAGAGTGCACAAAAGGGACAAATGAGCTTTGACCCTATAAAGGACGGAACAATGAGGGCAGCATCACCAACCAGTAAAGATGTGTAGATTATACCAAGATACATCTCCATACAGAATTTGAAAGAAATCCATCAAGAAATGTGGCCTGCAGAGTGCACTCACGCCATTCCCTGAAGTATGACCTTTGACCCTATAAAAGACGGGACACTGGTGGCAGCATCACCAAAAAGTACAGATTTTTAGATTACACCAAGGGACACCTTCATGCAAAATTTGAACGAAATCCGTCGAGAAATGCAGAAGTAAGAGTGCAAGAAATGGAAAAATGACCTTTGACCCTATAAAGGACGGAACAATGAGGGCAGCATCACCAAAAATTAAACATGTGTAGATTATACCAAGATACATCTCCATACAAAATTTGAACAAAATCCGTTGAGAAATGTGGCCTGCAGAGTGCACTCACGTCATGCCCTGAAGTATGACCTTTGACCCTATAAAAGACGGAACACTGGTGGCAGCATCACCAAACACTATAGGTTTTTAAATTACACCAAGAGACACCTTCATGCAAAATTTGAACGAAATCTGTTGAGAAATGTGACCGCCAGAGCGCACACAAGAGTACACACAAGACATCTATCAAAATATGACCTTTGACCCTATAAAAGACGGAACACTGGGGGCAGCATCACCAAAATCTATAGGGTTCCAGATTTTACCAAGAGACACCTCCATACAAAATTTGAACAAAATCCGTTGAGAAATGTGACCGCTAGAGCGCACACAAACTATCCCCAAAAATATGGCCTTTTACCCTATAAAAGACGGAACACTGGGGGCAGCATCACCAGAAACTATAGGGGTCCAGATTTTACCAAGATACACGTCCACAGGAAGTTTGAAAAAAATTCGTCGAGAAATGTGACCGCTAGAGCGCACACAAGAATGTGACGCGGCGGCGGCGGCGGCGGCGGCGGCGGCGGCGAAACGCTGCTGAATCCAAAGTATCCTCCGGCATACTGCCGGGGGATACAATTATCACATAGTAGGTTTAAACTTTCCGAATATCAATTGTCTCATGTTGCTGATCTGTAATTAAAAATAAGTACATGGATTTTCTTTGAAGAAAAGAAAAGTATCATAAAATGTTATTTTTAAAATAGTTAACATGTTCTGTTGACATCAGAACGCAAAAAAGGATGACTTTTCCATTATCTGCTTGCTATTGGACACTTATTAAAATTATATTCCTATCTCTTTGTATTTCATCTTGTTCTTTGCTGTCAAAAGAGGGGAATGGAAGAAACACTCAACAAGAAGGCCAAACAGTAAGTCTATTCATTGTTCATTTATCAGTAGTTTCATATCCTCAACAATGAACATTCTAAATTGTATCATTTTTTTTCATGTATCTGCTAATCACTTTTTATGTGCCAAACTGTACATGAATAGTTTTCAGAAAATGTGTGTCACTGGCTGCACATGTCAATTGCATTGTAAGGCACTGGCAGAGGCTCATGAGGACCAGTAATTTCTAAAGTCTTAATACTTGGCTTTAACAGCCCAAGTATTAAGTGGTGCTATCCCTTTCAATGATCTCTGTATAAGTTTTGTACATGCACATATATACTTTGAAGAAGTTCATTGTAATTTGTATGTTCATTCAAATCACAATACACTGTATATGCATTTTCTCACAGGATTTTCAATGTTTTAAATGGCAAAGATGGTCAATGATTTATTTTTTTTTGTGCTGCTCACCATCAAACTGTTATCTTGAAATAAATTCTGGATCAAAAGTAGTCTTTTACTTCTTTGCCCACAGATTTATTTTTGACTTCCTCATTTCAATTGGTTGTTCAACTCAATGTTAAAATTGTAAAACTTATTTTGAATCTATAGTTAAACATGTTTTCACACAAAAAGTAAATCAGTCAAAGCTGACATCCCGCTCTCTATTTGGACTTTATGCATGCATTATTTCTTTTGCTACATACATAGGTAGATGATGATGGTTTGGTCTACACCTCTGTGGCACATGACCGCGACCATCCCCCTAATGCTCCGCCTATACAGACAGAAGAAGCAACCGTCTATGCCTCCCTCAACCCCGAGGCCATGGCATGCCGCAAGGGAGAGCTGAAATACGCCGACACGAAGGCAACAACACCAGACGGACAACCCATGTACGGAAACTACTTAGTGAAGAAGAGAAAACAAGAACAGGCCAGAATGCCGCCGCCCGTACAGACAGATGACGCCTCCCACAATGCTACCGCCATGGGATGCCACAAGGGAGAAATGAAGTTCGGTGATAAAGGTCCTGTTACACCGGACGGACAGCCCATGTATGGAAACTACTTGATCAAGATGCGAAAAGAAGAGAAGGCGAAGCAGATTGCAGGTACACCGGATGTTTTTGAAATGTATGGCATTTAAGCACTTGCATATATAACCCCCCCCCCCCCCCCCCCCCCCACTCCTTTTCACACACAAAAAAAACTAAAACAATAACTAGTTTAAATAGTTCATCCTGAAATTATTGCATATGATTGGCTGCAAGAAATTTGTTATAGAATTGAGGCAGTTGCTATTGATAACAGGTTTTATGAAACAGGGTTTCGTCACCACCCAGAGGAATGTTAACAGATACTTTCTAATGGAAGCTGAGAAATAACAAGACGCAAACAAATACAGTCTAAACTCGAACAAAACTTGCATTTTTCCCCATATAAATGTATTTGTATAACATATCATATACTGTATATATTTATCACTTAAGCATACAAGAAGATGAAAGGTAATGCACTTTAGAAAGTCTAGCATCATGTCTGTTCATATACTGTATCTATTAATAGAATGCTGGCTACCTTCTAAAAGCAGCATTCATGAGGATATGTTGATAGTACTATATAAAATAAAGCACAGTATTGTGAGTGGAAAATACAGAAAAGCTGTTTAAAATATCTTCTGAATCGCAACTATCTAGGAAATTACCCCTAAATAAAGACTTAATGCACCCTCAATTACCTCTCAAAACAGCTTCTGTTCACATAATGGTCAACAGTTGCTAAACTAATGAAGCATGTTTGAGAATATAATTATAATCTCTCAAACAGCTTCTGTTTATAATAGCCAACAATTGCTGAACCAATGTTTGAGGATGTATTTCTCGTTTGTTAGATGAGATTTGATTGATTATGACATACAGTCATCTCACTGTACATTTCAATGCAATTACACTTCCTTTCTTTGTTTCCTTTGTTTCCTTTTCCTATGTCTTATCCTGCTATATCTTAGTGGTCGATTTGACATGGTAAAAATCAAAACAAAAGAAGAGTTAAACACTTATCAAAATTGTTATGCACATCTACTACATGTATATTCATTAGATTGTATCGAATTTAATGTCATATTGCAAAAATAAGTACATGTATATGTAGATGATGTCAGACATGGATTCAATTATTTAGTTACCAATTATATCCATCAGCAGGATTATAAGGTCTTTGCTATGAATACAGTGGAAACTCCTTATAACGAAGACCTTGGGACCATGAAAATTACCTTATTAGACATTATATCAGGAATCTCCTTATACCAGGGTAGAAAAACAAAAGGCCTGGGACCAGCAAAATTATTGTTATATCAGGAATCTTGTTATTTCGGAGCTCTTTATAGCGAGTTTCCACTGTGCAAATATTGTTCTAAGATATCACAAACTAGTGTTTTGAAAAGGTTTGCAATTTATATGAAAATTTTGCTGTATAATACACCCAAAACTTACATCATGTAAGTAGCCACTGTACAAAGATGATTGAGCTTTTTTACTAACACTTTCACATTAACAAGTTTGTTGAGAATGAAGATGAATAATGTAATTTTCGTATGACTATATTTTTAATTTTCTAATATCATTCAAATATTATAAATATTGATAAATTTTGTACTGATTACACATACATGTATAATCAAAGGATGGACCAATATTATCTTTGGAGATAAAAATTTATCTTCCTGATGTTATTACAGGCCTAATATTAGTTGTAAGAATAAAGTAAGGAAATGTAGCACACTGAATTTATAATTGAATACTTCAGTAATGATTCTGTGAAATGCTTCAACTCTTACGGGCTTTTATATTTGAAATACACGTACCTATCAATGCACTACAGTATATGAGAGGTTTTGTAACCCACTGAAGCACAAACATAATTATGTAAATGTCTTGTCACGCTATTGCACTCGACTGTGAATAAGGTGAGCATTTGCAACAAATTATTACAATATCACTTTGGGGAAAATGGTATTCCCTGTTAACATGTGTTATGAAGTGAACCCTTTAGAATTGAATTTCAACATAAATGTATGAATCAAACTTTACTTACCAAAGCTTGCATGAAATTGTATATATGTAGTCTTAGGATATGTAGAGCTAAGAAGATCTTAAATTCTCAAGTGGGCTGCATGCCTGGAGTTTTATCTGAGAATTTCAACCTGATTATTCTCAAGATAACAGTAAAAATGTACAAGATAATTAGAAGCATCTGCTTATCATTTTAAATTGAAAATTAAATCATAACATGACATAAATTAGATTCATACTGTATTTTGTCACGATGAATATAAATATTGTTGGGTAAGGTAGTATGGTACATACATGTATTTCTAAATATCTTTTGTTGCTTTTTTACATCATCTTTTCTCACTATGTTAAAAAAAAAAGATCGAGCAAGCAGGTCTTCCTAATGAAAATAAATATTTGACTTCTATGTATATAAAGATCATTCACATTATTGTAGACATCATCTGTTAAACTGAAGTTTAATACCAGGATTACAATGTATCTTTCACTTTGCTTATCAACTTAGTAGGCTTAATAAGCACTAAATTTCTATTAGAAATCATTACTCATTAAGTAATAGTTCATCTACAATGTATATTACTGTCTATTCAAATTCTGTTCCTGAAAATGAAAGTGATCTAATTGTCTGGTTCAATGTCAATCCTGAAACAAGGAACTCTTTCACATTGCAATATGACAAGTAACACATGTACTCCTTCTAATGCACTGCAATAAAAGCTGCACAAATAAAACTATGATGATGTTTTAAGGGTTAATCTTTACTTGTGTGTGAGAGTTGGTTATCCAGATGGTTAAGCTGTCGTATGCATTCTTCTCTCTGCTTGCGGAGGACTTGCAGCATTTCATCGTCCCTAAATTCCTCGCCGTCAGAGCTAGTTCTGGAGTCTGAGTCGAGGGCTCCAGTTTCAACAGGCTCTGAGATGTTGTCTGAAATTAATGATATCAAAGTCAAAAAACTGACTGCAAAGTACACAAAAAGTACAGAGGAATGCAATGTAAGAAATTACAAAACAAGTACCATAACAAAGACAAACATAAGAAAAATCAGAATGAAGAATCAGAATGAAGAGAAAATGCAATTAAATGCAAGTAAATGAATCACAAGGAAAAGAATGGATACAAGAATGTTTAAAGTGGTCGATGAATGACGAGACCAAAGAAAGATGGGATGAGTATGAAAATATGAAAGAGTTCACTCGGGAGACCAGGAACATGAGAGAACATGTGCAAAAGATGTTAATGAATGATGTCAAGGAAAATGAAAATATGGAGGGGTGAGAAGACCAAAAGATGCAAAATGGGGTAAAAAAGATACAGAGATTACTAAAACTACACTTAAAAGAAAAAGACCCAAGTTAAAAGAAGATGTACATAAAAAGAGACACAATCTAATTATATAACTATCCCAATGGATTTTATACATTTATAAATTTTCTCAAGGAATTCAAATGTATTTGGTGCATTGCATTAAGGACTTTGTAGATGTAGATTCCGCAGCTCAATACCAAAGAAAGAAGCATCTTATAACATGACAAACACAACTTGTTAAGATACCAAACCTGTTGGAAACAGTTCGAATTTATTTAAGCACCATTTTGAATGGGTTTTAAAATATCTAAAGTCCTGGAGCCCAGTAATAAATAGGTACACATGTCACGTAAGCACTATTATCAATCAGTGACATCCTTCACGCTTTCTACTTAAACACTCTGCAACAGAGATTAGTTCAATCAACTATGAGAAAGGTTGCAAGATAATCCACGATCTTGCTCATTACGGTATACTGCATAGCAGCACTGATATGAAATATACTTGGTATTTATGTTGTTCTCTATTTCTTACAAGAAGGGGAAATTTTAACTTCAAACAAGGATGTTTCAAAATACAGTGTAAATTGTTTCAATTGATTTCTATGAATATTCCAGGATTACACACCCATCTATATTTTTACTAAGTGTCTAGCACTTCCGTACTTCTTATCATGGGAAAGATGGTCCACATGTTTTCCGCTGAAATCTATAACAGCAGTAACTTATTACCCTTTACACTGAGTTAATGCCCTTCTGGCTCTAAACATATATTATGTACACATTATCATTTACCTCTTGACATTCTCTGTCTTGAAGTAACATGGTCATCGATTGGGGTATCAAACATTAAAGTATCTTGACTCAAGACCGATGACCTAATGCTGGAGGGAGTTGACCTTTGACTGGATGGTATTGACCTTCGACCTACTGGGGAGCTGAATATCCTGTTAGAGATGACCTGTGTAGTGAAGAGAGAAAAGGTAGAGAAGAGAGATCTTTCAAGTTGAGGAAGTGTTTGAAAACATATGAAAGTGAAATTAATCTTTTTCTTGCATATAACAATGTAACAAAACCCTAAATGCGGTTTTGAAATCTTAGGTTACATGACATTGCATGAAGTAGAAAGACACAGAGTATACCAGATAGGCAGATAGACCCCCAAGAAAATAATCATCATGAAACTATATCTGATTGAAAACAAAAATTAATAGAACACTCCAACATTTCAAAACTGACGAATGATTGATTTCTCTGAGAACCCATTCATATTGTAACATAAATGTGATGTGGTTTAAAGGACTATTATTTAAAGAGCGTACTTATGCACAAGGTTTTAATCAAACAATCAAGCAAAACACACTTTGCTATCACACTTAGACACTGTTCATACCACATGCTGACTAGAAATGATGGATTCAGTTAATGTATACAAATGAAATGTGGGTGACATCAAAGGGAGAGTCATGCCAGGGCAATGTAATAAAGAGTTAAAATCAGAGTCCAATAAAATCAAGAACTAAAGGAACTAATGAATTATTATTCAGAGGCGATATCAAATTTTAAAAAGGGATTATTTCTCCTCAACCTAGATCTAGATGAAATTTCACCACTGAACTTACAAATTACTGATACTAATGGTCACTTTTGAAGAGCGATCCATCATGTGATGGTCATATAATTTGAGTCATGAAAAGGTCAGTGTGTTTCAAAGGTCATACAGACAATGCTGTCATTATAGTAATGGAGGCCATAGAAAGTGATTTGGATGAAATTATTCATTCTAGATTTCCTAGATTTCCCTGATTACTATAGCATGATCTTTGCTGTTGCTAACATAGTCTTTGTCCTACCATCTCTCTTGCAATCCTATGTTTTTAAAACTGAGTTTTCAAAAATGTTTGCATTAGCTTTGTAGAGAATAAAATATTCCTGGCAATTACCTTACCCTAACAATATTCTATTTTCATATCACTGAAAAAGAGCACTCATTTAAACTCAGTATCTACATGTATGTGCTTTCTACTTCATTCCCAGGTACAATAAATTTAACAACTTTAAATTGATCGAACATACATGTAATTGCAACAGTTGATTTCATCTTTAAGACGATTTCATGGACACAGCCGGATAGAGTCATGTATACGGCAACACAATGAGGAAGTAAAATATAATACACGAGAAACAAGAAACTAAAACTACATGTAATTTATAGTACATTGATGCTGTCATTGAATACATTACTCATATAACTGCCATTCTCATTATTACCAACCCCTCTGAAATCTGTGGTTATTTAATTGGCATCTTAGACGTAAACACACATGTAAGCGCCCTCAAATTCAAACCATAAAACAGCACGAGGGACATGTTCTAGTACTACAATGATATAGTGCTGACTGAAAATAATTGATATTCTGATTTAAAGGGTAAAAGGATTTCATGTAAGATCTCAATATCTACTTCTAACAAATTAAAGCAAAACAGAAAGCAAAGCAAAAATTAAACCTACTATTAAGTCAGAATCCCATGCAAAAACCAAGGAATCAAACTTTATAATTGGTTTCCTCTATATTTCTAACAAAGTAAGCCAAACAAAGTCAAGAATAAAACATGGTAGCCTCTGTTTACAATATGATAGTTATTAATTAAATGCACAGACATAAACATGTACAGGAAACAGTGAAGGTTACAGATGTATATTAAAGTTTTTAAGGTTATTTTGTGGGTACCTCCATAGTAATTGTCCCTTTGGCTCCTGAAAAACAATATTCAGGCAAGTTTTTCAGCCAAGCTCTCTGATCACTTTGCTACAACATGGAATGCAATATCAAAAACATAATTTTAATTCTTTGCATTCTTTCTCATAATGAAGCAAGAAATCACATCTGCTAAGCTTTATCTATTACAAACATCAATTATGTCATGACACCCTATACTTACTTGTCCAATGGCATTGTTAATAGGGGAGGATGAGCCAAAATCTAACTGACGTTTTGCTCCTTCTACATCATCTGCATCATCTGTTCTCAGTCGTTGCCTAGAAACAGGGCTTGTATATCTTCCTCCGGTAGTGGTGGCAGCCGTTGAGTCCTCTGGCGATTCCTCCAGGGTTCTTGTTCTGGTTTTTGTTGATGCTTGTGGGTGACAAAATGTTCTTGCATCTTCTGCAGCCAGATGATGTTCAGCATCAAGTATTTGACCTTCTTCTCTACCAGACATAATATATGTACTTCCTCTCCCAAGAACATCCTTTGATGATGTTGTTCTAGTATTCTTTCTTGTTGCACCGCCTTGAAGCACTTGGTCCTCTCCTTCTCTAAGATGTCCCTCATGCAGCTCTTTTTCATCTGTCCTTGAATCAGGTTCATATGCTTGCCTTCTCTCTTGATGGGGAGATGCCTTTGGTACACCAAACCCTCTTTGGTCGTCACTAGGCACCATTGTTTGTCTCTGAGGCCAACTTCCAGAGACATTATTTCTAACAAACGATTCTCTTCCAAAATGGTCATCATAATCATCATACACGTTGTCCCTTCCTGTCTGGTGATGATGCATTTTCCCATGTCCTGCATATTCTTCTTTGTCCTTCACATCCCTTACTGTATGCACGTGGGGACCGCTCTTACCACAGGGCAGAATATCACATGACATATGCAAATGAGGGGTAACATCAGGTACTCTATTGGCTTTGTATCCCCTCTGGGTTCTAATACCCTGAATGTTTGGGCTCGCTACAGGTAACAGATCCTCATCTCCATCCTGCATGGTATCACTTCTTTCCTGTTGAAGACATGTAGTTTGATCAGCAGAAAGGGATCTGCTACCACTCTGGACACAAGACGACATCCCTCTTCCAGTCTGGGTGGATATGGATTGTGGGATAGGATCTGTCCCGGTGTGGGTTGTAGTGGTGTCTTTCACAGGCACCTGTTGGACATTGCTTGACACTCGAGCTTCTGTCAGGAGTCTCTGCTGTTGGAGCCTGCGACGGAAGTCAGCCAGTTTGGAGTCCGCATCTTCCTGAACAGTTTAGGATAGGTATAAGAAACAGTAAGTTGTCAGATTTCTCTATTCTTTTATATATTTATATTTGTCTTCTTTATGAAGGGTAGCATAGTCAGTGATTGAATTACTGTATTACAAAACTAAAAGAAAAAGTAACATTACACATGGGTAAGAAAATGATACAAAGCAACTGTTGAAACATTACCATTAAAGAAATACAAGAGTAAAAAATAACAACAAAAAACAAACTATACAAATTTAGTTTCGTAACTTTTTAATGTCGTTTGCTGAAAACAGTGATACTGCAGTTTTAATAATTATAACATTTCTCATCAAAGCCACTTGATTTAAATACTCAACCTGAAAAGAGACCCATATGTTCTGTACAATTTAAACCCACAAATACAAAAGGTCAAAGGGCCTGAAGTGAGACAAAACCTAAAAACTGGTACAGGTAGTTCTGATTTCTCAAATTTCTCAAAAAAGAGGTTTTCATTCTAATGTGTGAATGCCCTAAAACTACCAAAAGGAACCTATCAGTATCATTGACTATTTCCTCCCTTTGTACTATGACATTGTTAAAGCAAGAAAAACTATTCTATCATTCATCCATGACACTAAGAATCCTGTTTTTATATAATCCATGGTATATGCTACCTCATTTTATTCTTCTTTTTTTAATGAATATTTAAAAAATTTCTCTCATGAAAAAAAAGTATTAGTCATATGTTTAGCCACTAGCTTCACCATGTTATGGAAATCATGAATTAGCCACAAGAAGAAACATATCATTTCCCCAAGTCCAACTGGCTGCCATATTGATAAAAAGGGCCTCCCTCTTCTCCTCCTTCCTTCTTCTTTCAAACAGGCAAGATGCTTTATACTTTTTGTTTTATCTTAATCACCTTGCCTTACATAGAAAAGTAATAGTTGACATATATCACATACAGGTGTGTTCAAGGAAAAAACTCACATTCTTAGCAATTCCATCTCTTGTTGTACTAATATTCTCCGCCTGGGTCTGTCTGAGTGGACCTTGCGTCATTCGACCGGAAACTCTATGAAGGGCACCATCTTTAGCCTGTGCCATCCTTCGCCTCATACGCCACTGCTGAAGAATGTCCTCCTTTGGACGGTTAGGGCTCTGTGTGTAACTGAGATTAGCTGGGAACAGAGGGGGTCTTGGCAGATTCTCTTTGTCTGTGTCAGGAAAGGATAATGTGCATAAAATATTTTCAAAGTTTTAAAAAATATTCCAAATAAATGCCAGAGAATGTTTCCCTTTTAACCTCGAGGTTGCTCGGAACAGAGAGAGGATCTTGGCAGATTCTATTTGTCATATTAGGAAGGGCATGTGAAGCTGAAGTTGAATTAGGTAGAGATATGGAAATACTCTCCAGACTCTTTATCAAATAAATAAATAAAGACATATCATTCGAGCTGACATTTGAAAGAAACAACTACAGACACTCTATGATCATTCACCCTCAACAGCCAAAGGACACAATACAGTTTATAGTGTGATTATGATTAGAAATCTCTTTTTCATAATTATGTAACCATAATTATTAAATCAAACATCAAATCAAAATAATAGAAATATATCCCTAGTCCTCTTTTGAGGCGAGGGTATATCTGATATGTGAATATTATTCTACCCTTGACCACTATGAGATGGAGAATTTCTTTCATATTCTCATACCATCCTTATTAAGGCATGCAAAGTTTGAGTTGGGAGTGAAAAAAGTGATGATGGAAATCATCAAGATGACTTGTCTATAATATTCAACGTTATACTACATGTACCTGGATGTATTAGAACATTTATAGATAATGGAAATCTGTTACATGAACCCTAATCAATAATGCTGCTGGAAAGGTAAAATTGGATGATAATGCAAAGTCCTAACAGCTTACATGGCATGTCACCATAAAGTCTTGATGCTGGAAAGCAGTTTCCTAAATAAATGACATCAAATAATTAATGTGACATTGAAGGTAAAAATGGATGATAATGAAAATCTGAAAGGCTTAGCAAGCATCTTACCATGAAGTCTTGATGTATAAGCCTCATCACGTCCTGGAGGCGTAGTATCGTCTGCAATGGGAGAGCTGGTGCAGAATGATCCCACACCATCAGAGCTCACTGCTGGCTCACTGAGAACCGTCCCTTCACTGAAATCAAATAGAAATTAGAAATAGTTGGTATATTATCAGTAACATGTCATTAAAAATAAAAATATATATAAAGGAGTGTATCCCTAAGAGTAGAGAGGAAGTTGACGGATGATCCTGCCCTGTAAAAATCAGACCAGTCCCAATCTTACAAAGTGTTAGAGCTGATGGGGAATGATTCTTCATCATCGGACTCACTACTGGCTCACTGACAATAGTTTCTTCCATGATGTATCAGACAGGAAAATAATAACAATAATAATATGATGATCACAATTGCTGATAAACATGTGATTTTCAATACTTTGTGAGAGCTGAAAATTTCTACCATGCAATCAGTGTTGACTGTTCACTTCAGTACATTTCTTAGTAGACACATAATACCACATGGTCTCTACGCATCACTATAATAATATTACAAAAACTTAGTTACACATTCAAAAACAATTGTGTTGTCAGCTCAGATTTAAACTGAGCCAACTGAGAGATATTCCTTAAATTCTGTGGAAGTGTATTCCAAAGTTCAGGTGCTATCTTTAGAAATGCCCTATCCCCATATGACTTGGTCTGCACTGATATTTGAGAGAGAAGGTTTTTTGAATGTGGACTAAGATTGCGTTTGGGTACATACACTTGAATGAGTTCACGAAGATAAACAGGGGCGATGCCAAGTACACATTTGAATACAGTACATGTAATTTGTATTTAATCCTAGATCTTATGGGTAACCAATGATGTTCAGATAGGATGGGAGATTATGTTCATATTTACCTTTGCCTACTATGAGTCTAGCAGCAAAGTTTTGGATACGCTGTAATTTGCAAAGTAATGACTCTGGGATTCCAAAAAGCAGACTGTTATTATTATCTAAATGACTTGAAATGAAAGCATGAACTTGTTTCTTTGTTGTTTTTTGGTCCAGAAATGTTCCCAATTTACCAATGTTATACAGACCATTGGCAGCCACCTTGCAAATATTACTGGCATGACATGTCATACAGAGATCGTTTTCAACTGTTGTACCAAGATCACGAGCCTTCGGGACTGGCAAAATGGAAGAACCTGCAACATTTATGGAGGATAGGCCTGATGAACTTCTGTTGTGAGATTTTTATATGTACATAACTTCAGTCTTCATTTTATTCAATTTTAGACTATTTTGATTCGACCATTCCTTAAAGTCATTCAGACATCACATGTAATTCTAACTCAGGGATAACTGTAAGATTTTTTCACTCACTAATAAAATAAAGAGGTGAAAAATAGCATTTAATGACCCCTCTTAAGTTTTTAGAGATTAAGCATTAAGCTCTACATGAACTGTAACATCATCAACTCCATTCAACAAAATCCAAGAACACTGTTTTCATGCTATTCAGAAATAACACCCCTGCATCTTTTTTTTTCTTTCAGCCAATACAGGAAAAGTCATTATGCAAAAATATTGGACCTCTCTAGACTCATCTACCATTTTTCACATTTTACATGATACACTGTATTCTAAAAATCACTGAAATGTGACTCCTTTATGAATTCATATCAACTTGTAGCCTGTTAGCACAATAAATTGTGTAAATATAGCTTAATGTGTCTTTTGATAATTAAAGACATTACATTAAATGAAAAGATTATTAAACCAGCGATAATGTTTGCCATTCTTCTACTTATCCCTCTCTGATAACTAAAGAGACCCTACCTTATTTCAAGCAACTTTTCAGCTCTTCTCTGGATCTCTTCAGTCTCCCTATCAGTAACAGAAGAAGGCACCTTGAGTGACTGTCAAGATAAAAACAAGAAAATATATTCCTTACCAAATCAGATGTCTATACACATATATTGAAAGTCAACTGAACATGCTAATCTTTTATCAAAGTGTCATATGATAAATCCTGGAAAACACTTCAACCATTAGCAAGTTATTCCACAAAGTAACCAAAAGTCATGTCTCATAAAATTACATCTTATTGTGTTGCTAAATTTCACACTAATTTGATTTTGGCTATGAAGTGAAGTCGGCTAACTACAGCCCTGTCCTTAATCTGATATGTGAGTTGGAATGTGGAATAGAATTCACAATTTTAATACATTTTTGTCTCCTAACATCTTCTTTAAAGGAAAGCAATTTCTTTAAAAATAAAAGGGATTGATTTTTCATCATACTCTTCTAAACAAACTTACACTGCTTGATGATGTTGTAAGGGTCGAGACACCACTCACTCTCCTACTGCTACTGAGAGATGAAACTCCACTTCTAGAAAGCCCAGACCAGGACGATATCCTCCATGCGCCTCTTCCCCTAACCCTTCCACCAACTGTACCCCTCCTAGACCCTTCTACCCCCCTTACACCACCAGCAGGACCGGTACCATGGATGGGCGTGGTCTCTAAGGGTGCATGACTAGAGATGGAGGATGATGAGGGTTGCCGAGATGGAAGCGGGGGAGATGAAGATGAGGAGGAGAGCCACCAGAAGTCCTTACTACCGGTAGCTGGTTGCTGCGCCCGCTCTTCCCGGCTTTGGGGAGCACCAAAGCGAAACCGGTCTATGAGCCTTTTAAAGAGAGAGAAAAGTTGGTCAGTGCTGTTTTAATGGGCATCTCCAAGGAATCTCAAGGAAACCTTTTTAAAGTGGTCAATTAAGGTAGTCCCTCTGGTGAAAATAAGTGTCATGAATCTGTTTAGAAAGGTCATCTGTTCACGAGCAACTTCTCTTAGGATTGCTCTCAGAAGCGATTTAACCCATTGGATATGATCTTATTTTGACATAACATGCATTAACCATAGCCCAAGGCTTCATTTTCAATAGGTTTTTTTTTTTTTAATAGCTGCGATGTGCATTTGACAATGTGTTGATCATTCAATATATCAATGTTGCCTATATTTATGTAAACATTTTATTCACCAAAGCACATTTTGTACTGTAACAAAAACGAATTTGAACCGTTAAGTAATTTTGGTTGTTTCAGCAAATGCCTACACATTGAGCAATATGCAGCAATCTGAAGGAAAAGTAGAACTAAACCACAAAAAGGAGTTACACATTGTATTCCTAGATATACATGTATGGTAGGCAATATTTGTTAAAGAGCCTTTCTACAGTCTAGCAAAACTACATGCATGATATAGTCTGATTTCACTTCCTTTCATTTTCTTTCAACTGGGTATATTTGCATTTTACTTAAAAAGTGAGCTTCTTGAGGGCCCTATATGTACATGAAATGACTTTAGTGAGAAGTATTTATAAAGCAAGATTTTACCTAGCTAGAGTACTGTCGGGACCTTGTGTTGGTTTTTTCCCCCTGGCATCTGTCATCGGATCTGAAATAAAATAAAGCCATATTGACTGAAAATCTAACTCATCAAATTCTCTAAGAGAGAAACAATTAGTTTGAAAGATTCCATTATTCTCATTTTTTTTCACAATGACATACATGTCAACCAACCAAATGAACATAATGAACAAAAAACAATATAAGAAAAATCAAACAAATTTCATTTCATTTCTTTTTATTTCATTTTTTTTTCAACACAGCAAATTCAATAACAGGCTTCTTTATTTGGAAAGTGGGTTATTTGAAGAGCTGGTCACACAAATTCCTCAACAGATCTGTATACAATGAAACATGCTCTAATATTGCTCTTTGGATTCAATTTTACCATGGAAACCTGGCGACATACCTCACCCTGTACACTATCAGACAATGCGAAAGAAGATACTGAGCTCTATCTCTTAATAGCACCATTTGATTTTCATGACTTAAAGTCTTGCCCTCTCCAAATACAGTATACAACTAAAATACAAACATTACAATGACACAGATGCAATGGACACACATCACCGTGCTGTTCACATATATCTGTTGGCGTAATTGAAAGGAAGATCCTACTACAGTAGAACCCACCAATTAAGCATCATCTTCATTTAAGCGCATTTAAGTCAGAAGGTGAACCCTCCTGCACTGGATAGTCCTAGGACCAGACATCTGTCCAGATATATACCAAAAAGTCTAAAACAAACACCTTTTGTGCTTCTCTCCTTGAAACCTGCATTAAAATGAACCTGTATTTGGGCAAGTCCAAAGTATTTGTCCCACACTTCACTGATATCATCAAAGTTTTTAGAATACCAAAGAACTCTATCAATTTGACAGCCCAACTAGAGCTTGAATCAGAACACAAAACATGGAAAATGACGCATGTGGTGATATTTTTGTTCATTTTCCATTAGTTTTAGTTTGGGTAACATATCTATAGGAAAGCAAATGACCAAATACCTTGATCTTGGCTATCTACTGACAACACACTTACAATATTTTTACCACTTGAGTCATCTTTAAATGTAAATATTAGTGTACTACCTGTACCATGTAAAGCTGGGGATGGTCCTGACTCTGTACTATGGCTTGTACCAGCTGAAGTAGAGGAGACATTCTGGACCTCACCAGGACTCTCAATCGTTGATGGGCGCTCACTAGCTGGCCAAGACTCATCAAACTTGGAAGACGCATCGGCAGGTCTACAGGTATACCAGAACAGAAATTGCAATTTCAGAAATCATTCCCCTCAACAACAAACACAACACAGGATATTACATTGTCAACACTTGAATACCGTAAACATGCAGAGGGTATGCATGTGCTGATAGATAAAGGGATATTAATATTGCAACTTCCAAACCAATCCAATTTGAAAATGTGTAGAGCACCATAATATATACCTGCCTAATCAAACTCAATTGATTTCTTCCATAAGAAAAATTAAATTACAGAATAGCACTTGAAAGATACCGGAAGACTTCAAGTATGGGAGTGGTATTATAGGGGATGATATATTGAGAATTTTTCACTCTACCATCACCTCATAAGGGAAAAAAGGTAATCAAAGAAACAATTAGGAATTATCTCCTTCATAGAGTGCATGGTTCTGTGGATCTATATCAGAAGATGTATTCCTTGATCTTTACAAGACATTCCCTATGTAGCAAAAGCTTTTCAAAGTACACTTGATACAATGTTGGCATACTGCCATAGCTTAGTAAAGTGAGTTTGAAGCAAAGGTCGAACGGACTTGCACTGTTTTCCCCCACTCAGTTTTACACTTCATGAGATTGGTTGGTGGTCCTGCCCTCCTAACCCTGTGTCTTTCTCTACTTGATCTAACTTGCTGGGTGACCCCTGCTACATGTATGCCTGCCGGGGGAGGGGCTCCCATAAAAGAAGTTTCAATATTATTCCAAATTTGTCCCTACATGTACATGTATGGTAGGATAGAATAGTAAAATAAATTGTGTAAACTCTATTTTTACTAGACTGCACCTACCCTGGGCTTGGAGTGTCATGTGTTGGTAGTTCTTTTGCAAGCATGGTGTTTGATCCAGACAGGAACCCCTTCTCTCCTGGGCTAAGCTCTTTCCCTTTCACATGCTGCTGATCTTTACTTGCCCTGAGATGGGATTTTACTCTCTCTGGACTTAAAGATATCTGTTGAAATACATATATGTACAAATTTAGAATAAGAAGAGAACTGTTTTTTTTTTTTGATAATCTTAAAGCACTCAATGATAACTTTGAAAACATAAAACAGGTGGAGGTATTTATATTTATGTCACTCAAAAAAGATGCGATAACATACTGATCAATGTGGTAACCTTTAAATTGTTTATTATTAATATCTATATATATAGTGTATATGTACATGTATATCTTTTAATGGCTCTTTTTATCATCATCTTACACTACTTGTACATAATCTGATAATTTATATTTCATGAAAGAGCATGTCTAGTTGATCAATTATGAGTATTTTGTTCTTGTTTATGTTTTTAATGCTATACTCAAGATATACATACATGTACATGTATTGTTCTGTTTTTGTGTTGTAACTCTTATTATTATCATTATTATTACTTTTGTTCTGATTACTGATGTTATATTCTAACAAAGTATTGATGCATATGTCAATGAAGTGATAATACCTTGGATAATACCTTGGATGTAGGCATTCAAAGTTAAAAACTTATTTGCCACTCGTTGGCATCTGGTAAAGAATCTAGACTGGTACACTTTTAGTGGCGCTGTACCTCAGTAGACGAACATGGACAGGCAAAAGACTCTTCTGGATCAAATTTATATTTACTTGACAACCAAAAATTTAAGAAGTTGGATTTGAAAGTTGAAATTATTAAGTGACATGCTCTCTACCACATTAGAGGAAAGGTTGTTCCATTCATTGATGCATCTCTGTGAAAAAAAGGCATGTCTGAGCTTTGAGTAAAGTTGCTTCTTTTCAATTTTATACTGATGGCCACGAGTTCTGTTCTCATAATCCTATGGATGATCAATGAAGTGTGACTGATCACGTTCGTCTATGCCATGTATGATTTTGTAGATCTGAATCATGTCCGCTCTATGTCTATGACGTCTATAGGCAAGAGATTGCAAGTTCAAATGTTTTAATCTCTCCTCATAACTCAAATGTCACACTGGGTGTACATGTACTTGGCGAGTTGCTCTACATAATAGTATATACTAGCAATTTTAATTTTTTTTTAAATTTTAGGTGGCTGAGCTCTAAGGAACTCTAGCCCTTCTTTTTTTTTTCTTTTCTTTTTTTCTTAAGGGGGGGGGGGGGGGGGGGGGGGGGGGGGAGGGAGGAATTTCACACAACCGCCATCATACGTAGTACTGATCATAATAAATACTCACTCCTTTTGTTTTCTTAGAGAGTTTCTTGGGAAGTGTAGGATGGTAAAATGCTCTGGATTCTGGTACATCATAGAAGGGGTTGTCAGATCTGGGGAGGGGGGAATAAACGAGAGCTCATAATAATAATTAATAGACAGTGAAGTTAGACGTAATTACCAATACCAATTTACCATATTAAAAAAAATATAAAATGGTGGGCATGATGATGATGATGAATCCATCAATCATTGTCCATAAATGAGACATTAAAAGCTAATATTTTGATCTAGAATGGTAAGAAACTCTGTCAGCTCATCACTTACAACAGTTTTTATTCTCTGCTACCAAGATGCCAGGGGTGCAAACGTCCTCTTGTTGCCGCGATAATATTTCAAATTATGTTTCAAATGTTTCAAATTATGTTTCAAATGTTTCAAATGTTTCAAATTATGTTTCAAATGTTTCAAATGTTTCAAATATTTGGCTATTAGGCCTAGGCCAGGGCCTATAGCTAATATGCCCAGTAATCCTCAAATCATTCAAATTGGCAAGAATCCTACCTAGGATATTTTAAAAAACGGCAGAACGGAGGTATAGATAGGATTTGTATGGAGCGGAGGGATAAAGTGGCTTAATAAACTAAGTAATATCATCTAGTGCAGCAAGATCAATCGCTGTCAATTGCTCGTGGTCTAGTGGTAAAGGCGTCTGGTCAGACTATCTGGAGTATTCTCTTTCTACACTGCACTCGCGTTTAAGGTCCCGGGTTCGAATCCCGCTCTTTCTTGCTGATAATTTTTTCAGTTATGGATCGATAACGATAGCGTTTATTCCGCTATAGGCCTAAATAACTATTATTACTAATAATTTAGTATTAGGCCTAAAGTTAGGGCCTAACTGAATTTCAACAATGAAAACCAAGAAACTTGACTAATTATTCACTTGCTCGGGCAGATTTAATGGAGGCTGGGCATAATAACGACTTTGGTCAAATGTTTCAAATAATGTTTCAAATTATGTTCAATTTTCTTTGAGAGAGAATAATAAAAACTTCTGAAAACAAAAAAAAAATACTCAACACGACTTCCGAAATCGGAAGACTGTCGAACCGGCAGGACATCATTTTTAATGTGTGGGGCAATACCTAAGCAATCGAAATTGAAATCATAAGACACGTAAACGATTCATAGGAGTTACTTACTTGTTCTTTTCATTAGTGAACAACGCAGACATTTCTTTTCGAGAAGGACCTTGTTAATTTCAACAAACACTGGCTTTAGACGTAAAATAACTAAAAAGTACATCTCTCTGACAACGGCAACGAATTTCGTGCTACAAATTTTGTTTGTAAATACCGCTTCTGAAAAATTTTAAGTCGAACGCCCTCTGCGGCGCGGGCGAGTTGAAGCGTGTCAAGAATTTGAGACGATTGAACATTTTATTTTTATCTTGTTCAAAATACATGTACGACAGGCCCGTAATTGGAAAAAGTGGACCTTTCTGAGGGAGCGAAGCGACCGAGTAGGGGTGTCGGGTCAGGGGGTGTGCCCCTACAAGGATATGGGCATGAGCGTAGTCAAAATTTGACAGGGGGTGGGTCAAATGTGAAGCCCGAACATATACTACTACTATGTTGGATTCCAAATACTGCGACAGAAAAATAAAATGTACTTTTAAATGGCAAAATTTTATTTCATCAGTCACCAATAGGTGAAATGTAAAGCTATATCTCCGGTCATCTAGCTGCAACATGTAGGAATCATTCATATTGATAAAGTTTTAGGAAGTGAAGCGAACGGGGGGGGGGGCACTTTGCTGTTCTTTTATAGAAAATCAACCCTAATTAATATCTGGGCGCCATGGTGATAGGGCAGTGAGGTGCCGAAAATTGTCATAACATTGAATATTTATGGACCTCGCTGCATGAAACATCTCGTTTGTAAGGTTTGCGAGCGAGCGAAGCGAGCGAGGAAAATGCACTTTACTTTTCTGTTGCGCATTTCAATAAAGAAAGTGGACCTAACAAGTATTTGGGTTTCATGGCGATAGGGCAACGACGTGCCTGAATATTGCAATAACTTCCTATGGAAATATTCATGGACCTCGCTGCCTGAAACTATCTCATTTCTAAGATTTGCGAGCGAGCGAAGCGAGCGAAGAAAAATGCACTTTAATTTGTTGCTCATTTCAATATAGAAAGTAAGGTAACCCTAATTTCTAGGCGCGGTGGCGATAAGGCAGTGACGTGCCCGAAAATTGTCATAACATTGAATATTCATGGCATATTACAATAACATATACTATGGAAATATTCTCGCTGCCTGAAACTATCTCGTTTCAGAGGTTGGTGAATGTGCGACGAAAACGCACTTTACTATCTCCCAAATGTTTCCAAAACACCCCAAGTTTCCAAAAAGTCGATGTTTATAAAATACTCTCATGGCACTCCGGTTGAACAGGCTGTATTAGAGGGCCATAATTTAAGGGCTTGAATGACTAGACCGGGTCCACCAGGAGTACTCCATGCAATTTGAGAGCAGGAAAATTTTTCATTTTAAAGTGAACAGAGACATTAAATACCCCTCTCTCTTTTCCATATCTCATTCATTTTCGTCAGATTTTATTCGAATTCGTCCGACCTGGCAATCCGCTGCAAAATTTTATTATCAAATCCATCTTTGGGAAGTCGATTTCAAGAAATTGTCATTCAAATTCGTCACATGGACAAGACCTTACAATGAGCGGGTGACGATTTGAATAACTCTTTATACTCTTTCAGTCTTTGACAAAATCGATAGCAAAATGAACAATAAATTCCGAAAATGAATGGCCAAAGACGTATATTGTCTAGGCCTTATTATTAAGATGCAGGACAATAGCAAGTGTTCAAATTGAAGGAAACCCGGCTGGAAACGTTATTATCTCACATTATTTTCCACTTTCCTTCCTCTCTCCCCTTTCACGTGACCCCCTTGTGCACCTCTCCCCTATCGAAACCAGTTGGTATGGAAATGTTTTTAATAATTTAACCTAAAAAATCACTATTCTGATGTCACTTTGGATAATTTTTTTTCGCCTAATGATTCTTTTTGTTGTTGTTGTTGAAGCAGATTTCTGCTCGCCAGTTTGGGGGCGATACTACAAACAAATTTGAATAATTCTTTGAATGACGCTTTGAAAGAAAATCGATTGCAACATGGCATAATGTACAAAATTCGAAAATGAATGGTGAAAGACGACATTGGTTAATTATAGATTTGCCAGATTAGGAAGTTACGGGACAAAATCAAAATAAAATGTATTAAATAGATGGAAAGACCGATATTTTATCACTTTATTTTCCCCTTTCCATCATCTCTCCCCTCGCTTCTTTTTTTTATTTTTTTTTTTTTTAAGCGGACCTCTGCTCGCCAACGGGGGGTTCGAACCCCCTGAACCCCCCCCCCCCCTTAGTTACGGGCCTGTACGATAAAGGGAGACATCCCTTAAGGCTTAAAGTACGATAGGATTAACTTGAAAAATCCTAATCTGAAACAATAATTGATGTCTAACCCAATTTTCACTCGTCAATTATTGGGTTTTATATATATATGATACTATTCGTAAGAGATAGCTTTTTTTAAGCTATCCGTTGATTCTCTTACATAATTGATATTGAAGTAATTTGGTAAAGAGACAAATTTGCGGTTTTTCCATGAACAATTGGAATTAAATCCCCCTTTTTTTATTTCCGATTGATTGCTTGCGTATCTTGATATTATAGTGAATAATTAGGAATAATCACGATTGATAGCTTTCTAACTTAGGAGATGGGATAGTACTAACATCTTACCATACCAATGATGACCGTTAAAGTTCACACACACACACACACACACAAAGTCGTCGTCGGCTTTCCGAAGCCTACGCCAAACCTACGAAAGTGACAGGCGTGAATAATCTGAAGAGATTGAGGAGCGCCATCCATACCATGAACCAACCAACCTAATAAAAAAAAATACTAGTATTATAATATTTTTGGTAAAAATCAAGTCATCAAATAAACATATAAAGAAAAAAGATAGTGACAAATCAATAAAAAAAATATATATATTCAGGCCCTGGAGAATAATGGCTGAATAGTTGAGTGTATTTTTGCCAATACAGCTGAAATGGCAACCTGTATATTCATATTTATGTGACAAATTTAGAATACAAGGATAACTATTTTTTGGCAATCTTAAAGCACTCAATGATAACTTTATAAACATAAACAGTTTAGAGAGGTTCATATTAATGTCACTCAAAGAAGACGCTTTCATAAAAGAATTTGCAAATTTTTGGCGATATAATAGTGATCAACGTGGTGACCTTTACATTGTTTATTATTAGACATATATATTGTGTGCTAGTGTATATTTAGCTTTCTCTCTCTCTCTCTCTCTCTCTGTATATAGTAATGTATATATTATAATTCTTTTAATGGCTCCTTTTCTCATCACCTTACACTACCTGTAACTAATCTGACGATTAATATTTCATGAAAGAGCATACATGTTTAGTTGATCAATTATGATTATTTTATTTTTGTTTTTGTTTTGAATGCTATAATTATTGTTCTGATTATCTTCAGTTCAGTTCATTTATTTTCCACAAAATTGACTGAAATTAAAACATCAAGAACAAGTATATACATATACATAAACACTATATAGAAGATAGATAAAAAGCAGCAAAATAAGTCAAAGTGTGGGGGGATTGACAAAGGCCAATTGACCTAAGATCAATCCCCCAAAACATCGCAATATAGCTAAAACTTCAGAATATAATGTGCATTATTGTTAAGAACAATGAAATACGAAAACTAATTCTACGTCAAAAAAGAAACAACAAAAGGACATAACAATGAGAGGCAAAAAGATGAGTATCAAAGTCTCAGGAGATACAGCTTATTTTCGTTTAAAAGATGAAAGTGTCGGACAACCTTTAATTTCGTCAGGTAGAGAGTTCCATAATGTTGGTCCGTATATATGTCAATATTATCATGTCAATGAAGTTCAATGAATTATACATACATACATAATTATCTAAAATCAAATGAAGTATCAACATTGCTGTTTTATGTAAACTGATGACGATGAAATAAAACATTCAAACAAAATCAACCAACTCTTGGAAATGATATTGCAAAGTTATGAATTTTTGGAATTCGGGTTTGATTCCATCGTGAGCCCCCCCCCCCCCCCTTCTCACTTTTATTTCCCTCTTTCTAGCTCTCTCTCTCTCTCTCTCCCAGCTCCCTTTCCTCTATGATTTTAATCTCTCACTCTAGTTTAAAAGCGCATCAGTTCCATTGAGATTTTCTAAAATTGGTTTTCAACGAAAGAGAAGGCCCCATCGATAGTTTGCAACGACCAATAGAACGAGATTAAGAGGCTAATTTTATTAACCATTTGTATTTTTCTAGTCAAACTGTCAACTAAACATTGACATTCGTATCCACATCGCATACAATATAAAGCTACCTCACGATAGATAGGCCTATTGTCCCTCCCCCCCCCCCCCCCCCAAAAAAATGAAATTGAAAAATCGTCTTACCCCTGGCCAGGGTCATATTTTTAATTGGGCTGATAGAAATTGCGTTTCATATATTTAATATGCAAACGTACTAGCAAAAGGGATAAAATGCGCACTGATGATATAGTCGGCTTTCGAATTGCAGTGTACATTGTGTAAATCATCTTGGGAGGCCATGACAAAGGTAGACGACTTTGATTTTATTCATTTATTTTAATAGCACATTACAAACAATAACAATGATCAAACACACTGAATGCACAGCCTTAACTTGATAATGTACTATAACAACCCAACGTAGGGCAATGAAAAACTAGGATTATAACGTTTCAAAGTGCTCCGACTTAATGTTTGGGAAAAAGTTTCTTTTTTTGAGATTTATACATGCTCCCGAAAATGGTAATTTAAATGATAATTTTGAATATACAATGTTGCAGTAATCCTTTCCCGGCGTGTTTTACAGAACAATACTAGTAACAGCTGGCTACACACTGATCGCCATCAAAATAAAAATCAATATTCGGTACACTGTAAAGATGTAAACAAGTCCTTGAAATATTTGATACAATTCATCAGAGGCGTGAACTTTCATTGTAAGCCGCTATTCTTGCTTATATTTTTGTATTTTTAATGGGTATAGAATACTAATTAAGCTAGTTCAGTACTTTAGCACTGTCATAAACTGAGTTGGGGCAGAAAAATAAGATCTTAACCCGCTAGAAAAGAGTAGGCCTATACGTTCCACTGACTGTATAGGCCATACATTCTAAAGAAAATAATTGCAAGTGCTAGGTTTTATTGAATTTCAAGACATGCATTATAATTTATTCCATAGGTTTGATTTATCTTCATAAGAAATGTGCACTGAAGAGAAGTGTGACATTAAAGGTTATTACATTAACTCTATAGGGCCTAATATCTAACATGTCGAAAAAAATTGAATGTTATTTTAATATAATATTGTTGAAGTTATCATAAAGGCAGACAGTGTTATTGTGTGATCAAAATTAAAAAATCTTTTTAATGATGTCCTTGTCCATCCTACTGTGTCCTTTGCTGGACACGTCACTGATATATTTAGCTATAGGCGGTAGGTATGTATGCCTATGTATGCCCGATATGTCTATATCGTACAATATTATAATTTATGTCAAAATGATAACTTTTATTGTTAATTTTGACGTCGATAACAATCCTGCATGGTTCGACAATAAACGGCATTAATTGAAATTGACTAATCCTTGTACGAGTCAGAATTTTTTTCTGGCGTAAGATGTGACTTCAACACAGAGGTTAATTACAAGAAATCAATGCAGTTCATCATACTTTGTGAATTTTAAAAGGGCAGTCAGTGGTATAGCCTGCATGGAGTCATATCTATCTTAAGAAACATATGATTTGATCTTCACTTAAACTGATATGTATACACAGTGGGGCACTAAGAGTACAATAAAACGGAATCCTCCCAATAAGGAGAAGTGGGTGGCAGGCCTCCATGCTTTATCCCCTATTTATAAGACTAGCCCTTCAAATTCGGCGGTTACGCCAGCTTTATTTTAAATTCCATTATTATTCATGATATGCCACTGATGTTAAATGTACATGTATTAATAAATTCATAACAGACCTCTGTTATTGCTCGATTATATTTTACAATTTTTTACAAGTATTTCATTTGTCGTGCTCTCATATCAAATGGAAAAAAATAGTTTTGCTTCAATCGTCCTTCATTACAAAAACATAATGACATAAATTTAGAGTTAGTTTGTTTCGTTGCCTTCCGACTTTCGACTTAGCCAATTCCGATTACCCCATTCAAATATTCCTAATTATAAAAGTGTACATACGAAAGATGCTTGTGAATGACTAATAATTATGGCATGTATACCGTATGCCTAAAATTCCAATGATTTGGCACTGTATACAGGTTTTAAAAATGTCTGAACGCATGACATTTACGAAAGAAAATTGTTTTATGATCTTTGTTCCATTTACAACAGTTTTATGCTCGATGATTGCATCATTGTCTTAAGCACTATAGCGTAACAAAACGGGGGGCAAATTTTGGAGGGTTGGCGAAAAAGAAAATTAAAAAATCCTGGTTACGCCACTGGCGTTAAGTAATCACTTAGTCCGGCCTACATTTCTACAATTAAAATGATTTGTATACAGGTTTAATAAATGTCTTAACGCATGACATTTAAGAAAGTAATGTCTTCATAATGTTTTGTTTTATGGTCTTTGTTCCATTTACAACAGCTTGCTAGTGAATGCTCGATGATTGCATCATTGGTTTAAGTAATCACTTGTCAATCGCTTTCCAAACGTTATACATGTCTTTAATGGACAGCTCTATCTTCACATAGTCGGATTCTGGAGCTACTGATGCAGATCTGTTTGTACCGTCAACAATTTTGTGTCGTTCCATATACCACGTCTTCCTCTCCACGAGAGCACCACCAAGTTTTTCCAAGAGAATACCAAAATAGACATCATCCCATGGAACTGCTATCGGCATCTCCAAAGATGTTTTGTATGCTCGGTGACAGACGTCTTTTGACATGATGTATCCATGGCCTTGGGGATATACTGGGTACACATTCGATGGCCACATTTCAACCGGTGTGTACCATTTGGAATTTGGTTCTCTGATAGGTCCAACGCCCTCTGTCCGTTGACCGAGAGCGAAGTTGGAGCGATCTTTCGCTGGTATCTTCTCGAGGTCATCCACGAGATGGACAATGTCGACCATGACATCGTCATCCGTCGACATCACGAAGTGGCTGTTGGTACAGAAGGTAGACGCCCACTTGAATCCCATGATAAGCTTGGTGGTGAGGTTGTAGTACGAGTCGACAAAATCTTCCTGCAGAATGTCCCCATAAGTCATGGATTCTTCGACAATCTCCTTTTGCCTCGCCTCGTCATCGTTCGGGACTCCGAGGAGGAACACAATTTTGCATGAGACGTCGTGCTTCGCGACTCCGTGTATGTATGTCCTCCGCACGGCATTTCTAAGTTGTAAATTACCTGGTGCGGACTTGACCAAGACGAGCAACGTGAAGTTTCTTAGAGTATCCTCATTTTCAGTAGTTTCAGCGCACTTTCTCCGCGGGTTTAGCAGGTATGGATACAGATGCGGATCAACTTTACGTTCCCAACGGATACGTTTCCGCCAACCCTTCATGCTGGCTATGGGATTATCATTCCTTGTCAGTTCAAATTTTGATTTCAGGTGCTTGACCTTCCGCGGAACATTCAAGAAAAGCGAGGCCCTGTTAAGTCCAAGATTGAAAGCTTTGTTCTCCCTTTTAGAATTTTCGTCTTTTAAACTTCTGATGTAAAGGTACACAGAAATCCCTAAAAAGATGAGAATAGCGCGCCATTTCAAAGCACGAGATCTAGCCATATTCCTACTTTTTCAAACCCGAATTATATCGGGAAATATTTAAGCAGTAAATCGAGATTTCTGATTCTGGAAAAGTAAGTCAGAAAATCAAAATAGTTGACCGATTCCATTTCGCCAATAAAAATTAAATCGAGATTTGGCCTACGTGCTCATTCATAAAAGGGTGCGTTCTAGTTTTAAAATGGCAACGATACTTGGCAATAGCTAAATGCATTAGAGTTTTCATAATTTCATAATGCATGGTAAAATATCCATTGAGAAATCTACGTCTGTTTTCAAGGTTACAGACTTATCGATTTTCCTATCTCTGTCTCTCTCCGGAAGCCCCTCTCTCCTTTTGCTTTTTTTTTAAATCTCCTTTTTCCCCTCTCGCTCTATATCTCCTTTTTCTTCTTCCTCTCTCTCTCTCTCTCTCTCTCCCTCTCTCCCTTTCTACCCCTCCCAATCCATTTCTTTATTTTTATTTTCTTTATTATTTTGAACTATACCTAGTGCGGACTTGACCAAGACGAGCAAGGTGAAGTTACTTAGAGTATACCCATTTCAATAGTTTCAGCGCACTTTCTCCGCGAGTTGAGCAGGTATGGATACAGATGCGGATCGACTTAGTATCCCAACGGATACGTTTCCGCCACCCCTTCATGCTGCCAAGGGATGAAAGCTTTGTTTTTCTTTTTAGAAGTTCCCTTAATTGTTTCGACTTGTGATGTAAAGGTATACAGAAATCCCGAAAAAGATGAGAATAGCGCGCCATTTTACAGAACGACATATAGCCATATTTCGACTTTAGACATCCCGAAATATATACGCTAATACTTTAGCAATAAATCGGGAGTTCTGATGCTCGTTCACGAAACGATGCGTTCTATTTTTAAAATGGCAATGATACTGGGCAATATCTGAATGCATTAGAATTATGATGATTTTATAATGCATAGTAAAATATCCGTTGAGAATTCAAGGTTGCAGACTGATCGATTTCCCTGTCTCTGTCTCTCTCTCTCTCCGAAACCCTCACTCTCCCCTTTTTTCTTTCTTCTTTCTTTCCTCTGTATAGCTCTATCTCTCCCTTTCTACCCCCCCCCCCACCTCTCTTTCTCTCTCTCTCTCTCCTTTTCTATCCCTCCCCCATCTATCTCAGTCTCCCTCGCTCTTCTCTTTCTCTCTCTTTCTACCCGGTCTCTCTCTCTCTCGGCCTAGATTTCTCGTTTTTTCTCCTCTTTCCTCTATTCTCTCCCCCTCCCCCCCCCCCCCCCTCGTTCTATTCTGCGTCTCTCTCTCTCTCTCCCCCATCTCTCTATTTATCTCTCTCTCTCTCTCTCTCTCTTTTGTCTTACGTAGTGGCGTATCGTGAGTCCGGCCATTTCGGGAGCACTGGTATCATGGGGGGGGGGGGGGGGGTGTGCGGAAAGGGGTCCTATCGTCTTCTTTTCTCGTTCTCTTCCTTCTCCATTTCCTTTTCTCTCTTTTCCTCTTTTTCTTTCTTTTTTTCCGCCATTCGATTGAGGGGGCATGTGCCCCGTGCCCCCGGAAGCTACGCCACTGGTCTTACGAACTGCACTATATGCCTTGATGTGCATCAGACAGATGGATTTTTATTTTTAATTTTTTTTTTACTACCTCTTACGTCAACCTTCAGAGTCATGTTCGTCGACCCAGCCCAAGTCATATAAATCATGCAAGGCATCTAGCGGTCATTTGGGCCAGATTATCATCGCAATATCACACACGAGTAATTCGGGGGCCCATTTAGAAACACGTGTTAAAGAGAAGGTTGAGTTCTGGGAAAGGTGGAAATAATTTTTGAGCTTTCTCATTCCTTTCATGCCAGTTTGGAAGAACATCATAGTAGAAATGTCCCCTGAAAAAAGTGCTCTTCAAATGCCCTCGTATTTAAAATATGACGAGAAATAGCTGAAGTGTTCGGGCCAAACATTCATGCCACATGTGTGCGCAGTGCATGTGCTTGTCAGCAAGATTGGGTCAATTTCTTATCATTTCGATGATTCTACAACGTCACATTATTCACAACTTTGTATGTAGACATGATCAACCTTTCCCAATTGCTTTGAGTCAGTTTCTTTCACAAATGTAATTGCATGATCAAAACTAAACTTTATCTTTAAATTGAAGCGCATCAAAAATTCATATTTCAGTAATCTCTCAACGTTCAAAAATTATTATTGCATGAACTCAAAAATATTGAGATTTAAGAAAAATACATGTTTGTAATAATTTTTAATGTATATTCTATCGTAAAGCCATATTTTTCCTGATTTTTACAGATAAATAAATACCCTCTGTCAGTGTATATATATGCAAAAACATATATATATATATATATATATATATATATATATATATATAACTTGGTTATTCTTTGTCATTCGGTACGATTAACTTTATTATTATTTTGTTTTTATTATCTTTATTTCTTTTTGGTTGCGTCCATTGTCGGTCGCATCGGTATGACTGGGTTAGTCTATGCTGTATCGCAATCGTCTATCATTGTTGACGGTAGATTCGAAAAGGCTTTTTGATTCCGTTTCACATAATTTTCTGCAAATTGTTTTGACATCATTCGATTTTGGATCATCATTCTGTAAGTGGGTAAGGACTCTATAATAAGGCTCAAAGTTGTGTATTTAATGGAAATATGTGAACGGGATATTTTAGTATCAGTAGAGGAGTAAGGCTGGGAGATCCCCTCTCTCCTTATCTTTTCATATTATGTATTCAATTCGTCAGGATCAAGAAATTCATGCAATCAATTTTGAATAAGGACATTTCAAACAAATATTATATGCAGATCACATGACACTTTTTTGTCAAAGATCTTGAATCGATTAAAAATTTATTTCAACGTTTTGCTAGTTTATCTGGACTAAAAATGAATAGACACAAAACTTATAAATGGTGTCAGTGATAAAAGTATTAGGTATATATGTTTCATTAGATATAGAAAGGCAGAAACAACTGAACTACAAAGAGATTCTGAATAAAATTAAAAGACTGCTCCGTTACTGGAAACAAAGGAACCATACTTTAATAAGAAAAATCCAGTTAATGAAGAATTTTGCTTTATCAAAGTTAATATATGTTTCCTCACTTATGCCAGTACCTCAGTGGGTTTATGAAGATATTAACATGACTATCTCTGATATTTTTATGGGGTGGGACGGATAAGGTTAAAAGAGAGGTACTACATTTAGACTACAATAAAGGGGGGTTAAAACTGACGGACTTTCGATTATTCATCCGCTCTCAAAGAATCACTTGGTTTAAAAGACTCATACTGGGAGAATCAAATATGGGTTGGAAACGTTACTTCAGACATAAAACCAGGAAAGTGGGTGGGCTGCTCATTTTTTTTTCTAATATTAAATTGAATGTGCTTAATCTCTCCGTTCCAGCTTTTTATAGAGATAATATTGAATTATCGTTTTGCACCAATTAAAGAAATTTTGTTGAAAAAAAAAAGAAGGTAATAGAAGAAATGAGATTTTATTCAACAATAAATGTGTTCGTGTTGTTTTGGAAAACTTGTTTCATAAAAATATATTCAAAATACATCATATTGTAGATGAAGTAGGGAATTTGAAGTCCATCAATGATTTATATCTAGTCCCATACTTAGTATGGGACTAGATATGACAGAAATTAATTTATTACAAAATTTGTTTCATTCTGTACCTTCCACGTGGAAAAACTTTTTGAATAAGAATGACTATCCTGATGAAGATACAGAATTAAATTTAGAATTTTGTTTTAATGAAAGTTGTCACTGTGGGACATAACATCAAAGCGAATATACACAGTTCTGTTAAAGGGGTACTCAATCGCAGATTGTGGACGTTTTTATGCCGCGAGAGGGCACCGTGTTCGTTACCTGATCATACCGCTGACCGGTGGGGCTGCCCCACAGAACTCCTAAAGACGTCTTTAGGAGTTCTGTGGGCTGCCCGGTCGGACAGACTAGTCGCTGCGCAACATATGCCAGAGGTAAAAATGCCAGAGGAAAAAATGCCAGAGGTAAAAATGCCAGAGCAAAAAATGCCACAGATAAAAATGCCAGAGGTAAAATGGCAGAGATAAACAAGCGATGGGTGATGTCAGGAACAAAAAGTATAGAGGGAAAATATGCCAGCTACATACTAGGAGAATATAGGTGAAAAATCAAGAGGTGAAATATAAAGAAGGTCAAGAAGCAGACCTGACATCTGCTTGTATTTTACTTTTTAGATTATATGGTTTGACCACGTTTTTCTTGTCGAACTATTGGACTCTGGACTCCAGATCGTAGACCCAGCTTTTTTTAATCGACGTACGATTTCATTATCCCGAATGGAATTTGGAACGAGAAAGAAGTCTGCAACTGAATTTTAGGTTTAGAGAAGGGAAAGGAGGTATGCAAAAATGACATCACCCTAATGTGGGACAGTCCTTTGAAGCTTTGAAGCTACGCGTGTGTGGATGTTGCGGGTTGAGGGAGGTGGTGTTTTAATGAAAGTGTGTGGTGGATTCGGAGTTGTTGTGCGTTTGTTTAGCATTATGTCCGAGGACATTTTCGGACAGAGAACAAAAAAAATATCATGACAACAATGGTCCTCGGAAGGCGGACAATAGTCCTCGAACGTCGAACAATGAATTTATGCCTTATTCCGTCGACTGTCCGAGGACGAGTAACAATAGAGGAACAATAGTTGTCCTCGGAAGTAAAGCCATGTAAACGTGTGTGTGTGTGTGTGTGTGTGTGTGTGTTTATTATGTTTGTTTCTTTTTTTTTTGTTTTTGTTTGTTTGCTTGTTGTTGTTGGGTTTTTTTTTGGGGGGGGGGGGGTTACAACACCTCCACTCCACTTTCCTTTTCTCTCTTCTTTTTTTTTCTTTTTTTCCTTATAATTCTTTTGTCTCTAGACAGAAGTAGAAGTATACATGATATACATAATTTTCCCTTGATTACTGTATCATTATGATAAGGTATAACTTGTAAATATTGCATTTCTATTCATGAGAAAATGTATCATAACTTTGTATGGAATGTGAAACTATTACTTGCAGTTATGTTAATGTGAAGATTAATTTGCACTTATGTATGTATAAAACGTGAAACTTTACTTGTAAATTTGTTCATGTCAAAAATTTATTTGTAATTTTGTATGAAATGTAAAACTTCATTTGTAATTTTGTTTGAGAGAAAAGAATTAAAAAAAACCTTGTGAAAAAAATGCGCATAATTACTAATGCCTCAGTCACACCGCCTGACCGAATCCGACCCGACCGATAACCGATCAAAGTTTGGCCATTCAAGATAATATTATTTTGTTCTGTCTGTTGTCGGTGTGGTGTCGGTCTCCTTGATTAGACTGCATGGGATATTATTGTATTTCAACAGTACCCCGGTTGTTGTTAATAGCTTTCAGCTTTTCAATGCTAGGCAGTATCGAAAACGCATACTGTAATCGTGGATACATTAATTATGCAAACTGGTCTTTCGGTAGTTTTAGGGGACCATGTAGAGCCCACAAAAATCAACCACAAATGTAAAAATAACCACAAATGTAAAAACATTGCACCCGCAAATGTCAAAATAACGACAAATGTCATTACATGTCAACCACAAGTCTAAAAATTACGACAAATGTAAACAAACAAAAAAAAATCGCCCACAAATGTAAAAAACATTTCGTCTACAAATGTCATAACATGTCGACCACAAATGTAAAAACTCATTGCTTGCATAATGCACCTATGTAAGATAACTTATTATGGTAAATTGCCATTTGGTATACTGATTTCCACTCGAAATCTGTTTTATTTCACCAATTTTATTTTGTAATGTTAGCTCAACTCTATATAATGTACATATGTTTTGTTTAGTAGTTTTCTCCCTCTCAAACAATGAGTTTGATTAATTAAACGAAAATCATTTTAAAAAAGATATAATATTGTACCCTTCTTCGATTAGGGGGTCTACATCACACAAGCTAAGCTTTTTAGTAGATCCCTCCACATATCCTTTTGTCATCTTTCTTTGTCATATCCATGTATTCTCTGTTTTTGCAGTGTTTGTAATTTGTACATATTGCTGTAATTTCATTGTAAATGTGGAATCTGAATAAAATCAAATCAAATCAATCAAATCAAACCAGGAGTTCAGTGACCTTCTTGAGTCTGCTGTTAGTAATGAAATCGAAAAGAAAATGAATGAGATACTGACAAGACTAGAAGTTTAGTTGAAGGCGACGTCTTGGATCTGCAAAGCAAATTTGAAATGAATAATTAAAAAAATTAAAAACGTGGAAGGAAAGATGACACACTGTGATAACTTCGAATTTTCAGTATAGATGAGATCAAAGCGGAGAAAACGGATGCCAACGTTGTCACAATATCGATCGCTCTCTCCGTGTTGGGAAAGTAAAAGATCTGCCATCTTCAGCAGCATCAGCTCTACCAGGAGCAGCAGCATCCGAAACTGGAGTGGAATCCACCAAAGAAGCAAAGAAATCATGACCAAGATCAATAATCGTGAAGTGGACAAGCTATAGGAAAAACAAAGAAATTTTGGATAACAGGAAAAAACTAAAAAAAATACTGGAATATCGATCGTAGAACACCTGACTTCAAGGAAAAGAAGTTGCTTGCAGTGACCCGTGGTACCGAAGGAGTACTGGCCGCTTGGTCTTCAGATGGACGTATAATTGCCTTGGTTCCCGCTAGTGGAGGAAAATGTATCAAGAAACTTATCACCAGTGAAAGTGACCTTCCTCATATTGTAAATCAGTGAATATTATTGCCATGAACTTGCCTCTTGAAAACTATGTGATAACAAATTTGATTGCAATCCATCTACTCCTTATCTATGCTTTGTCATGTATATATATATATATGTAAATTTACATATTTTGTCTCATGTTCAAATGTTAATGTCCTTTCTCTTCGATCTCTATTATGCTTTTTACATTCTTCTTGTAAGTCGTTATGACGAATGTCTCATTGGGATGTATATGTAGTAATGTTGATAATAATACCCTTGGAAATATTTTAAAAGAAAACGAATCTAACAATGCTTATTTTGATATTGATACCTTCAATGCAAAATATGGAGTAAGAACAAACAAATGTCAATCCTTCGCTCATTTTATTTGCAGAAGACTTTCTAAAAACTTTGAAATTTTTTAAATACTGGTGAATAATTTAAAACACAAATTTAAATTAATTGGTTTAATTGAAACCTGGTTATGTGACACATCACCAGTAAATATGTTTGATATAGAAAACCTTTTTTATATAACAATCGACAAAATGAACGAGGTGGCGGTACAGCTATATATATTGACAGTTCGCTAAAATTAAAACAAAAAAAATAACTTTTATAACAGAATCAATTGAAAGTCTTTTATTGAACTAGATATTAATCACAATAAGAACACAGTTATTGGAGTTATATACCGTCCACCTGGACAATCGCTTGAAATTTTTCTAAACGAATTCACTTCACTTCTATTCTGAATAAAGTAAATGCAATTTCTCATAACTGTTTTATCATGGGGGACTTTAATTTGGGTTTAATGAAAATAGGATCTAACACACATGTAGATACATCTTTTGATCTTTTGTACAGTTATCCATTCTATTCAATTATAGAATGTCCTACACGTATTACATCATCATCTGCATCACTTATCGATAATATTTTCACAAATTATGGAAACCATATGAGTTCTGGTATCTTGATAACTGACATTAGTGATCACTTGCCAATATTTACAATTTGAACCTCCTCGTATATGCAAGAAGATCATGATATACCAAATTTAATAAGGAAACGTCATATATATATATATATATACGAGTCGAACTCGCAATTGTTTTCTTCAAAATTGTATGAATTGTGCTGGAATATATATGATTATGATGATGTTAACAAGACATATGGTAACTTTATGAGGATATTCATGAGATTATATGATGAATGTTTCCCGATGAAATCTGTTTATTAAAAAAAATGTAAAAAAAACAATGGATTACTCGTGATTTACTTAAATTGTGCCATGAGAGGTCAAAGTTGTATAAGGAATATCTTAAACCAACATCAAGTGTTCGTGAAAATAATATATACATTTCCGTAATTTTGTAAAATCCAAATTACGTCAGGCAAAGAAAGAATTTTATTACAAAAAATAATGAAGTCAAAAACAATTCTAAATGTACTTGGAATTTAATTTATATGTTGTTGAAAAAATGTAATAAGAAGAAAATTAATTCTGATGCAATATGTATAGAAAATAATACTCTCACTAATGCTGTTGATATCACAAATACTTTTAACAACTTTTTTTGTAAATATTGGTGAAAACTATTAGAACAGCTAACAGGTGCATGTCGTGATTCTTTTCATTTATATTTAACAAGTCCTAATAACCATTCGGCTTTTTAAAAACCTATTACACTTTCTGAAATATTAAACACTAGCAGGAGCAGCCCGTGGACATCCACGGGCGCTAGCTGTGTTTATGATTAATCACCGTACCGTATATTTGTCACAATAATCAAGTGAATAAAACAAAAGTTGGGTAAAGTTATTTGTTACCAAGAAGTATTTACAACATGTGCATTGGCGGAGGCCGTGCCCCCCCCCCCCCTTTGGAATGAAAGTATGCATTTTGACCATAGACGATCCGCCCTTTGTGGATTGTGCCCCCCCCCCCCCTTTTAGAATGAATTTTTGTGTTTTTTTTTTGCTTGTCAGAGAATTATGGAGGGACCCCCATAACCCCCCTTCCCACACACACACACACACTGAGCGAATTTTGGAGGTCTGTCGAAAAAAAAATTGTCGCACTCCCCCCCCCCCCACCCCCCCCCCCCCCCCCTGAGCGACTTTTCAAGAAGCTGGCAAGACCAAAAAAATATGGTCTGCCTTTTCCAAAAGTTGACAAACCTGCACTTGTGTGCCCACCCCCCACCCCCCCCCCCCCCCTCCCCCCTATAACTAAATCCTGGATCCGCCCCTGAACATGTGAGTATGTGTTATTTATCCAAAGCTTGCATGAGTTCTGAAGAAAATACATTTTGATCTTGATGAAAACTAAATGATATGGATATAATAATGTTCGAGTAGAATATCCATGCATACACCAAGAGGGAGCGATTTGATCTTGCCATGTTTCTGTGGTTTAATACTCAAAGAAATTAAGGCCATGAAAACATAACGTGCATAATTAGCGGTACGTCCCTTGTAAATGATGCAAAATGAGGAAAAAAAATTATTGTCATTTTCTTTTCAGGGGGATTACGGCCCCCTTATATGGGTCTTGGGAGGACCCACGGATTTACTTTTCCCTACTACCCTCCCGTCACCCCCAGCGCGAGGGGAGATGGGAGTAATATCCTATACGTATGCATATCATAGTGGAAATATTTTCGAAGGAAATTTGGGTTGGTTTGGTTGTGGGGAAGGGGCTCCTTCTTTACACCGTGGCAACCGATATTCCTAAGTGACGTGATCTCCTACACCTCCCCTCCCCAGAATGATGTCTACAGATCGGTTTAGTCTGTCATAAGGGAATGAATAATATATTTGAGGCGATATACAATATCATGTTTCCAACGGTATGAAGGCCATTTTCCCCATTCATGTCAATTTAGTTGTTGATAATAGGATTGACTTATGCGACAGCCACCCAAGTGTGCGGTTGCGTAAACCCGAAAACCTACCCTAAACTCTAAACCCTAACCCCAACCCTAACCCTATATACTTTTTTTTCATTTCAGGGGGCTGTCGCAAAAGGAAGTTTAGCCAATTATATGCTTCCATGATATAAGTAAAAAGTAGAAATAAATTAAATTTAAATAAAGAGTCCTAAAATATGAAGTGGCAGAAATACCCTCCTTTTTTTAAATTTTATTTTTACATGTAACAGTTACATGTTCCTCCCTTTCACCCTGTTTCATCGAACATCAACCCCCACATAAAGAAATTGTAGCACAGATAGAATCAAGTTCAACAGTCCCCCCCCCCCCCCCAAAAAAAAATAAATAAATAAAATAAATAAATAAATAAAAAATTAATAAAAAAATAATAATAATAAAAAATAAATAAATAAATAAATAAATAAAAAAATAAATAAATAAATAAATAAAAAATAAACAAAGGTCACCTACTTTGGAACACATTACGGAACTACCCCCCCCCCCCCCCCCCCCCCTTCCGCGGATCTTCTTCTTATCAGATTTTCTGATAAAGTGTAAAATTAAATTAGGGTCTGTGCTTGCAGACTACACCGTGCCGGCCTCAATGAGACAGCTCCCCCCCCCCCCCCCCCCCCCCCCCCCCCCGGCGACCGCCGTGAAACTATATAGAGTTACATACACACTAAACTGTGTGTATGTAACCATGAAGCTTCAAATGATGTAACTCTATGCGTGAAACATAGTACCTGTACATGTGTGAACGAATAACACGTGTGTTGTTGCGCCGTATATATACTGTACATTGAAGCCATCCATGCATGCGGATATATATGGCCTTGGAGGTAGTACACGTCACGCTGTTCTTTGCAATACACCAGTTGAGGTTTCTCGCCTTCACAGGTTAAGGGTATGGGTTGGGCATGATGCTACAAACCAGCTTCATGGGTTGGCAGAATTATTACTCCCTCCGGAAATTCAATGTTTAAATATGAATTTATGAAATATGGACGGCACGCGCACGTCAGCCCTTAAGAACTGCCTCCCACCACTCTAAGAACCATTCCCCGCCCGTGGGTACCAAAAGGTGGGGACCGAAAGGGCCAGGGGAGACGCCTATTCGAACAAAAAAGGCCCCAAATCCTTAGCGTAATATATATATAGATAGTTAAAGATATGAAAAATGAAACTAGTGCTGGAATTGATTCAATTAATATCAAAGTAGTTAAACATGTCATTCGTATGTGTTGTGTTTAATCAAAGTCTATCTTGTGGAACAGTGCCAATGATATGAAGGTTGCGCGAATAACTGCAATTTACAAGAAAGGAAAAATTGATGATGAAAACAATTATCGACCAGTTTCTGTTTTGAATATCTTCTCTAAAATCTTGCAACGATGCATTTACAAGCGAGTACTAAATTTTGTTAATAAGCATGATATATAAAAACCAGTTTGGGTTCAGAGAGTCGCACTCCACATCTACATCAATCTTAGAATTAATACATAAAGTAAATCAAGCAATTGATACAGGAGAATTTACCTTAGCAGTTTTTATTGATTTGTCTAAGGCTTTTGACGTAATTGATCACTCAATACTTTTCAGAAAATTAGATTATTATGGAATAAGAGGGTTACCACTCAAGTGGTTTTGTAGTTATCTTGAATGTAGAAAACAACAGTTTTGAATTGAATTTGAATTTTGAATTTGAATTTGAATTGAATTTGAATTGAATTTATTAACAACATGACAAAGTTATAAATGTACATTCAAATGGGTAACATAAACAGTCTATATGTATAACTATCCAGTGGCGTATCCAGGGGGCGCAACAGCGCCCCCCCCCCCCCTATTGGCCGTCGTAAAAAAATATAGCACTATATAGCACTATTTTGCATCTCAGCCCTTCTTCAGAAGCAAAAATTTCTCCCCCATGACGGCGATCAATAATTCCTGGCACCCCCCCCCCCCCTATTGGGAAATCCTGGATACGCCCCTGCTATCCATACGTGAATTACAAAGACACCGAGTGTCAAAACTGTAACTATAACATAATATTATAAAACACAGAATACCAATAGTGTAAAAGTTATGAAAGAAAGAATAAACTTAAAATGTTAAGGGGAAAAGCAAAAGTTAGCACGAGTGCTAGCCGGGATTGGTTCCCCGAGTTCCTAAATCTGTATGCAAAGTCATATTAAACTTAAAATACCTATGTATTTACACCAACAATAAGCAGGAATATTTACTTTGACTCAACATTTTATTACAGATTTAATCCTTATGGTTCTTCGCTGCTTAAGAGTTTAATTCTGAGGGTTTTACGAAATGTTGACCTTGTTTTTTCTTCTCTTATATTTATGGGCAAATTATTCCACAGCTTTGCTCCAATGAAAGAAATTGAAAAGGTCCCATGCGTTGTACTACATTTTGGTAATCGTAGCATTAAATGATCTCTCCCTCTTGTTCTATACATGTGATTCATTATATCAAAATAATCCGTTAACGAATGTGGTAAATGTCCTTTTTGAAGATCATATACAAACATTGATACTGAATGCTTAAATAGATTATGCACTTCTAATACCTGTAGACGTACAAACAGCGCCTTTGAGCTTGTTCTAAATGGGGAAAATGTGATCACACGCATGGCCATTTTCTGTGCCAATAGTATGCAATTTAAATGACTTTTATAACAACTTCCCCAAACTTCAATACCATAAAGTATATGTGGCTGGATGAAAGATTTATACAAGAGCATGAGGATTTTCTGAGGTACATAATGTCTCAACTTACATAGCAGTCCAATTTTCCTCCGAATACATTTATTAACAATTTTAATATGCTCCTTCCACATCAAAGCTTAATCAATTTGAATTCCTACGAAAGATGTTACACTGACTTTATCACTGTATCACTGAGTTTTAAGATACCCCTAATTTCACATAATTGCCTTTGTCCTTTAATGAGCATATAATTTGTTTTCTTTAAGTTTATTGTCAACTTATTAACAAATTACCATTTTTTAACTTCCAACAATTTCAGACTTACTTCGTTCATATCTATTTCTTTTGTTTTTTTTTTTTTTTATCAAAAGTATGAAATAATATATTTGAGTCGTCAGCAAATAATCTGAACTGAAAATATTTAGATGGAAGATGGTAAATCATTAATATATAATAAAAATAAAGTGGGTCCAAGGACAGAGCCTTGAGGTACACCATATGTTATCCTTCTCCTACTTGATAGCACAACACTTGCGATCGATTTGAAAGATAACTCTGAAACCATTGTAATACTATACCTCGTATACCATAATATTTTAACTTTCCTAAAAGGATTCCATGATCAATAGTATCAAAGGCTTTCTTAAAGTCTATGAAAACACCTAGCGTTGGTTCACCTTTATCCACTGATTTTAACAGCGTATCTACAAGGTTTATCAATGATAACCTCGTACTGTATTCCCCGCGAAAGCCGTATTGATGTTCATGTAGAATTTTATTAGATTCTAAAAAATTATTAGACGACCATTAGCTAATTTCTCAAAGACTTTTGTAATGACTGGAAGAACAGAAATAGGCCTGTAATTTCCAGGGTCAGTCTTTGGTCCTTTTTTATATAAAGGGGTCACTTTTGCCGTTGTCAATGCATCTGGGAACTTTCCCTTTTGTAATGATAAATTGAATATATAGGTAAGTGGTGCAACAATGAAGGGTATTGCATCCTTAATCAATCTCACTGGCAATTTGTCATATCCATTTCTTAGTATCGAGAGCATTTAGATTATCAAAAACTTCCTCTTCTGTTATGGGTTTCCATAAGAAGGATTTTTCATTTCTTCTATCTAAATAGTTTTCAAAATCCAGA
The DNA here is from genome assembly GCA_025617745.1 of Heliocidaris erythrogramma. Taxonomy (NCBI): domain Eukaryota; kingdom Metazoa; phylum Echinodermata; class Echinoidea; order Camarodonta; family Echinometridae; genus Heliocidaris; species Heliocidaris erythrogramma. The sequence continues at coordinate 31,277,165 of CM046854.1, forward strand.
TTAACAATGGAATCTTCTTTGCTAATGTTGACCCAATAGAAACAAAATAGTTATTAAGTTCATCAGCTATGTCCTCATCTGAAGACACAACTCTATTTGTTCCGTCATCACAAATAACTAACTGTTCAATATTTGTTTTCTTACTTTTATCATTTCCACTAATTAATTCTTTAATATTTCCCCAGGTCTTGCTCATATTATTTCTATTTTCGCTAAACGAGTTACAATAATAAATTCTTTTAACATTCTTTATAACAGTTACTAACATATTTCTATATTTTTTTATATTCATATCCATACTCTTCATTAAAATTCAATGACCTATATTTGTTATACAGATTATGTTTCCTCCTGATAGATTTAAGTATACCTGCTTATATCCAAGGTTTTTGAGGTGTAGATTTCCTTTTTGAATTACTAAAGGGTACATTTGGTGCATGTTTATCACACACTTTTACAAACATGTCATAAAAACTCTCATAGGCTACGTTCACATTATCATACCTACATAAATATGCCCAATTAACTTTTGACAGATTTTCTTGAAATAAACTTACATTGTACTTTCTATATGAACTAGTGATTTTCCTAACAAGGGTACTCTCTCCTGCAATATTTTGACCTTTAAATATTACAAAAATTGGAAAATGATCTGGAACATCGGTTTCAATAACACCTGAATGAATGATAATGTACTATAGCAACCCAACGTAGGGCAATGAAAAACTAGGATTATAACGTTTAAATTTGCTCCGACTTAATGTTTGGGAAAAACTGTTTATATGTCGAGATTTATAGGAACATGCTCCCGAAAATGGTAATTTTTAATGATAACAATTTTGAATATACTATGTTGCAGTAATTCTTTCCCTACGTGTTTTACAGAACAATACTAGTAACAGCTGGCTACACACTCACTGATCGGCATCAAAATAAAAATCAATATCCGGTATACTGTAAAGGTGTAAATAAGTCCTTGAAATATTTGATACAATTCAACAGAGGCGTGAACTTTCATTGTAAGCCGCTATTGTTGCTTATATTTTTGTATTTTTTAATGGGTATAGAATACTAAACTTTAAGGGATACTCAACCGCAGATTGTAGAGGTTTTTATGCCGCGAAAGGGCACCGTGATCGACTGATCGTTAGCTGATCATACCGTTGCGCGCTCCGCCTGAGCTCAAACTCTCGTGCGAGATTCGGTTGGCTTCGTGCAGTCCGAAATATAATCCCAGCAGTGACCGACGGACGTGTTCGACGCACAAACATTGTGTACGAGTGAATGGGGCTTACGCAATCCTAACTTATTCCGCACGGCCTTCTGGAGGTGTATCCCTGTAAGCTACTTCAGTACTTTAGCACTGTCATAAACTGAATTGGGGCAGAAAAACAAAATCTTAACCCGCTAGAAAAGGGTAGCCCTATACGTTCCACTGACTGTAGGCCATACATTCTAAACATTTCATTGCAAGTGCTAGGTTTAATTGAATTTCAACACATGCATTACGATTTATTCCATATGTTTGATTTATCTTCATAAGAAATGTGCATTGAAGAGAAGTGTGGTAGTACATTAACCCTATCATATCTAACATGTCGAAAAATTGAATGTTATTTCGATATAATATTTTTGAAAGTTATCATGAAGCCAGACAATGTTATTGTGTGATCAAAATTAAAGGTCTTTTAATGTACAGTATTATTATCATTTATATAAGTTACATCAATATCAAGCTCAGATAAGCACATTTTATAATTTATGTCAAAATGATCACCTTTATTGTTAATTTTCACGTCGATCACGATCGTGGTTCGACAATAAACGGCATTAACTGAAACTGAATAATCCTTGTACGAGTCTGAATGTTTTTATGGCGTAAGATGTGACTTTGTGACTTTCCCCACAAAAGTTAATTACAAGAAATCAATGGAATGCATCGTAGAATGTGAATTTTAAAAAGGCAGTCAGTGGACAGTATAGGGTAGTATGGCGTCATATCTATCTTAAGAAACATATACTCAGCGTTTGATCTTAAAACGGAATCTTCCCAATAAGGAGAAGTAGGTGGCAGGCCTCCATAGTGTTTCCCCTTTAAAACCAGGCTTATTTATATTTTCTCGAGCCCTTCAAATTCGGGGGTTACGCCGGCTTTATCCTAGGCTCCATATGGCGCAACAAATTCATAACAGACCTTGGATATTGCTCGATCATATTCACACCTTTTTACAAGTATTGAATTTGTCGTGCTCAAATGTCGTGCTCAAATTTGTCGTGCTCAAATTTGTCGTGCTCAAATGAAAAAAAGAGCTTTGCTTCAATCGTCCTTAATCATTACAAAAGCATATAAGACATAAATTTAGACTTAGTTTGTTTCGTCGCCTTCCGACTTTCGACCATTCCGAGTTACCCCATTCAAATATTTCCTAATCGTTTTCACATCTTTCGTATACGATAGATGTGAATGAATAATGGCATGTATACCGTATTTCTACAATTAAAATGATTTGTATACAGGTTTAATAAATGTCTTAACGCATGACATTTAAGAAAGTAATGTCTTCATAATGTTTTGTTGTATGGTCTTTGTTCCACTTACAACAGCTTGGTAGTGAATGCTCGATGATTGCATCATTGGTTTAAGTAATCACTTGTCAATCGCTTTCCAAACGTTATACATGTCTTTAATGGACAGCTCTATCTTCACATAGTCGGATTCCGGAGCTATTGATGCAGATCTGTTTGTACCGACAACAATTTTGTGTCGTTCCATATACCATGTCTTCCTCTCCACGAGAGCACCACCAAGTTTTTCCAAGAGAATACCGAAATAGACATCATCCCATGGAAGTGCTATCGGCATCTCCAAAGAGGTTTTGTATGCTCGGTGACTGATGTCCTTTGAGATGATGTATCCATGGCCTTGGGGATAGACTGGGTACACATTCGATGGCCACATTTCAACCGGAGTGTACCATTTGGAATTTGGTTCTCTGATAGGTCCAACGCCCTCTGTCCGTTGACCGAGAGCGAAGTTGGAGCGATCTTTCGCTGGTATCTTCTCGAGGTCATCCACGAGATGGACAATGTCGACCATGACATCGTCATCCGTCGACATCACGAAGTTGCTGTTGGTACAGAACGTAGACGCCCACTTGAATCCCATGATGAGCTTGGTGGTGAGGTTGTAGTACGAGTCGACGAAATCTTCCTGCAGAATGTCGCCATGAGTCATGGATTCCTCGACAATCTCATTTTGTCTCTCCTCGTCATCGTTCGGGACTCCGAGGAGGAACACAACTTTGCATGAGACGTCATGCTTCGCGAAGTCTCTAAGTTTTGCATTACCTGGTGCGGACTTGACCAAGACGAGCAAGGTGAAGTTTCTTAGTGTATCCCCATTTTCAGTAGTTTCAGCGCACTTTCTCCGCGGGTTTAGCAGGTATGGATACAGATGCGGATCGACTTTGTGTTCCCAACGGATACGTTTCCGCCACCCCTTCATGCTGGCTATGGGATCATCATTCTTTGTCAGTTTAAATTTTGATTTGGAGTGGTTGACCTTCCGCGAAACACTCAAGAAAAGCGAGGCGCTGTCAAGTCCATGACTGAAAGCTTTGTCTTTTAGACTTGTGATGTAAAGGTACACAGAAATCCCGAAAAAGAAGAGAATAGCGCACCATTTCAAAGCACGAGATCTATCCATATTTCGACCTTATACAACCCGAATTATATCGGGAAATCGGGAAATATTTAAGCAGTAAATCGAGATTTCTGATTCTGGAAAAATAAATCAGAATAGTCAGAAAACCAAAATAGTTGACCGAGTCCATATCGCCAATAAAACCTAAATCGAGATTTGGCCTACGTATCCATAAAACGGTGCGTTCTAGTTTTTAACGATACTTTGCAATATCTAAATGCATTAGAGTTTTAATAATTTCATAATACATAGTAAATATCCGTTGAGAAATCTACGTCTGTTTTCAAGGTTACAGACTGATGGACTTCCCTATCTCTGTCTCTCTCCGGAACCCCCTCTCTCCTTTTGCTTTTTGTAATCTCTCCCCCCCCCCCCCCCCCCCTCGCTCTATATTCCCTTTTCTTCCCTCTCTCTCTCTCCCTTTCTACCCCTCCCCATCCATCTATTTATTTTCTTTATTATTTTGAATTACCGGGTGCGGACTTGACCAAGACGAGCAAGGTGAAGTTTATTAGAGTATCCCCATTTCATTAGTTTCAGCGCACTTTCTCCGCGGGTTGAGCAGGTATGGATACAGATGCGGATCGACTTAATATCCCAACGGATACGTTTCCGCCCTTCATGCTGGCCAAGGGATGAAAGCTTAGTTTTTCTTTTTAGAATTTTCCTTGTTTCGACTTGTGATGTAAAGGTATACAGAAATCCCGAAAAATATGAGAATAGCGCACCATTTTAAAGAACGACATCTAGCCATATTTCGACCTTATATACATTCCGAAATATATACGTCAATACTTTAGCAGTAAATCGGGAGTTCTGATGCTCGTTCACGAAACGATGCGTTCTATTTTTAAAATGGCAATGGTACTGGGCAATATCTGAATGATGATGATGATTTTATAATGCATTGTAAAATAACCGTTGAGAATTCAAGGTTGCACACTGATCGATTTCCCTGTCTCTGTCTCTCTCTCCGATACCCTCACTCTCCCCTTTTTTTCTCCTTTCTGTCCTCTATATAGCTCTATCTCTCACTTTCTACCCCCCCCCCCCTCCTTCTCTCTCCTTTTCTACCCCTACCCATCTATCTCAGTCTCCCTCGCTCTTCTCTTTCTCCCTCCTTCTACCCGGTCTCTCTCTCTCTCTGTCGCGCTAGATTTCTCGTTTTTTTTTCTCCTCTCTTTCCCTCTATTCTCTCTCTCTCTCTCCTTCTAGTTCTATTCTGCATCTCTCTCTCTCTCCCTCTCTCCCCATCTCTCTATTTATCTCTCTCTCTTTCTGTCTTACGTAGTGGCGTATCGTGAGTCAGGCCATTTAGGGGGCACTGGCATCATGGGGGGGGGGGGGGCAGTTGCACCGGTCTTACTCGGAAAATTCAGTGTAAATTTACGAGGCCACTGATCAGGGGGAGGGTGCGGAAAGGGGTCCTATCGTCTTCTTTTCTCGTTCTCTTCCTTCTCCATTTCCTTTTCTCTCTTTTCCTCTTTTTCTTTCTTTTTCCGCCATTCGATTGAGGGGGCATGTGCCCCGTGCCCCGGAACCTACGCCACTGGTCTTACGAACTGCACTATTTGCCTTGATGTGCATCAGACAGATGGATTTTTATTTTATTATTTTTGTTTTTACTACCTCTTACGTCAACCTTCAGAGTCATGTTCGCCGACCCAGCCTGAGTCATATAAATCATGCAAGGCATCTAGCGGTCATTTGGGCCAGATTATCATCGCAATATCACACACGAGTAATTCGGGGGCCCATTTAGAAACACGTGTTAAAGAGAAGGTTGAGTTCTGGGAAAGGTGAAAATAATTTGTGAGCTTTCTCATTCCTTTTATGCCAGTTTGGGAGAACATCATAGTAGAAATGTCCCCTGAAAAAAATTTGCTCTTCAAATGCCCTCGTATTCAAGATATTAAGAGAAATATTTGAAGTGTTCGGGCCGAACATTCATGCCACATGTGTGTGCAGTGCATGTGCTTGTCAGCAAGATCGGGTCAATTTCTTATCATTTCGATGATTTGACAACGTCACATTATTCACAACTTTGTATGTAGACATGATCAACCTTTCCCAATTGGGGTGAGAAGGATAAGATTAAAAGAGAAGTAGTACATTTAGACTACAATAAGGGGGGGGGGTGTTAAAACTGACGGACTTTCGATTATTCATCCGCTCTCAAAGAATCACTTGGTTTAAAAGACTCATACACTCTGAAAACTAAAGTGTTAAATCACCATTTAAAAGGGCCGAGGAGTGACTCCTTTTTCAAAATGGTAGAGTAACACATTTAACATGCTGGATTCAGCCTTTATAGTGTTGAATCCAGCATGTTAAAAGTGTTAATTTACCATTTTGAATAAGGAGTCACTCCTCGGCCCTTTTAAATGGTGATTTAGCACTTTCGTTTTTAGAGTGTACTGGGAGAATTAAATATGGGTTGGAAACGTTACTTCAGACATCAAACCAGGAAAGTGGGTGGCCTGCTCATTTTTTTTTATATTGCATTGAATGTGCTTAATCTCTCTCTTCCAGCTTTTTATAGAGATAATATGGTGTTATGGTTTTGCACTAAAGAAATTTTGTTGGAAAAAATGATAGTAATAGAAGAAATGAGATTATTCAACAATAAATTTATTCGTGTGGTTTGGAAAACTTGTTTCATAAAAATATATTCAAAATACATCATACTGTAGATGAAGTAGGGAATTTGAAGTCCATCAATGATTTTATAAGTATGGGAATAGATATGTCAGAAATTAATGTATTACAAAATTTGTTTCATTCTGTACCTTCCACGTAGAAAAACTTTTAGAATGAGAATGACTATCCTGATGAAGATACAGGATTAAATTTAGAATTTTGTTTTAATGAAAGTTGCCACTGTGGGACACAGTAGAAACATATGAACATTTATTCTTTTCATTTGAAAAAGTAAGATGTATTTGGATAGAATGTGGAAAATTGTTTGATAACATATAAATTAAAAACATTTATTGGAAAGGGGGTTCATGTGGGAATACAAACTTCCAGTATAGCAAAAGATCAGTTGTCAAACCATCTTATAGTTTTGAAAAAGTATATGATAATTACTAGCAGTAAAAAAGGAGTTGGCTGCCTCCGACGTCTTAAGATATTATGAAACGAGTAATAGTAGTAGTAGTAGTAGTAGTAGTATTTTTTTTCCGTTCAGTTAAAAGAAAAAAAACGACATACATGTACATTATAAGTGTTTACATTTGAATGAAACGGCTGGATAACCCATATTCAGCTGTGCCAGACACGACACTACTGGTCTTCCATGGGGTCCAGGAAGCATAAAAAATAAATTAATTGTATAAATATCAGACATGACATATGATTAATAATTCAAAGAATATAAGAAGATACAAGACAAAATTACAGTGGTAGTTATACGTAAGGACTACTAACACCCCCCCCCCGCCCCCCCCCCCATACAGAACATACATAATTCCGAGGCTGGAATAGGCCTATATCAAGTTATCAAGGTCAGAATGATTTAACAGAGTGGAAAAACGATAATTCGCGTTTGAAAGCATTCAGAGTTGAGGCAGTTCGTACAAATACAGGAAGATTATTATAGGCCATGACTCCTCTATACTTGAAACTTCTCTTCAAAAAATCAGTACGAGGCTTTGGCGTACATAGTTTTCCAACAAAGCGTAAGTCATATTTATGCACAGAAATACTAAAAGAGTCTGAAATGTAGGTAGAAGTCATATCATTAATGGATTTGAACATGTAAGTTAGTAAATGCTGAAAATTAAACGTCCAGCGCGGTTTTGGAGTTTGTGTAATCTTTAAGTCCGAGCCATATACGATATCTCCGTAGTCAAAGTGGGGAACAACAACTGCATTATACACTAATTTTAATATAATAAATAATAATAATAATAATAATAATAATAATAATAATGGCCACTTATATAGCGCTCATATCCGTCACGCAGTGACGCTCATGGCGCTTAGACATTATTACCCTGGTTATAGCCGAGCCGCCAAAGTAACTAGCGCTCAAGCATATCAGGTACCCATTTACACTTGGGTGGAGAGTGGGAATTTTTGTCTTGCCAAAGGACGTTAGTGCTGTGGTGGGATTCGAACCCCGTACCTTGTGATCTACAGTCCGGTGACTTATCCACTAGACCACAACACCTCTACTTTACTATTTTAATATAGATTCATTTAAGGGGGTTTTGTCATCATTTTCATCATCTTATCAGTGTGAATATTCCATTTAATTTGCTCATCACAAATGACACCTAAGTACTTTACATTATCTACTTGTTGAATTTGGGTTCTGGAAAGGGTGACATTTAAGTTCTTTTCTTTTGACAGCATACATCGACTCCCAATTAACATACAAACTGTTTTTTTCATAATTTACACTAAGTCTATTTTTTATTCATCCAGTGATCTAAAAGAAGAAGGTCAGTGTTTAAAAGTGATTCAATTTTACGTACTGATGTATCGGAGTAATAAAGAACTGTGTCATCTGTATATAATTTCAAACAGCTTGACTTAACATTTTTTGCAAGATCGTTGACATATATGATAAATAAGAGAGGCCCTAAAAGAGATCCTTGCGGGACCCCGCACGATATAAGTTTGGATGATGAAAGAGAATGATTTACAGGTGTTTTGCATGTTCTTCCACTTAAATAGCTATAGAACCAGTCACTAGTCAAATTTTTAATGCCGATGCTATTTATTTTCTTCATAAGAATTTGATGGTCAACAGTGTCGAATGCTTTTCGCAGATCGATAAATACAGCGCCTGTATATTTAGAATCGTCCATGGCTTGTAGCCAGTCATCCGTGACCTTTATCAAAGTAGATGTGGTCGAATGTTTAGGTTTGAATCCAGACTGTTCTCTACATAAAATATCATGTTTATGTCAATAGTCTAGTAATTGGCGTTGTACAACACGTTCTAAAATCTTTGACACACAAGGCAATAACGAAGTTGGCCTGAAATTACCCGGTGAAGATTTATTACCCTTCTTATGTATAGGAACAACTTTAGCCGCTTTCCAGGGATTCGGGAATTTTCCCATTTCCATTGATTTGTTGATTAAGTAAGTGAGAACGGGAACAATTTCTATGGCACTTAACTTCAAGATGAATACTGAGATTCCAACAAGACCAATTGATTTTTTATTTTTCAATTTTCTGATTAATTTCAGTGTTTCAGTTTCGCTTATTGGTGTAAAGCTAAACGTGCTGTCCAAAGTTTCGTTGCTGTCGTACGGAAGGTGAACTGATAGAATTCGATCGGCTAAAGTTGTTCCAATACTTGCAAAATACGAGTTAAAATCTTCGGCTATTTTACAACTTTCATTTGCATCACCTATTGAAGAGTTACTTTATTATCAGAAATGACTGATTTTAAAATTTTCCATGTTTTTCTTGGATCAGTATTCACATTAGAAAATTTATCAGTAAAATATTTGCGTTTAGCCTTTCGAATTTTTAAAATTTATTTCGGAGCTTTCTGTATAATGACATCATATCATCATTCTTGGTCCTGAAAGCTTTATGCTTGACTTTATCTCGGTCTTTCATCAGTTTAAACATGTTCGAGGTCATCCAGGGAGTATTGCGTTGTTTTGACCTTTTCGTTCGCATAGGCATGTGCTTATCAATGATATCAATAAATAGTTTCTGTCATTTTCCAACTGCATCATCAATATTTTCAAAGCCTTTTACTCTTTCCCAAGGTTGATTTCTAAGGTCAAATGTAAATTTAGTAATATCAAAGTTTTTTCAAGTTCTAAATTGAATTTACGTGGATATGCAGTCGATTCTGACTTAAGAACTAGAAAGCTGATAGAATGATCGCTCAATCCACTATGAATGACACCATGTGATTGAATTCTATTTGAACAATTACATAACATGTGATCTAATAGAGTGGCGGACTGGCTAGTTACTCTCGTGGGTTCGGTAGTATTCATCTGCTTGAAAGCAAAGAGATCGTTAATTTTATTCTGGTATGAGATGAAGGTAATTGCGATAAAACATCAAAATTCATATCACCGACCAATATGCCATCTTTCTTCAGACTATCAATATATTGTAAAAATGTTTCATACGCCTCGAGTACATCAATTGTAGAACTCGGTGGTCTATACCATGTAGCAACTGAGAGTGGTTTACAATTCTTTGAATGCACAGCAACAGCGACAGTTTCTAGATCGCTGAAAGAATCATGGAGCAAAATCTCCACTTTTAAGGATTTGTGAACATAGAGGGCGACACCTCTACCCTGACGATTACGGTCTTTCCGAATCGTGACATAATAATATTATCGATTGCTATCTCGTGGTCACTAACAGAGCTGTCGATCTTGGTCTCGTTTACAGCAAATATATCAATTTTGTTAAAGAATAAAAGTGACTTCAGTTCATCTAAATGTCTTATGAGGCTGTTTACATTTAGCTGACATATCTTTAAACCCCTGCAATTCAGTTTTTCATATTTTAGGTTACTCTGATTGATATTACTTTGTAAATTATCTAATTCTGGATTGATAGAAGTTGTTATTAATTCCGAATTTGATTGTTCCACAGAAGGAAAAGGAAGTTCTTGAAATATGCATTTTGGACACCGCCAGTTCTCAAAAGAAATTGATAAGTTATCGTAAAGATGGGGGCTTATTCCAACACAGCTAATGTGCAACCAACCTTTGCATACAGTACAACGGAGACCTTTTTGATTCTTCTTGACGGCGTTTCTACAACAGACACATGGGTATTTATACGTAATATTGACAAAAGACATCGATACAAGAACAGCATAACAAACAAAGCAAAAAAGAAAGAAAATAGCTGAGCAGAAAGGAACACTAAATAATCATTATAGGAAATGGGGAAAATGGAGTCATTGGCTGCTCTCGCTGGAAAAGCAACACAGATTTGAGGTGGGCATCTCCGGGGGGGGGGGGGGGGGGGCTTTGAAGCTACGCGTGTTTGGATGTTTGCGGGTTGAGGGAGGTGGTGTTTTAATGTGAGTGTGTGGTGGATTCCGAGGGGGACGCAGTGTCGAGTCGTGTCGTGTCCTATTTGGGGAGTGTTTAGTGCGTGTTTGTAGGCGTTTTTGTAGTTGTTGTGTGTGTGTGTGTGTGTGTGGGTGGGTGTATTTTGTTTGTTTTTCTGTTTTTTCTGTTTTTGTTTGTTTTGTTTGTTCGTTGTTTTTTTTTGGGGGGGGGGATTACAACACCTCCACTCTACTTTCCTTTTCTCTCTTCCTTTTTTTTTTCTGATAGAAATATACATTATATACATAATTTTCCCTTCATTACTGTATCATTATGCTAAGGTATAACTTGTAAATATTTGTTTGCATTTCTGTTCATGAGAAAATTTATCATAATTTTGTATGGAATGTGAAACTATTACTTGCAGTTATGTTAATGTGAAGATTTATTTGCACTTTACTTGTAATTTTGTTTATGGCAAAAAATTTATTTGTAATTTGTATGAAATGTTAAACTCCATTTGTAATTTTGTAGAGAAAAGAATTTTAAAAAAACTTGAATGCTCATAATGTCACACCGCCTGACCGACTCCGACCCGACCGATAACCGATCAAAGTTTGGCCATTCAAGATAATATTATTTTGTTCTGTCTGTTGTCGGTCTGGTGTCGGTCTCCTCGATTAGACTGCATGGGATATTATTGTATTTCAACAGTACCCCGGTTGTTGTTAATTAGCTTTCAGCTTTTCAATGCTACGCAGTATCGAAAACGCATACTCTCATCGTGGATACATTAATTATGCAAACTGGTCTTTCGGTAGTTTTAGGGGACCATGTAGAGCCAGCCCACAAATGTAAAAATCAACGACACATGTAAAAATAACCACAAGTGTAAAAACATTGCACCCGCAAATGTCAAAATAACGACAAATTTCATTACATGTCAACCACAAGTTTAAAAATAACCACAAATGTAAAAAAAAAAAAAAAAAATCGGCGATTTTTACATTTGTAGGCGAAATGTTTTTTACATTTAATGCAAAAAACATTTCGCCTACAAATGTAAAAATTACCATTTTTACTACAAATGTCATAACATGTCGACCGCAAATGTAAAAACTCATTGCTTGCATAATGTACCTATGTAAGCTAATTTAGTATGATAAATTGCCATTTGGTCCAATGCCAATTGGTCTAATAGCCAAATGGTCTCACATCATTCGTCAGCCAATCCGCAGGTCCCCTAAAAGTGCGCTCTTTTATTTCCAATTCTGCCTGATTATGAATACATAATGAGCAAGAACACCCAGGAACATCTCATTTGCAAACTATTGAATAGCCTACTTATCATTCACCAATTGTCATGAGTTATACATCAAATAAAAGAAGAGGGATCAGAGATTTGTGACATGCTTTTATTGTGTTCAAAATAAAAGACGAAATTGGTATAAAATGGTGTTCCTTTTATGACCAAAAATGGAAATTAAATGAAATATAAATCTGGCCAAATCTACCATAGTTTTATTGTGAGCCAGGGCAAATTTGACATGAGCGTAAAGGGCATTTTCTGTACTTTCCAAAGATTGAAATAACATTAATGTGCACTTCATGACAGGGTCAGGATCCAGCAATATGTAACCGATGTACACACTTTGTCTTTAAAAAAGTCAATTCCAGCATTCTGATTGGTTACCACCACGCAAGATGTTTTCTCACAGCCAGGCAACAGCTATGCGCATGTTTGCGCAAGGATGAAGCAACAGGTTGCGCAATGTTTCATTCAACGCGCACTTGGTTACGGATGGCTTGCTTGCCAATCACAGGGCTAAGATTCTATGGTCTTAACCATGGTCTTGACAACGGATGATCTGCGGCTGAATATTGCTGGATCCTGACTCTGTCATAAATTTATGGATGATTTGAATGTAACGATGAAAAAGATGAGATTCCAGCGCTTCCATACATATGTGTCTTGATGGCGGCTCATATACTTTTTATATATCTTTTAACAACTTGAAATCTTGTGAAAAAAGGCTTTTGTATGACTATTTCATCAGTTATTTTAAACATTTTCTTTTTAAAATTCTGACTAAAACAAAATATCCCTGTGTTGGTAAACTATTCATTTATTTTTGCAGAAAGTCTAATGAGCACAGCATTAATATTTATTGAAGAGCATAACTTTAAAGATGACCATGCGATACAGCCGGCTGGGTGCAGGGAGAAAGTCCATTTCGGGCACTGGAAATAAAATGCGCGTTTTTTGCTCATTTGCATACGACCTGCGGTCTGACTGTCGTCTAATTAACATTTCGTCTAATAACCATTTGATCTAAAAATCAGTTTAATCACTTCGTCTAATCACCACTTCGTCTATAGCCAATTCGTCTAAAACCCATTTAGCCTAATTACCATTTGGTCTAATCATCGTTTCGTTTAATGACCAACTGGGCTAATTTCTTGTTTTTCACCTACAATCAGTGGCGGCACCAGGATTTTTAAAGTTGGGGGGCAAATGGGGGGGCAAGGGCGGACAAAAAAAATTTCCACCCTTTATTTTTTTTTCACTCCGAAAATTATTGGGGGGGGGCAAAGCTTCTGACTGGGGGGCAAATGCCCCCCATGCCCCCCCCCCCCCCCCCCTTGATGCCGCCACTGCCTACAATACTACTCTGTGTGGCTTTGACTAAACAGTCAGGTCTCGGTTCGACGCACTGGCCGATATTTTCAAACTTTCTTGCAGTAATTGTATGTTAAGGTGTTTTTTGGGGGGGGGGGGGGGGCAGGAGAAAAAAAGGTGACCTGCATGGAGCATGACATTAATTAATTACATGTGCTTAATTAGTGAATAAATAGATTAATTAATTAATCAATTAATATCTTAGTGAATTTTCAGTTGTTTTATTGGACTTTACTTTTGTTATTTTGTTTTTTATCCTTTCATTTCTTTCGCCATCTTCTCTTATGTATATCTTTATCTTTCTATCATTTCTCTATCTTTCGTTATGTTATTCCTTGCGTTTATCCTTTCATGTTTCCATCATCTCAGTTAGGTGTGTTATTCTTTAATTCCTATCATCTTTCTCTTTCTCTCTCTATGTTTTTCGTTCTTTATTCCTTGGTTTATCTTTCTATAAGTTTGCCTATTTTGCATTATTCATTCTTCCTTTTTTCTTTTTTTCTTTTTTTTTTTTTTGGCTTTTCATCTCTAATTTCGTTATGCTATTCTTCTTCTTTTGGGGGGCCTTTTTTTATAATCTTCTCTTCCATCTTTCGCCATGATTTTCTTGATCCTTTTACCATTTCTCTCTCCCTCTCTCTATCTTTACGTTAGGCCTATGTCTTTATCCTTCTATCCCTTAACTTTCAATCCTCCCTATTTGTATTGTTATTCATTGATTAATCTTTACTTCCGTCTTTCTTTATATTACTCTTTATATTCATTCTTCCATCAAGATCTCCCTCTCTCTCTCTTTCAGTGTGCCATTCTGTTTCTATTCATTATTATCATCATTATTAGTACATATACAACAATGCAGGGGAATGGAACGTTGTTGAAAGTGGGGATTGGAGCCTCTTGGCCGGGTACCAACTACCCTTTTCAACATTTTGCGAGTGAGCGAAGCGAGCGGCTCAACATTATTGCAATATGTTATCTTTAAAATGTGATTTCTTAAAAAAAATATATACTGTACATAATCATTAAACAAAATTATATGGAACGTGTCTAATCTCCCCTCTCTGTTTTCTATTGTTCGAATTTCAACCGATGACTCCACTATTGAATTGCGTCACAAAATTCATTGACGGAATAAACCTCACCAATTGTTGACAACCTATGACCTATTGAATTACTACCGATGACCCATTGTTCTCTTTGTTGGATGTCATCGGTTTGAATGCGTAAACATGTACACACACACACACACACCCGCACACACATATTAAAGATAACACTTTGTAATAATCACGGGCGTAGACACGCATAACTATCCATTATGCGTGATCAAATGTCTTGATCAAATGTTAAAAGTTGATTGATGTTAAATGACTGTGCCGTTTCGCTTTGATATTCGAAATTGATTACATTTGACGTCAACTTTTCACAAATTCACACAGTCTATGTTGTTTATCCGATTTCATCCAATATCTTTTTTTCTGTTTTTTTTTTTTTTAATGCTTTCGTTCAACTCATAGAGATCTTTCTTCAATGTGTAAACTATGCAGTTTCGGATCAATACACTGTATACAACTTATTTTGTTTTACCCAGAGGCGACGGGAATCCTTCATCAGATCATTAACTGCTCTTGGGCAAAGACATCAGGAGATTTACGAGAATGAAGTGTCAGCCGTACCCGGGGTATGTGGGAAGGCTGTTGCCCCTCCCTACACACCCGAGAAGCGAGCGGCTCAACATTATTGCAATATGTTATCTTTAAAATGTGATTTCTTAAAAAAAATATATACTGTACATAATCATTAAACAAAATTATATGGAACGTGTCTAATCTCCCCTCTCTGTTTTAATGCTTTCGTTCAACTCATAGAGATCTTTCTTCAATGTGTAAACTATGCAGTTTCGGATCAATACACTGTATACAACTTATTTTGTTTTACCCAGAGGCGACGGGAATCCTTCATCAGATCATTAACTGCTCTTGGGCAAAGACATCCCTACACACCCGAGAAGATAGTAAAAACTAAAGAAACTATTCCTTCTGGTTTTATGCAATTGCTGGACTATAAACGATATAAAGATTTAATCACTTCCTGATTTATTATTCGTTTTTCTGGGTAACATGAAGAAAATGGCAAAACAATCTATACCTTGTCCAGATTGATACATTTCCTGAATAACAGTAATAGCCAAAGGAGCAAAATGCTTTTTTGTTTTCTTAATCTTTAACAGTTTTAACAACATATCGAATGAAATATTCTGTAATAAGCTGAGACCGTGTTTCAATGTGACAATCAGAATAAACATTCCGTCATTTACTGCTAAAGAATTGATCCCTGTGGTAACCAGATTCACTATCATAGCCGCTTGTTCTTTGCCTTATATTCTTAGTACTGCAATATGCCAATTTGTCTTATACGCTGTACCGTTTGATAAAAGCGATGATGTCTTCGCAAAGATTCGGAATAGAATTCAGAGCATTGTCATGTATTCCTGTCTTAATGTCGTACTCACTTCGGTTGGCGTAGTAATATTGCGTCTTGTTCGAAGAAGAGACATTTTCCATAAGAAACAAGATGCCTTTTGGCCTATTAGATGTCAACATTGTGCCCGGCCGTTGGTCTCCTTCCGCAGCCTGACCAACACCGAATAACAAATTCCGTGCAAGAAAATAATTTCCGTCATTTACCTTCCGTCGTCATTTCGACCAAATAAAAGACGAATCGGTTGCTCGGTCTTTAACGGTCGCAGTTTTCCAGACAACCACTTGCGATGTCATTGAACTTTATACAGATCAAAATCCATGGACCAGTCCACATGGACCATGTAGGTAGGCCTAGTAGGCGTTCACGTAGCTCACCTGATTCAGCATTCAAAAAGCGAGGACCAGAAGACGCTTCAGATACTGAGCAAAATCATTCCCTGAATACAAGGACACAAGTTCTGTCTTCAAATTCAAACTGTAAACCAAATGATTCCAGTAAAGGACACTTTCAGTTGTCCACAAACATGCACAATTCTCCCCTTTACACGTTCTACATATCTTTACCATTCTCGCTGTAAACAGTATTCCAATAACTACATCTTGCGATATTATTCGCCTTGCTACTTTGGATAACGCTTTTGTCATATAATTTACCGTTTGTGCATTCATCCCTTTCCCTTGAATTCACTCGTACCTACCTGAAATGATTCTTACAGATTGTATCAGGGGCGGATACAGGATTTTCAGAAAGGGGGGCGCACACTGAGGAACCCTCCGTTTGACGAAGCCAAACGGCCATCTAGGGGGGTTCGGGGGCATACTTTGTCAGACAAACGGGGGGCGCACGCCCCTTGCGCCCCCCCCCCCCCCCCCTCTGGATCCGCGCCTGTGTATTCCATGTCCCTCTTCTCCCATTGTACCATTATCGTGTTTTCTTGACAGATAGTTTCGCCCAAGAAGTACGGTATCCCTCTTGTCCGGTCTGATTTGAGGACACGACATCATCATTTTCACTAGCTGCATCAATTTTACCTTAAAAATTTGGCACTTTATTAGTGGAGAAGGAATTCTTTTCCAAATCCCCAGGCCTCCGGAGAACACTGTTCTAGGTTCGTTTGCTATCGATTTTGCTGTCTTCCAAATCTACTTTGTGTGGGTTATGACGTCCTTCTTAGTCGTAGTTCGGCGACAGGTTATTCGCGGTTCACATGAAGAGAAATGGACGTTGATTTACCAGTATCTTGAATGCGGTTCAGTGGTCGATTGACAGTCTTGAGATTGCAACATGAGTAGAGCTGACAACTTTCTCCGAGCATACCCAAGGCACGGTGGTCGGGGCCTCCTAGAGCCACTGACGTCGTTGTATGGTATTCATTCAGCCATGACTGCATATGAAGACATCAAGACGATTCGTAATAACATAGCAGATATATAGAAGCGAGGATAACACATAAGGAGAACCAAGATATTTTAGAATAGGCTCCTTCCTCAACTGAAATCATTACAACAGTGGAACAGTTCAAGCAGAGTTTTGAGACTATTCTGAAACTCTTGATGCATTCATTGAACTCACATTGTCACTGCTTGGTAATTTGTATATATATATGTATAACTCAAACACAGACCCCGCCAGTTGTAACATCTCAAACCTCATTGTAGATGTTGTATGCAGTAGAAAAGGTTCTATACAAAATGCTACTACTACGTATTATAGTATGAATAGGTACATGTATGTACTGTTAATTGTAAATATGCCAAGTTTTCAAAGATTATCTTGTGACATTAATGCGTTTATACTTTAACACAGAATGATAAACGGACTGCCTGTACTACGGAACTAACGGAAGTACGTGAGAGTAATTTGTCTTGACCTGGTAACTTTGTAGAGGCTTGATAAAATCTGAGGTGCCTGGCCTTACATGCTATCAGTGTATGTAATATGGTGTACAAATGAAGCCCAGGAAAAAAAACACTTCAAAATCATCATGTGCTTCACAAAAGTAAACATATGCAAGTGACCGGAAATTCCAGACTCATTTTCTTCCATGGACTCAGTGTTAAACTAAAGAGTATGGCCATACGCTTTCGTAAATGGGAGTACTCAGTTATAGATATCTTAATAATAGCATTATATATTTGAAAACCTTTCTATGCCTAGCTATTCATTTTTCCTCCTGAACATCATTATACAAGACAGATATCAAAATTCAACAATTTATTAAATCAAGCCTCCACAAAGTTACCGAATCCCTTTAAAAGTATTTGGTGGTCACTATAATCCCGCTCAGAACCGACTCCAGAAATATTATAACACCAACTCTTCCGCTCTCATTCGCTGTTCTTTCACAATCTAACAATCGTCTCGATTCCATGTCTTTAAAAAGAAATTAATATCAATCTCAGTTCTCAGTTTTCAGGAACTAAATATTCGCTTTCGGGTTAAAAGTCTCAGAAATCAATCAAGTCCGAACAAGGGTGAAATAAATGAAGCGTCAGTGGAACATAATATTATATTTTTTTAAGACGAAGAAATCATAACAATGACGAAACGTGGAAAATAACAGCAAAACGAAAAGCATCAAAGTGCCTCCCCGATATACGTCTTAAAAAATGTCCTTTAAAAAGAAATTAATATCAATCTCAGTTCTCAGTTTTCAGGAACTAAATATTCGCTTTCGGGTTAAAATCAAACAGTGTCATTCACTCGTTGAATTAAAAGTCTCAGAAATAAATCAAGTCCGAACAAGGGTGAAATAAATGAAGCGTCAGTGGAACATAATATTTTTTAAGACGAAGAAATCATAACAATGACGAAACGTGGAAAATAACAGCAAAACGAAAAGCGTCAAAGTGCCTCCCCGATATACGTCTTAAAAGTTGGCCACAACCGTTCGTGCACGAATTTCGCAAAAAAATCCTTGCGTCGCACGCACGGGTGTGCACGTTTTTTCCAAGCACGTAGGAGCACGCAGTACACGCAAGGAGGCTGTTGGACATGTCCAACAATTTCTGGGTGTGACTACATGTTCTGATGAACGCACGTGACACGCGCAGCCATCGTACTTCCTGCGCGTGCTTTTGCCACCATCGCACAGGCCCCTAAAATACGAAGCCCATGGCTCCATAGGGAGCCGTGACATGTCGCGCGTCGGTTGCACGGTACCTGTACGCGGGGTTGTACGTTCGCCTCGAGAGCTGTTGCAGGTACGACGAGGTATGTTAATGAGGTGGGTGCAAGACGCCCAAGAGGAGAAGCATAGAGGTGTACGAGTGATTGTGACCATATGACGTACAAATCGCAGGAGTTGACCCACAGCCGATCACAGCTGCGGACACGCACATGCAACCACACGCGTGATAAGTTGTGGCCATAGCATTAACCAGAATCTTCTAAACCCTAATTATTATGTATCACATCTCTGACCAACTAAAACTCTTTCCCGATGCAGAAACACTACTTCAGCCCTTGTGAGGATGTACGTTTAGATGTCCGTTCAGACATGCCATGATCGACTTGCTTCTATCACCCACTCGTGACTATCCATCGCTCACTCGCTGCCAAAATAATAATTACTGCGCCACACATGGTGACCCGAGTATAATTGGTATTGAAGTTTGTGCACAGTGGTCATATCATGCGAAGTTGCGAGTGAAGATAGCACGTGAAAATAGTCACAAGCGCGGTGGGTGGTCTACCGCAAAGCATCGATGCTTTGTCGCTGGATCCTGAGATTTACTCCTGCCAAACTCGATGCCAGAATAGTTTCGAAACCTATCTCCAACTCGCTTCTATCTCGTGACTATCTGCGTTCAGACAGCGTTTGGTCTTAAAACTATCTTGTCATGACCAAAATAGTCTCGAAACCTAGATAGCATTGATGCTATCGCTCTACGTGTGAACGTACCTTTTAATACTAATAAAGAAACTGGCTGCATATACCAGACGTTACAACAATATGAATTCTATTAATCCTAACAATACGGTCATTGACCGGGTTGATGAAAATGTACATGATAAAATTGTAACAGATCTTTTGAAAGTTAAAAAGATTCCAAGATATTCATACAGGATATTGTAAAAGAAGGTTGATCCAACCAAGGCAGAAAGGAGATGGGATGAGCTTTCAGTGAAAATATAGAACAAAGTGATTGGTCAGTATATCACTCTAATAACTTTAGTTGTACATTGAAACACAAGTACGTTCCTTTTATGTTAAGCTTTTCCGCAATGCCATTGGTACCAATGCTTGTTTGTATAAGATAAACAGGATAATGTCTGCAAATTGTTTTTTCTGTTCACAATCCCCAGAGACACTGGTTCAATGAGGGGCGCTGTTGTGCTGCTGCCATACCTCCCAATTTTGATGTTGCTCATGTGGAACTGAGAGTTTTTCTAGGATTATAATAACTGTCAGATGGCTTTGCTAGTGATTGCCAACTGGCTGGACAATTTTGACAACAATTGATGATTTGGCATAGGAGTAATTTCAGTATGATTTTAATCCAAGTTTTGACTGTTTGGCTGAGTTTTCTTATACACTGTCATACTACAGTGTGTGTAGGCCAGGGAGCTGCTATTGTTAACTCCACACCAGTGACAATAGATAAGCTTCTTGACAGACTGTGGATGAATAGAGCGACCATGGCTGACTGCATCCCATCAATGCCTATAGCTGGATCTCATGTATGTTATACAAGGGAAGCCTTGTACTCTCTACGCCATAGTTATGGGACTAACCAACTTTCCCCAACTACTCATACTCGCATCAAGGAATTAGGTATAATTCATCTGAGAGCCAGGAGAGGGTGTCTGCATATGGAAAATCGGACTTGCAATAACAAGATTCGGAATGGGCGAGAGCATGAGTATTTTTGGACTCGGGTGAATGGCGGTGCGATTCCTGTGCTTCGAGCTTCTCACCGAGAACTAAATCGGACTTTTCTTCGCAAGACTAGATATGACACTGGTAACCTGGTTACAGTACAGAGAGAGAGGTATCATCAACTCAATGTCCATCTATGGAACTGTAACTCGCTTAGAAACAAGACATATCTTTTGATTGATTACATCTTGGAGAACAATGTTGACATTATGTTTTTGACCGAGACTTGGCTGAAAACTGAGGATCCGGTGGTCATTGCGGAGGGCACCCCGCCAGGGTACACATTCATCAATGCCCCAAGAGGGAGAGATGATGCTCACGGTGGAATTGCTGTTATCTACAGAACTAGTCTCAACCTGTCTACCATGAACATTGCACCCGATCATCATGATACCTATGAATGCATCTATGTTACTGACCCTGCGAAGATGGTGTGCTACGTGGTGATCTCCAGACCTCCACCATCATCACGCAATGGTCTCAAAACTTGTGACTTCCTGGCAGAATTTGATGAACTGGTTAAAGAACTGTCAACTCGTTCATCTAAAATCCTACTGCTTGGTGACTTCAATGTTCATGTAGACATTCCTGCCAAGCCGGACTCAGTTCAATTTCTTTCATCTCTCGACGAAGCAGGTCTACAACAGCATGTCCAGGGTCCTACTCACCGGTGTGGCCACACGCTAGATTTCCAGGGCCAGTGATGTTTCGTTCGTGAAGATGTAGATGTAGATGTAGCTAAACCAAAGTTGCAGTATGTAACATCTGTGTCGCGTAACTTCCGCAGCATGGACAAAGATGACTTTAGCAGACGGATTGCCAACGCATTTATTGACTTCCCGTTTGATAAGTCGGCAGATGATCAGATTTCTTTCTACATCACTCATACGTCTGCAGTGCTTGATGACCTACGCCCAGACACAAAACGGAAACAAAAATTTCGTTCTCATCCAGCATGGTACACTGAGGATATTTACGAGGCCAGACGTACTCGGCGGAAACTGGAACGTGCCTGGGCGAAGAGTCGTACTGAAGGTGATCGAATCAAGTACCTGAACCATGTTCACGCCGTCGACAGACTAGTTCGTGAGGAGAAGTCTTCATTCTACACTGATCAGTTAAGTGACGCTGACACAAAAACCGTTTTCCGTGTCCTTAATACAAATAGATGTCCGACAACGCTACAAGCTCACGTGTCTGCTAGCGATCTGTCCAACAGATTTTCTACGTATTTCGACCAGAAGGTGGTCAAACTTCGTGAGACTCTTTCTCTCTCTTCTGCTACGTCCTCTTCAGATCGCGAAGGACGCAGAACTGACGTGCGTGGCGCCGGACGGTCTATTTTGGAAGAAGCTGAATTATCTGAATTTGACTCTGTTTCTGCGGATGAGGTTCGTAAGCTTATTATGTCATCCCCAAGCAAGTCTTGCTCACTCGACCCCATTCCTGTGTGGCTGTTGAAGGAGAATATTGACATGTTTCTTCCGTTTTTTGTGTCCATAGTCAAGTCATCTCTTGACTCTGGTAACTTCCCATCATGTCTTAAGGAAGTCATTGTCACCCCTCTACTCAAGAAGTCCAGCCTTGATCGAGAAAACCTGAAGAATTATAGACCAGTCTCAAATCTTCACTTCATATCCAAAATCCTCGAGAAGGCAGCTCTTGCTCAGCTATCGGAGCACTTGGAATTGCACGACCTCAACAGCAAGCACCAGTCTGCATATCGGAAGCATCATAGCACAGAGACGGCACTGCTGAAGGTAAAGAATGATATCTTACAGGCTATGGATGAGAAATTCGTTGCCTTCGTTGTTTTACTGGATCTATCATCCGCCTTCGACACGGTGGATCATACAATATTGTTGGACCGACTGTCGGATGTGTTCGGCATAACAGGCACCGCAAAGTCCTGGTTTGCTTCCTATCTCTCTGGCCGCACTTGCAGATGCAAAGTCGCGGGTGAACTATCATCTTCTAAGCCCCTCATCTATGGTGTGCCGCAAGGCTCTGTTGTCGGACCCCGACTCTTCAGTATGTACACATATCCATTATCGGACTTGATCAGTCAGCATAAGGGGATACACTTCCACTCTTATGCTGACGATGTGACGTTGTATGTGTTTGCAGACCCTAAGACAACTGAAGCAGTTGATCAAGCTCTTCAGTCGCTGTCCCGATGCGTTGAACAACTACGGAAATGGATGGAGTCTAATATGCTCAAACTGAATTGTCAGAAAACTGAGTTTTTGGTCATCTCTAGCCCACATTATCGGAAGCATGTTGAAAATGTTACACTCACCATCTCTGCTTCAATCAAAGCAGGGTCGTCTGCAAGGTGTCTGGGTGTTCAGCTTGACTCTACACTAAAGATGGATAAGCATGTCTCTGATCTTTGTCGTCCACTCTATTATCATCTGTCCAACATCGCACGCATTCGCCCATTCATCAACAGAAAAGCATGTGAAGATGCAATTAGAGCAATTGTTGCATCTAGACTGGACTATGCCAACTCACTACTGCATGGAGTAAACTTATCCAATATTCAGCGTCTCCAGAGAGTTCAGAACCGTGCGGCTAAACTTGTATTCATGGCCCGGCAGTATGATCAACGTGACTCCTCTGCTGAAGGAATTACATTGGCTCCCGGTAAAACAACGAATCACCTTTAAGATCCTGACCCTCGTATACAAGTGTCTTCATGGTAAAGCTCCCACCTATCTTGACTCAATCATCGCCCAATATCATTCTGCTCGACCCGGTCTTCGCTCAAGTACTGACTGCACTTTACTCCACATCCCCAGAACAAACAGTAAAGCCGGTGATAATGCATTTCAGACATTTGCACCTTGTCTTTGGAACAATATCCCCAAATCTGTCCGCCTTCTTCCATCACTAGATGCCTTTAAGAGAGCCATAAAAGCTCTCCTGTGTGACCAAGAGCATTAATTTATATATTATGTATTCTTTTATTACTTTGTAAAGCGCTCTGAAACCATTACATGTGTATAGAGCGCTATATAAGTACCTGTATTGTATTGTATTGTTCATCTGTTTTGTATCTGCCCCAAAATTACCTCGCTTTGGCAAAATCTGCTATCTTTTATAAGTCACAAGGTTTGAGAAGATGTTTGGTGTATCGACGATTCAGCTCATAGGCAATGTGTAAATTGCTTGTTTCTTTATTTGAAATTCTATATATACCCTTGTATATTTCAAAAACTACAACCACAGTCTGATGCCTTTTATGGTTTTTATTAGCTACAAAAAGAAACTTGAATATAAAATAGCAGAGAAAAAGAATAAGTTGAGTGTCCACTTTTAAAAAATTGTCTTTTTCAATTGAAATCACAAGGCCTCAAGGTCAAACATGAACCATACTACCGTTGTACTATAAATATTAGTATTATGTTGTGTGCTTCCATTGTATATAACATTGGCATTAAGTCTCTTAACTGTAACTTACTTACTGTTTGTATGTACATACATGTATATATGTTAATAAAAACATAAAGAAAAAAATACGGTCGTGGACCGTCTACATAAAAGTAGAAACGTAGCCGAGGCTTTATACATGTATTATGACAAACATAGGGCCTATAGACAGTTTCCCTATATACTATGTCAATAATCTTTCACATATTTCTGTGTGAATAAACTTTCTGATCTTGTTTTACACATTCCTAAACCTGTTTCTGTCTAGGCTCTTGACATTTTTGCTGTCCTAGCGCCCCCAACATCCTAAACAGATCCGAATCATTAAACAATTATAAGGTGGTGGCCTAGAGCATTTTGACACAAATGTGTGCCACTCCATTGACTTTTTTGTAGGCACGAATTCGCATTGCAATAAAATAATACCCGTAAGCTCGTTCCCAAACTCAGTCCCCGAATGTCAAAAACGCTCCACGGTCCCTAATAACGTAGGCGCATTTTAATGCAGCACGTTCATCATGATCTAGTTGGTCCATGCTGGCAACATTTAACAACTGCTGACGTAGAGCTTTTCAAGAGGATGTCTCACAATCCATCCAGCAGAGGCTAAGAAAAGTGCACCATAGTTGAATATCTGCATATCAAAAAGGTATTCATGTGGAATGATTATTGGATGGATATATTATAAGGAAATCATAAACACGCCTCGCCTAAAATAGTAAGCAAGGCAGAAGAGGAAAGCTTTAGGATTAATGGCATGATACTTTATTTTAAAGGATTTGTGTTGAATCTACTTGGCTATATCTTGTTATAGGCTTTTAAGTACAAACCAATAGTCATTAGGCCTATCATTATTGTTTTGGTTATTTCAATTATCTTTAACGAATATCCTCCTCTCCATTTTTTGGTTATATGTTTAACTGATTTTTTCCCTTTATCTTACTATTAGTTGCTTGTTTGTTTCTTTTTCTTTATTTTTTTTTTTGTTAATGTTGATCTGCTAGAATTTGCTTTCCTTTGACATATTTCAAGCAAGTATCTGTTTTCTAAAATGTAATCTAAAATTAGAGTTGATTTTTTACACGAAAAAACTGTGATAATTTGCCTATTCGAAATGAGATATATTTGATTTCATCTTTTCATAAATTCATGTTTATGGTGTGATTATGTTTTTTCTTCAACCAATATGTTTCTCTGTTTTTTGTGCTCTCCTTCCACTCATAAAGATCTTTCTTGAATGTGTAACATAGAAATTAACATACAAATTGTTTTGTTATTTTACCAAAAGGCAACGGGAATCATTCATACGATCATCACTGTTCTTGGGCAAAGACATCGGGAGATTTACGAGAATGGAGTGCCAGCTGTCATCGGGGTATCTTGGAAGGCTGTTGCGCCTCTTTGCACGCCTGAGAAACTAGTACATGTACAAACCAAAGAAATTATTCTTTCGTGGTTTTATGCAATCGATGGACTATGAAAGATACATTATATAACGATTTAATCAGTTCTTGATTTTATTCGTTTATCTATGTAGCATGATGAACATCGCAAAACAGAAGATACCTTGTCGAAATTAATACATTGCAGTAGTAAAAGCCAAAGGAGTAATCTACATGTTTTTTTTTTCGTCTTCTTAAACTTTGACAGTTTCAACAACATACCGAATTAAATACTCTGCATCAGCCGACACCGTGTTTCTACCACAATATAAAATAAACTAACTCGAATGAGACGATCAAAATAAAAATGGCATCTGCTGCTCTAAGGAAAGATCCATTTGTTAACCAGAGTCACTATCATAGCCGCTTGGTCATTTGCTTAGTTCTTAGTATTGCAATATGCCAAGTGGCCACATCAACTTTACCGTTCGATAAAAGCCAGGAAGTCTTTTCCAACATTCGTCATAAAATTCAAAGCATCGCCATGTATTGCTGTCTTACTATCGTGCTTATTTCCATTAGCATAGTTTTAGTGGGTCTTCTCCGAAGGAGGGATGTTTTCCATAAGAAGCAAGAGGTGTTTTGGCCACTTAGGTGTGAACATTGTGCCCGGGCAGTTGGTCTTCTTCCACAGTCTGACCAAACTGGAAAAATACAGCCTGTAAAAGAAAATTATCCATCGCTAATCGTACGTCATACGGACGCTAGAAATGATAAAGAATCCGTTGCCCAGTCTTTGCCAAACAGATACAGTTTTTCTGGCAACCTGCACGTGCGATGTTATGGAACATTATACAGATCTAAATCCATGGACCAAATGGACCAAGTAGATTGTAGGTGTTCCCGTAGCTCACTTGATTCTGCTTTCAGAGAACAAGGCCAAGAAGACACTTCAGATAGGCCTACTGAGCAAGATTATTCCCAAAGTTTAAGGGCACACGCTTTGTTTTCATGTTCAAATAGAAGACCAAGTGATCCCAGGAAAGGGCATTTTCAGTTTTCCAAGTTACACAAGTCTCCCATTAACACTTTCTATATATTTACCATAATTGCTGTAATCAATATTCCAATATCTACATCTGCCGATTTTATTTTTCTTGCCTCTTTGAAAAACGCTTTCGCTAAACAAGTTGCCGTTGTGCTGAGAATAATACGAGATTTTACTTACCTCATACTGAATTTAATTGCGGTACTCTTCTTCAGAAACTTCTACGATGCCACATTCGTTGATGAAGCGAAATTTTCTTTTCCAATAGCGCTGATTTTGGGTTTATGCTTCTGGATCGCTGCTACAAAGATATCCCACCCAGTGTATGTCATTCTGAATTCAACTTATGGCTACTACCATCCTGCCATTCCTGGATTGTTTGGAATGATAGCAAATAAGCACGTGGAGATAATGAGCCATTTCTACACCGAATCGTCTATTATCTGTGCTGCAATCATGTGGCAGATCTGGTCTTCGATGCTTCCCCGATCCTGTCTCAAAATTATTGAACCATCAACTTCTGAAACTGCCCCGCCGGGGTTTCAAAGCCTAGGACCAACGTATGTTGAACCATTCTGGCAAACCGTAAAACGTAGTCTCAAGAAGATAACTGATTGCAGGTCGACATCAACATCGTTAAATTCAACCAGAGAAGAAAGACTACGTCTTTTGCCAAGATTTCAAGGTAGGAAACGTCAGGAACCCGCAATGAATATTTCGGTTACAGTTGCGATTTTTGGCTTGCTCGGGATCACATACTTTTCTTCGTGCCAGGTTCTTGAATACAGCGACATGGCGTTAGCGCACACATCTCATTCCCGTGAAATCACTCGTACCTATTTGAAATGGTTCTTGCAGATTATATTCCATGCCCCTCTTCTCGCATTGTACCGTTATCGCATTTTCTTGACAGATAGCTTCAAGGCTTTTCGCCCAAGAAGCTCTGTATCTCTCGTGTCCGGTCTAACAGGAGGACACGACCTCATTATTTTCAGTAGCTGCGTCGGTATTTTTACTTTAAACATATTCCGCTTTATTAGTGGAGTAGGAATTCTTTGCCAAAGCCCCAGGCCTCCAGAGAACACTGCCCTAGGTTCCTTTGCAATCATGTTTGCCATCTTCCAAATCTACTCGGCTTGGGTTATGACGTCATTCCTAAGCGTAGTTCAGCGACAGGAGATTCGCGGTTTAGATGAAGTGAAATTAACGTTAATTTGCTTGATCTATACCGGCATCCTGAACGCGACCCAGTGGTTGATTGACAGTCTTGAGATTGGAACCTTGGTAGAACTTACAACATTTTTCGGCCATTCCCAAGGCATGGTGGTAGGGGCTCTCTTAGAGCCTGTAACATCGCTGTATGGTATTCATTCAGCTACGATTGCATATGAAGCCATCAAGACCGTTCGTAATGACATCCGATCTAGAAGCGAGAATTATAAATAAGGAGAAGCAAGACTATAATAACAGGCTCCCCCTCTTCTGAAATCATTACAAAAGTGGAACAGTTCAAACATATTTTGAGGACATAATCTATTTTGAAAACCT
Source organism: Heliocidaris erythrogramma (assembly GCA_025617745.1). Lineage (NCBI taxonomy): Eukaryota > Metazoa > Echinodermata > Echinoidea > Camarodonta > Echinometridae > Heliocidaris > Heliocidaris erythrogramma. The sequence continues at coordinate 31,305,321 of CM046854.1, forward strand.
ACATGCATTCAATGAACTCATTGCTTGGTAACTTGTATATCTTAACTCGTGCGATAACATCTCCAACCTTTGTGTATCTAGTAGAAAAGTCTCCATACAAATTGTAACTACTGCTACTACGAACACTACTGCTGCTGCTGCTCTTACTACTACTACTCCTTCTACTGCTCCTACTACAATTACTACTCCTTCTACTGCTACTTCTATTATTAGGTGGTCTGTCCATCGGACAGATAACCTCTTAATTTCGTGAGAATATTCTTATTTATTTATTTATTATTTATTTATTTATTTATTTATTTATTTATTTATTTATTTATTTATTTTTATGCACCCAATTTGGTCTCAAAATCGGCCATGTCAATTTCCTTCAATTTCATGCCTTCAATTTCATGTATTGAGACTATCATGGACATGCCATGCGAACATTTCTGAGGTCATCAGGCCATCATGAGGTCATCCCGGCGCCATTTTGTGAAATCACATTATCGATCAAATCTTCATAACGAGTCATCAAAAGTAAACCATATTTGACACACATGAACGTCAGGTCAAGCCTCAACATGATATATGTAATAAAAATCCACGCGAACATAATGACGAGCACGTACGCGCGCGTCAAACTTTAAAAATGCTCAAAATCACCCAAGGACCAAACGAGAGTACGTTTCATGACATTTTAAGTCATATTTTGATAGAGTATGAGTTGGAGATATGATTTCAAGCGTCATTTTCCTTGATTTCATTATGGCGTCATCATAATATCCTCGAACCCCAAATTCCCAATTTTCATATAATGATCATTATCACATTTATTCAAATTCGAGTATATCTCCCTTAATTTGAATCGTTTTTCGCCCAGTTTTTGATATGTTGTAGCTGAGACAATTCTCGACAAGATCAGTTTCCACCATTTTTCAGTTTGATGACGTCATCATAGTGAAATTTTCAATTAAAGATGCCATTTCAGATTTTTCCAAATTTTTCAATACAAAATGCGATTTGAGAATCCCGTTTTACGTTTACGTGTTATATCTTTGGAAAATATTTTGGTATATTGGTCAAAGGGTGCCAGGTAAAAATGCCAGAGGAAAATATGCCAGAGGTAAAAATGCCAGAGGAAAAAATGCCAGAGGAAAAAATGCCAGAGGTAAAAATGCCAGAGGAAAATATGCCAGAGGTGAAAATGCCAGAGGAAAAAATGCCAGAGGAAAAAATGCCAGAGGTAAAAATGCCAGAGGTAAAATTGCCAGAGGTAAAAGTGCCAGAGGTAAAAATGCCAGAGCAAAAAAATGCCAGAGATAAAAATGCTAGAGGTGAAATGACAGAGATAAACACGCGATGGGTGATGTCAGGAAAAAAGTAAAGAGGCAAAATATGCCAGCTGCATCGTAGGAGAATATAGGTGAAAAATCAAGAGGTGAAATATATAGAAGGTCAAGAAGCAGACCTGACATCTGTTTCATGTTTCATTCCTATCGAGTCAAAGAAGAAAACGTTGACAATTAGATTTTAGAATTTAAATTTAAACAAATTTATTTCATGCAATTGAAACGTCGTTTTACCACAACCCATACAGCATGTTTACACTCTCATGACATCATAATTATTCATTTTCTTTTGATGGAACAGCTGTTTAATAATTTTGAATTCGAAACTCGTCAACTTTAACATAGTAAACTCAAACTTAATTGCAATATCCGAATGACTTTGATATATTTTTCTATTCGTTTTGAATAGATTCTCGTACGAGTCTTTCTATTCAAATTCGAGTAGATTCTATTCATATTTCAATAGATATGTTTGACAGTGCATGTTATTTTCAGTTTGGAAGAGGAACTTCTATACATATAAATGCAGACATATTATGAAAACAAAACAAAAAACTGTCACACCTATTCTTATTTTCAAATGATAATCGTTGATACAGAGACTGACTGCAGCTGTCCGCCCCAACACTAGTTTTGTGCTGTTTAAATGATTCATCCTTCAGTATATCCGTAAATATTGTATGCACAATGCTTAAATTGTTTGCAAAAGTGGAGATACAGACCTTTATAAAAATGCTCTGTCTCTTGTCTATACCCCCCCCCCCCCCTCTCTCTCTCTCTCTTCTTTTCTCTCATAATAGACGGCAGGTGCCCTCATATATATAGGGAATTCCCCTTTTACCCCCATTTCCTTTCATAGTATAGGGAAGCCACTTCGTATAACAAGACAAAGCACAAGTTCATTAAATTCTTAAAGTAGTACATAAGAATCAATCCCATTCCAAATTTAAATTCAACCCATTTTTATTTTTTTTAATTTTGTATAAAGTAGTAAAGTAAGATCAGCTTTTTATTCAAACTGCAAGAACATTTTAAGCTACCAACTGTAAAACTCGAATTGGCCTTAAGAATCGCAGAAAAAAATTACTGACACACCCTCACAATGTTTGATTTGTTTCATAAAATGTCTCTTTGTTACTAATCACTGTATTTCTATAACACTTTTGGGAGGGACAAATTAACGAATTACAGGTTACTCTTTGTTTTAAAGGAGTATGAATTATTTACATGGATCCCCATGTAATCTTAGACCGAATATATAAACAAAAGTTTTCTTGTTAAAGAAAATTAATGATAGTTGTTGAGTTAAAGGTGTTTAAAAACATTTAGATGTTGTTGTTATTGAATAATATAGCATACTTATTTAGCGTTTAATTGCTAACATTTTAGCTACAAAATTTTATCCTCTTCTCTTCAAATTTATTGATGAGAAAATCAATATTCTGTAAACTTGTTCTGATATAAAGGTAGATTTCCCCGACATCTAGAGCCGGAAGGGCGTTAACTCGTATGTTTTAACACAGAGTTAACGCTCTTCTGGATCTCAACGCTATTATAGCATTTAAATGCCTTTTTTGCAAATGCAACGAAAACCAATTCATTTGGTGCCAGGTAAAAATGCCAGAGGTAAAAATGCCAGAGGAAAAAATGCCAGAGGAAAAAATACCAGAGGAAAAAATGCCAGAGGTGAAATGACAGAGATAAACACGCGATGGGTGATGTCAGGAACAAAAAGTAAAGAGGCAAAATATGCCACCTGCATCCTAGGAGAATATAGGTGAAAAATCAAGAGGTGAAATATAAAGAAGGTCAAGAAGCAGACCTGACATCTCCTTGTATTTTACTTTTTAGACTATTTGGTTTGACCGCGTTTTTCTTGTCAAACTGTTGCACTCTGGACTCCAGATCGTAGACCCGGCTTTTTTTTAAATCGACGTACGATGTCATTATCCCGAATGGAATTTGGAACGAGAAGGAAGTCTGCAACTGAATTTTAGGTTTAGAGAAGGTAAAGGAGGTATGCAAAAATGACATCACTCTAATGTGGGACAGTCCTTTTGTGGGTAAATATGAACCTTTTCAGAATTATGAGCCTTTGGATAAACGCAACGGAATTTTGAACCCCCAGGCATGGGAAATTAGTGTTTCGGAAATACGAACCTTCGGAAAAACGAGATGCCCCCCGCATCATGATACTCACTGTATAAATCAAGGACAAAATACCTGTACCTGTAGTAAAATAACTTGTACCAAATGATCTTGACTAGTTTGCTTTTCGCTATCTGTACTTGTACCTGCACTTTTTTTTTTCAGTTCTCCCTTCTTCAACAAATGTACAGGTCGTCACACAAACATCGAGCATTACAGCCACGTCAACATTAATACGGGGGGCTCATGCACATTAAGTTATAAACAAGATGCAGATATATTCAAACTGAATTAAAAGTGGAAAAAAATATAATATTGAAGTGTTTAACAAAAAAGGGTCGTCAACTGAAACGAGTGGCAAACAATAAATGCATGCTATATCCGGGCCGGGGGGGGGGGGGGGGGGGGGGGTTACTAGCATTTTTTACCTCTGGCATTTTTACCTCTGGCATTTTCACCTCCGGCATTTTTACCTCTGGCATATTTACCTCTGGCATTTTTTCCTCTGGCATTTTTTACCTCTGGCATTTTTTTCCTCTGGCATTTTTTCCTCTGGCATTTTTACCTCTGGCATTTTTTCCTCAGGTATTTTTATACCTCTGGCATTTATTCCTCTGGCATTTTTACCACTAGCATTTTTACCTCTGGCATTTTTACCACTGGCATTTTTACCTCTGGCATTTTTACACCCCAACCGGTCAAAGCACTTGCCTCCCATTCCGCAGACCCAGGTTCAATCCCCGGTGGGTCCATTAAATGTTTTTTTTTCTGCTTCTTTTTGCCTTTCATTTTCCCATCTTCTTCGACTATTATAACATAAACAATCACAAAAAAATTAATAAACTGCCTTATTAGGTGGTCTGTCCATCGGACAGATCACCTCTTAATTTCGTCAGAATTTTCTTATTTATATATTTATTTTTACGGACCCAATTTTTTCCCCACGATATATATATTTTGCTTTCTACCTTTTTTTTACCATCCTCTTCGAGTATTAAGGACAGACAGCCTAATTCGTCCAGCAGACGAATTAAGATCTCATCTAGTTATCATTATTATTATTATTATTATTATTATTATTATTATTATTATAATTATCATCATCATCATCATCATCATCATCATCACTACTAATTTTTTTTGCGAATTCGAATATTTCATTTGCTCGCCAAATAATGCATGCTATGTTAGAACGTGTTTGGGTTTGAATGAGATTGAATACCTGTATTGTAGATGTTAGCTGGAACGTATTACATTATGGATAAGGTATGTATTATTATATAGATAGTCCATTGTAAATACACCATATTCAAAGGTGCAACGCATGATCGTTATCATGGCTATAGCGGAGTTGCAAATGACTCCCTATTTTGCATACTTTCAATAACAATATATCCACGGAAAATTATCCCAAATGGGCTCTATTTTTTTTTTTTTTTTGGCTTATCAAGTACACATTTACAAAGAGTACCATACTTTCGCGAAAACTGGTACACACTCGTTCCCATCTTTGCAAACATCGTGAAATTATGACCCCTATCTCGTGAAATTTCTTGCTCTTTCCAAAAAACGTACCCTTAATTTTTAACACGGGAACATCATCGGAAATTACCCTTTTTAATCAAAATATCTCTTTGATGTTTGGTAGAATCCAGTTTAATAAAATCACATATATAAATTGGTAAAGTTGAACAGAAGAGATGCAGTAACTTTGTGTAGATTCCGATGCAGGTCACACTGCTTACCGATCAATAATGGGAGGTTTGAAAGTAATCCTGAAGAAAGAAATATTGAATACCCATATTGTGATTTAAAGGCTTTTGGAGATGAATTTCACTATATTTTGGTCTGTCTTTTTTTTTTCAAGAAAGAAAGGCAGTTATATTTAGAACCACGTACAATTTGCTGTGAATAATCCTAGCACATTTCACATGGATAAATTGTTTAATAGAACTAGTATTAAACAATAACTGGGCGTTGTGGCGTGCGCCTGTAATCCAGCTACCAGTGGAAGTTATAAACTGATTCAGCGGACCCAGGTTCGAGACTGAATCACGTCTTTCGGATGGTGACGTTAAAGGTCGGTCCCAGACGTAAATAATCATATCTGATTGATACACGTCTGTAAAACCCCAATTTACACACACACAGTATTAAACAATTAAGAAAACTCGTAAGATTCATAACAGTAATAATACAATTCTTTTCTTCAATCTTTTTGTCAATAAAAGTCAAGTTACTCGTAGTGGTAGAGAAACCAAACCTTGTGATATTTTAGATTTATAATTATCAACTGTATACTAGACCTTAGTTCATGTTTAGTGTGTTTTAAACTTGTAAATATGTCTATGATGTCTATGTATTTTATTATTCTATTTTACATTGTTTTATATATCTTTCTGTATTGTATTGTAAATATGCTGTGCTTTCAGACCCTGACATGCCTGAAGGGGGTCGGTAGAATCAAATAAAATTAAAACTAAAACTAAACTAATGTGAACACACCATCCGCGTTTTGACCCTTGTCAAGTGCCCTTACGTAATGCCGAGTCACCAAGGAGTGAGGAATGACAGAAGTTTTGTCTTGAGAGGGAAGATGTAAGAGACTATTTGCCCTGTACTGAAATATAACAAATTTCCATTTTCTTCAAAGAAAATATTTAATCATACATGCATCCTGGATATTATCGTTGCAAATAATTTTTTACTCAAAACCTGTACGAAAAAGATCTATTCGTTCATCAACAACTAGGAAAGTGAAAATTTATGAAATTTATTGTACTGTACAGAACAAAATAGGAGCTAATGCCATTATTAGTCAACACCCTCTTTTTTAAAAGGTTCATTCATTATACCTGATCTATACAGTGAATTACGAGGCCACACACCATCAATGTACAATCCAAAATTCTAATACTAAAAGGAATTAGTGAACCAGAAACTGGAATATATTTTTTCGAAGTCCGATCACTGTATTTTTGAAACACCGTGAACTGGAATATGTTTTTCGAAGTTCAAATCCCGCGCAGGTATGCGTTCATTGTACTCTATTCTTTGTTACTTCAAACAGCAGTTACCTTAACTGTCTCAACACAGATATCACAGAGTGGATTGCGACATTTGAAATACATTTTCATTTATTTGCATGAACAATACGACGCAATATCCTGTTGAATACGTCTAGACTGCATGTTTCATTACTTCTATTCATTTATAGATCATAAATCAAGCCTTTGCACTGTCACAAAAGATGAAAAGAATACCTTCTTCTCTTGCTCGTTTCCGGGCGTTAAAGGGGAAGTTCACCCTGATAGTAAGTTTTTTTTTAACATTATCAAAAATGAGAGAAACAGATCAATGAAAGTTTGAGCAAAATCCGATAAGAAGTAAGAAAGTTATGAATTTTAGACAAAATTGGCAACTCCGCCATCTTGCGAGGTTCTTTCCAATTTGCCCTGTACTGAAATATAACAAATTTCCATTTTCTTCAAAGAAAAAAAATGATCATACATGCATCCTTGATATTATCATTGAAAATAATTTTTTACTCAAACCTGTATGAAAAAGATCTATTCCTTTATCAACAACTAGGAAAGTGAAAATTTATGAAATTTATTGTACAGAGTAAATGGAAAGGAGCTCGCAAGTGTGTCACGGAGTTGCCAATTTGTGTACGATTGATTACAACTTACAAACATTCATAACATTCTAATGCCATTATTAGTCAACACTCTCTTTTTTAAAAGGTGCATTCATTATACCTGATCTATACCGTGAATTTCGAGGCCACACACCATCAATGTACAATCCAAAATTGTAATTAAAAGGAATTATTGAACCAGAAACTGGAATATATTTTTTCCAAGTCCGATCACTGTATTTTTGAAACACCGTGAACTGGAATATGTTTTTCGAAGTTCAAATCCCGCGCAAGTATGCGTTCATTGTACTCTATTCTTTGTTACTTCAAACAGCAGTTACCATAACTGTCTCAACACAGATATCACAGAGTGGGTTGCGACATTTGAAATACATTTTCATTTCTTTTCATGTACAATACGACGCAATATGCTGTTGAATACGTCTAGACTGCATGTTTAATTACGTCTATTCATTTATAGATCATAAATCAAGCCTTTGCTCTGTCACAAAAGATGAAAAGAATACCTTCTTCTCTTGCTCGTTTCCGGTCGTTAAAGGGGAAGTTCACCTCCATTCATAAGGACCACTATTCATAACTATTAATAAGGACCGTTATTCATAACGCATGTTAAATGAATAGCGGTGTTATCAATAGCGGTCCTTATGAATAGCGAGCGGACACCTAATGTTTTAAGGGAGTAGACCTACACTAAATGCTACCAATGGGACTGTTTTACAGATCATGTCCTATTCGCAAGGAAGGTGTTTTCAAACTTTGAGTTTAGCTAGCATTCAACATTGTTCAAAATTTCTCCCGAAATGCTGGAATTTCGAATACGGTAGTTTGTACATATTCCTGTTTGTACTGAAATCAATTTACATAACAATATTGGTAAAGATCGCTGCATCATTTAAGATATGGCCCCGTTGATGGGCCCTCATTGACGACATAATAAAGAAAACGGATCTGAAATTTTAATTGAAGGTATACGTGCGCGTCGTGTATAGGGTTCGACACACTACGAATCACATATTTCGATATGTTAGTCAGTGAAATATATATTTGTTTTCCAGATGCGGCATGATCAATTAATGCAAGGATCCCTTGTCCTTCCAAGTGCTCCAAAATGATGTAATCTTGATTGATTTGATCAGTTCAAAGTAATTTAATTCAATATCAGGTTTTTAAAAACATATTTTGGCAGCCAGATAGCTGAACTGAGATAGTTTTTCAAATAAAAAACATGCAAAATTACAACATTCAATTTTACAATTACAATTAATATAATTTAGTACACACATAAACGAAACTTTAAAAAAAATTGACATACAAAATAAAAATACATTTTTATAGGGAATCTTAAGTTCTGGGAAAGGTGAAATATAATTTGTGAGCTTTCTCATTCCTTTTATGTCAGTTTGGAAGAACATCATAGTAGAAACATCCCCTGAAAAGGATTGCTCTTCAAATGCTCTTATATTCGAAATATGACTAGAAATAGCTGAAATTTTCGGGCCCAACATCCATGCTACTAGTGCATGTAGTCCCATATACCCATTTCCGTGTGCAGTACATGTGCTTTTCAGCGAGAATGGGTCAATTTCTTATCTAGTTTGATGATTCCAAAACAACACACTATCAAATAATTCTTATGTAGACATGGTCCACCTTTCCCATTTCCTTCGAGACAGTTTCTTTCACAATGTAATTACATGACCAGAACTCTACTTTATCTTTAACCCGCAAGAGTGAATATTACTGAATACTATTAGTACAACACAATTCGTCATCCCATGCACTTTAGTTTTATGCTACGGAATCACTTAATAACATGTTACATTTATCATGTTTATAACAAGTAAGAAAATGTTGCACTCAGTAGTTTGGAACTTTGCATTTAAGAGTATTTTTTATATCCACACCTTTTCTCCTCTCATTTGATGGGTATAGGCAGGGGCGGACTGGACATCTGGAGTTGCTGGAGTTTTTCCCTCGATATTTAGGCTTGAGAACTGGTCGATTTGTGATCTAAGGTGTTGTTGATAAAAAAGCACCATGAAAATAATTATGAAACGATAATGATGCTGATAATAAAAATAAAGATAAACAACATTTGCTTGTCGTACTGCAATCTGTTTTATATCCAACTCTCTCCTGATATTCATAGTTTACAGAAAATGATTTTGAATAGATCGACAGGTCGAAGATCGGTAGTTCGGGACCTGATTATAATTATTCTATTGTGCTTTTAATAGCCTACATTTCAAACGGCTTACTCCTCTGAAGATTCAACCACGCAATTCTCTTTGTTCTGTTATGTCTATCCATTTCACAGTGTTCTTTCTTCTGCTTCTGATTCCTTCCTTTTCTCTTCCTCCCTCTCTCTCTCTCCCTCACCCCCTCCCCCCCTCTCTCTCTCTCTCTCTCTCTGGTCATAGTATAACTGGGTTTTTTTTTTTTACAAGGTTTCAAGTACTAAGATGTCACCGATCTTCAAAGGGTACCAATCACCAATTTTGCTCTGTATGTCAGAGGATCCATGTCGTTATACCATATTTAAAAATATGGGCTTCAAATATTAATTCAATAAAGACATATTGCAAATTTAATTACACTCTCTATGAGCTTAAAAGTTACTAGTGAGTAGACTACTCGACGCATCCGTACGCGCTCGCCAAGATAAGGGCTCACACGGAACCAAACTCGGAGTTCGGTTCCGCGCGAGCATTTTTATGCTATCCTGTTTTTCCTTCATACTGCTTAACTGTTGACCTACAGAATGCCTAATAAATTTCTTTGAGGTTGACTTTTAAACTTTCTAGATGTACATTTTTTTTTCAGGTGATTGGTGCACTTTAATTTCACTTCCACTCGTGTCCATGTTTTATGTGGGGTTTTTATGCATTTATCGTCAACGATTTTAGACACCTCTGTATACCTATGTTACTGTTGCATTCCATTTATTCACTAATTCGTTCCTCAACCTTGAATAAATGATTTTCAATACCGCCTCCCTAACTTACAGCATGACCTGAAAGAACATAATCATGGTTAATAACACATACCTGTATTTAGGGGAGCACCAAGCTTCGACTGCACGGCCGGACGCTGCAGGCTAGGATAGTACACTTACCGTATCCCTATGCCTAACTTCGGATCCGGAGGCAAAACTGCCTGTTGCTGAACACTACCTGCACCTTCCAAGTTCTTTGGGAGCTATCATTTACAGTAGATCGTGCAGCATCGATGCCAAAAAGACCTGGTGTACCGGATCGACCAGGATGCCGACTCAATCCTGAAAATAAGCCGTCCGGCGTGTGTGCTGTCGAACTGGTCAGTGAAAGGCAACCTTGTTTGGTTGCACACGCCCGGGTAATTCCTTTTACTGATTCGCATCAGTACTTTAAGGAATCTGAAACATGCTTCTGTTAGCTCTGCTACAATGGAAAATATATTTATTCACTAATTCGTTCCTCAACCTTGAATAAATGATTTTCAATACCGCCTCCCTAACTTACAGCATGACCTGAAAGAACATAATCATGGTTAATAACACATACCTGTATTTAGGGGAGCACCAAGCTTCGACTGCACGGCTCCCCATGTCAGTTAATCAAAGAACGGGCAATAACGAAATATGACAAGGTATCGAGAGTTGATCAATCAATGCATTTATTACGTTCATCTGCCATAGCAATAGTGACAGCAATGTAAAGCTCAATATTCACAATTAGTGAGCGAATTAGAATATCCAAGAATTTAACATATAGTTTACGACATATCTCAAGAATGTATTTATATTCCTAAGTTTAAGGAAACAGATAAGCGATCTTTCATAGAGTCCTTAACATATCCGTCCTTGGCGGTTTCTGAGCGCCATCTACCATGTTTCTTAAAAAGTCTATCTGGGACTCCAAAATTTGCAGCAGCGGAGGCTCTACCTGCTCTGAGGCTGTGCATACCGAATCTCTTCGGGTCTAACCCGATTGATGCTAGAGCATCGCGTAACAATTCAAGACATCTCGTGTACGATAACTGTCCGTCTCTCATAGCATACGAATCTTTGGATTTCAGATAATTCAGAGGTCGAAATAAGAACTTTTCATCGGTACAATTTTTTAATTTTGCTGCAGCCAAATATCTCTTCAGCGCTGGAACTGGACAAGTGTGACAATTTGTAGCTCCTATGAGAAGCCAGGCACCTTGTCTGAAAATGTCAGTTTTGCTTTTCACGATGAAGATGCTAACAAGGGAAACAAACGAATGTTAATCATTTCATCATATCTAAGAAATCCAACATAACCAATTAACAACATAGCGCATAAACGAGTGTCCATTAGGGTGTCAGAAGCGTATTTACTGACAACTTCTTTCAACATTTCTGGAGTGATAACGTCTTTCTTGACTTTAGGTTTACAAAGCAACTTCTTTAAACCTTGCAAAACAGTGTGTAAGAACTTTCGATCACATGGATTATGAACGATGCTAGGTTTGCAATCATACCATTTGATGGCATAAAAGCTGGACTCCATCCTGGAGTACGGGGCCCCAATCTGATAAAAGTGCACTAGGTATTGGCTAATGTCTTCCGGATCAGCCACTATGTATTTAAAAATGTTCTGTGAACACCACTGTTGCCAAAGAATGATAGAATAATTATATTTCTTCACCGTGTTGCTTGCTCTCGAAGCTGTCAGGACCTTATTTAGTGTATATTCATAGTCATCCTGAAAAAGAGACCGGCCGGAAAATATGAAAATGAGCAACCTCAATTTAATATGTCAAACGATCTTAAATTTTTTCTTTTAACTGAACAAATCCTTTTGTTTCTCAACCGAACCTGCCAATGACCTCCGTCATCATCCTGCATGACTACACAGTAAGGACATGACATATCCGAACACTTCAAGCTATACAGCTTCCTTTTATCAGCTATGTAGCTTGAAGGAATCTCAAGCCCAGCGGCAATATCAACTAATCTGCCAGTGACATCCGTCATCATCCTGCATGACTACACAGTAAGGACATGACATATCCGAACACTTCAAGCTATACAGCTTCCTTTGATCAGCTATGTAGCTTGGAGGAATCTCAAAGCCAATGACATCCGTCAACGTCTAGGAGCTATACATCAATTAGACGTGGCATTCCATCTACCATTCTCCTTAGGCTGATCATTACACGTGTATCAACAATCATGTTCCGATTAACCACCATTTAACCGTAAACATAACACTGGGTTTTTGAATTTTTTGGATCCAAAAATACTATTTTTGTTTCTTCCTTGGGCAAACACCCCTACGGGATTATCAATTCTTATCGAATCCGTGATCAAAGAATGAAATTTACTTTGTTCTGAAATTAAAAGTGGCCAAAAAGGCGCGGAGGGCCAAAGGGGGACAACTAAAGTTCCCGTGGCAGAGCATACTTCTACGTGATTCAAAACTTGCCCAATACAATCTATCGGGGGCACTAACCAATTATTTTCGCCGCTCCAATCACAAGAAAATGCATCCACTTGAGCCGACTGTGGACACCAAAATTTTGAATTGAACTTTTCTAATTTGTGATTGAATTCGTCAGCAAATCTATCAACGGTGTGTGGCCCCCACAATCTTTCCATGAATTGGAAGAACTCAGGGGAGACTCCCCAGTCATCAAAGTCAATGATACAACTTAATGCGTCTGCGTGCATGTTCTCCTCTCTAGGAACCCAATGAATTTGTAGGGTTATATGATTATCCCTGCAAAAGGTGTAGATTTCCAAACTAAGATTATGCAACTCTGCAATCATGCTACCTTTGGATACAATAGAAACGACACCCTTGTTATCAGTGAAAATCTTTGTGACCTTACCCTGTAACTTGGAAACAAATGTTTTCAATGCTAAACATACTGACTTAAGTTCCTTCCAAGTGGAGCTTTTCTGCATTTCGGTATCCAACCAATTTCTTACCATATTTAACCCAGGCTGCTCACTAACGTATGCTCCGCACCCTGTGTGACTCGCGTCCGAAAATATAATAACCTGGGGAATTGAATATTCAAATAGAATACGTTCGTTCAGAATGCGTAGATTATTTTTCCAGAAAAACACCTCCGCAATGGGCTCATTATCACTACTGATGTTGTATACATTATCCCAATGCGCCCTACGAATTATTTCATGATGCATGAATCTGGTTTTCAATTGACTTATGCCACCTACAACTGGGTAGAACGAATTTATCTTTCCGGCAATAGTTGCAATCTTGCGTGCCGAAACTCGAGGCAAACTTGCTAGGAATATCTCCAGACATAACTCAACGTCCTTCACTCTTCTCTGAGTTACCTTAAGGGAACCTAAATTACTGTCCCACGTCAGACCTAGCCAGTCCAACTTTTGTACTGGAACCCATTTTTCGAAATTAGGCACCAACCCAGCTTTCAAGAGATCATTTTTCACTGCCAGAGCAATAACTTCACACTTATCAAACGAGTCTGTGCGACCCCAACCGTCATCCAAATACAAGACAATAAACAGACCTATTCTTCTCCAATAATTCACAATGTGTTTTAGACATTTTGTAAATACATACGGGGCAGTAGACAAGCCAAAAGGTAGGACTTGAAACGTAAAATATCTGGTCTGGTTGTCAAATTCCCAACTGAAACCCAAGAAGCTAGTATGTTCTTGAAATATCTCGATGTGATGATACCCTGACTTTAAATCAAAGGAAAACATGAAATCACCTTGTTTAAAATACGTTAGGGCTGTATTCCAATCTTCGAATTTGATTTTGTCTTTCCATAAGAACCCATTCACAAATCGTAGATCTAAAATCAGTCTCCTTTTCCTGAATTTTGGACTGACACCGTAAGAGGATTAACGATGTGTGGTGCGTTGGTAGATTCCATAATCAGGTTCTTACTGAGTAAATCATTGATTGCTTCCTTTACAAAATCAGAGTGAGAAAGAGCAGATTTGTTGTTTTTCAGTATGTTCCTAGGAGGAGTCTGTAAAAGTGGCAGCTTATAGCCATGTTCAATAACATCTAATGTACATTTGCAAGCACCGATATCTTTCCAAAATTGAATACATGTCTTCATTCTGCCTCTTACTATTGGTTCTGAGGTACCTTGCTCATAATCAAAATAATTCTGAATGAAAAAATCTTGATCGTACCCTGTGTTAGCTGCTGCAATACTGCAAGACTCGGGTACCGTAGGGTTTGACTCTACATGATGCATACAGTCCAGTGACATAGAGCTGGTTGCCGATGTTGTACCAATGATGCCACTCTCCCATGCAGACTGTGTTGTAGTCCTCGTTTCCGCCACATCTCCGTGCGCTGTGTTCGTATATGATATATATATAAATGGAATATTCTTGCGTTAATAGCAGCTCTTGTTTATCACTCAAGGAGATACATGTACTCATACATTGTATAATATCTTACTTCAATTGTTGAAGAACATGATTGTGCCATTACCTGCATAACAGTAGGAAGACCAACTCGTTATTCCAGGACGAACCACCTCATTCTCTAAACCAATCAATCCTTCGAAATCATGACTATATTTATATCTAGCTCAACAGAACTAACAAGGGAAGGTGTAATACTATCATGATATGAATTTGTATGGCGCCAACCCCGTTTAAAAGCAAGTGCTCTAGGCGCAACTTGTGTAAAGGAGGAATCTATTTACATCTAATTTCAGATTGGTTAACCCAAGAACTACCTCTAACGCTGTTGTGAGGCGTTGTCTCTGCTAGACTGGCTGTAGTTGCTGATGCCTGGGCAACCTCGTCCCCAATGTCCCTGCTTCCCACAGGCAAAACATACGTCGGTGGTTCTGGGGCCACCCATTGGCCGCTATGTTGGGTGTGGTCCGGCACCAATCCTAAGCGGCTGCCTATACTTGCCGCCAGGCCCACGAAAATTATTATCGGAAGGCATAGGCGAATGAGAAAACCCCTCTGCCTTGGGGGCCTTGCTTTTGAAGGATGTTTTACCCGATTTCCGCTTCCTGGAAGCACGTGCCTGGGCCTGTCTGATTCGCTTCTCATCCTCTGAATCACTAGCAAGCTCATCACTGAGGTATTCTTCAACCGCTGACCAACCTATAATTTAGGGTGAAGTTGATGTACAATAATAAGCATTCGCTGTGCGGCAACAATGTAACTCAGCGCAGTTTCTCTCCTGACAAACCAAGATTAAAAGGGGACCAACGTCTTGTAACAATGTGGATAACTTTTGACGCCAAACCCACGTATCCAAACTATCGACAGAAAAACTACATGACAATTAATCTCCTCACCTGCGTCAGACTTGTCTGCAAGTCTAATCAATTTGTTTCTCTTTTTGACCTCCGCGATGCATTCGGAAAACTTTGCTAAACCGGCTGGTTTCTTGTCAGCCTCTAGAAGTGCGACGCCCTTTTCAATTGTCTCAATAATAGACGAATTGAAGTCGAATTGCATCTTGTTGCCCTTGAACCTGAAAGTAAGATCCACCGCTCTTTTTAGCTGTGAGAGCTCCGAAGAGGCTGCAGATAGCCCCTTGTCGTTGTCTTCTTTAACTTTCGCCAGAGAAGAGTCAAAATAATCTTTGAATGAGCTGAATGCCTCCTTAATTGCGGTCGACACAAACGCCGTAGTCAGCCCCGGGTTTTGGGGCGGTGGCTGGTGTGGCGCCGCTAACTCATTTTCCTGAGGATTTTCGTATGTAGACATTGCAGTGGAGTAAATAAGCCGTCCGGCGTGTGTGCTGTCGAACTGGTCAGTGAAAGGCAACCTTGTTTGGTTGCACACGCCCGGGTAATTCCTTTTACTGATTCGCATCAGTACTTAAATGAATCTGAAACATGCTTCTGTTAGCTCTGCTACAATGGAAAATATATTTCATCAATATTTTTAAGTTTAAAATAGGCTACTGCTCGAAACAGTTTTTTTTTTATTGTTAGAGTGGAAATAAACTTTGAATTGAATTGAACTTATCATGCCTAAATGCAAGAGCACATAATGATGAAGCTCAATTCATCCATGGTAAATGTATGAAAAAAATCATTTGTAAACGGCTAAATGGTCTCTAAGCAAGAGATAAAATTGCTATAACGCTCATTATTTTTGCTTCCTTGCTTTTATATCATCATGATCTTTCAGAAGTAACTCTACAAAAGATATGGCAGATCAACGCATTCAAAGTTCCTCAAGACCCCCCCCCCCCCCCCCCGAAGCTCTTTCTTGTTTATTACAACCCCGAACGCAGGTTATATAAATGGTATCAGAAATTACCATAGCAGGGGATTTTATTCTATAATTTGAAATGAAAGCGCATTACCCTTTCAGTTATGAAAATTCCCATAGTTCCTACCATGAGAAGAAGGGGGTAACCTCGCTAGTCATAAGGACCCCTATAGTCATAGAATAATTTGCATATTTTTAATATTTCATATATTATCCTTTTCTGTGTTTATGCAAGTTTTAGATTATACCAAGATGATTAAACATGTTTTTACACTTTTGTAATATAAAATAGTATTTAATACATGGCGCCTTTTAAAAGAAATTTATGTGGAGACCCATTCCGACCATTTAATATTTATTATTCTATAATATGATCCGGTGGAACTACAATGATTTTGTGCGAAAAAAGAGAAAAAGCTGTCTGTATAATGATCACTGTCTTCGCATTTGTTGTGAAATTATTAATGGAATGTATTTATATTGTGTATATTTATGTAAAAAACATTTACACACTCAGTGTTAATCTATACATGAATGGTGGTATAGTTGGGAATACATATCAGAGATATTCAAGATTGTCACATGGCGGACTCAAATAAATTTCCAGTTGATACTCAACTTGTGTCAGTCAAGAATATTTATAATTTATTTCAGTATATATTTAAAAATAATAACACATCTCTCTGTGAAATTCAGTATTGTCAAACATGAAATCGGATGAAAGAAAGAAAAAATGTTTTACCACATCGAAAACGACAAAGTATATTACTTCAAATGATTACTCTGTTTTCACAACCACGAAATTCAACCTCACACAAAGGCAAAGGATCCTGCATTGATCCAATCCACTGTATTCAATATCTTTCCACTCTGATCTTGTCTCTATACAAAAAAAAATGCATGAATAGATCCTGCACTGATCTAATCACAAAACTTCAACTAATTTCTCGTAACTACACTGTGTACTGCATTTACTGATCACATTTATATAAAGCTTCAAACATTACCTCAACTTGACCTTTCCTTCAACTGTCATCTTCTGTCTCTATAAGTCTCTATTTTCATAACTAACTCAAAAATCAATTTATCATCTCATATCATGAAATCTTACATTTATCAAAATTCAAAATAATCCTCCTCACTATCCATTGTTCACTCATCTTCTGAGAGTCTGCTCTGTCTCAAAGTCAATCTGCAAGATTTCCTTTATATTCACAAAAAAAAACTTATTCTGCGTTCTCTCTTTCTCGCTGTTCTTTATAACAAAACTTATCTCCGTAAACAGGTCTTGTAATCGTTGGCCGAAAACCGCCACCAAAGACGGCGCTGTATCTCGTCAGCCCAAGAAACAATTCACCGACCCTTGTAGAAACCAGATATCCCAGAACAACTTACAATAGAAATGTAAATTAACCCAAGTCAGTCATCGATGGTAAAAGGAATCTCTCACACTCTTATCCTCACACACTTCTCATTGCGACATAAAATTAACTCCTTGTCTCTTAGCAACCTGGCTGTGGAGTGAAAATTAGACGAAATTTGGAAAGCTTACCTGGGAAAGAAGATAAAATAAAATAAATGCATTTTCAGTGTGACAAAGATTGTTCTCGATTTTATGTTTGTTATACTGAATATCAGGATGATCGAACGTGTTAGAATGTACTATGAATATTATTTGATACTAAGCGCTTTTCTGAAGTAATTTATTTGGGTACCCATTTCATGCACTTAATATTTTGTAATAATAATATAGCGTCGCGTGGCGTCCAAAGCAGAAAGGGTGCGTTGGGAGCGTCGGGTCGCGCCTGGTCGCGTCACGTTGACTGGAACGCCACCATTCGTCCAAAGTCCTCCCCCCCCCCCCCCCCGGTTAGCGGAAAGGGTGCGTTTTGGGAATTTTTATAATATAATATTAATGACAGTCACTGTGGTGAATACACGGATCCCAGCCCATGCCCCCACCCTTTAAAAGAAAAGTATGCATCCCCCTTTTATCTTATTGTGTCCCCCTTTTAGAACTGATAACCCCCTATTTTGTTGCTTATCAGAGAATTATGGGAGGAAAAGTGGACCCCATAAAATCTGATACCCCCCCCCCCCACTTAGTGAATTTTGGAAGGCTGGCGAAAAAAAAAATCGCCACTGCACACCCCCCCCCCCCCCCCCCCCCCCCGTACATTAAAATGATATTGGGTCAAAGTTCCACTCAAATTTTCTCCATTACAATTTCTTTGTACGTGAAATAGGTGTAAAAGAAAAACAACATTTGACACTTTTGATCGCTAATCATTCCAGGGTGGTGTTTCATAAAGACCAACGTCTTGTAACAATGTGGATAACTTTTGACGCCAAACCCACGTATCCAAACTATCGACAGAAAAACTACATGACAATTAATCTCCTCACCTGCGTCAGACTTGTCTGCAAGTCTAATCAATTTGTTTCTCTTTTTGACCTCCGCGATGCATTCGGAAAACTTTGCCAAACCGGCTGGTTTCTTGTCAGCCTCTAGAAGTGCGACGCCCTTTTCAATTGTCTCAATAATAGACGAATTGAAGTCGAATTGCATCTTGTTGCCCTTGAACCTGAAAGTAAGATCCACCGCTCTTTTTAGCTGTGAGAGCTCCGAAGAGGCTGCAGATAGCCCCTTGTCGTTGTCTTCTTTAACTTTCGCCAGAGAAGAGTCAAAATAATCTTTGAATGAGCTGAATGCCTCCTTAATTGCGGTCGACACAAACGCCGTAGTCAGCCCCGGGTTTTGGGGCGGTGGCTGGTGTGGCGCCGCTAACTCATTTTCTGAGGATTTTCGTATGTAGACATTGCAGTGGAGTAAATAAGCCGTCCGGCGTGTGTGCTGTCGAACTGGTCAGTGAAAGGCAACCTTGTTTGGTTGCACACGCCCGGGTAATTCCTTTTACTGATTCGCATCAGTACTTAAATGAATCTGAAACATGCTTCTGTTAGCTCTGCTACAATGGAAAATATATTTCATCAATATTTTTAAGTTTAAAATAGGCTACTGCTCGAAACAGTTTTTTTTTTATTGTTAGAGTGGAAATAAACTTTGAATTGAATTGAACTTATCATGCCTAAATGCAAGAGCACATAATGATGAAGCTCAATTCATCCATGGTAAATGTATGAAAAAAATCATTTGTAAACGGCTAAATGGTCTCTAAGCAAGAGATAAAATTGCTATAACGCTCATTATTTTTGCTTCCTTGCTTTTATATCATCATGATCTTTCAGAAGTAACTCTACAAAAGATATGGCAGATCAACGCATTCAAAGTTCCTCAAGACCCCCCCCCCCCCGGAAGCTCTGTTTCTTGTTTATTACAACCCCGAACGCAGGTTATATAAATGGTATCAGAAATTACCATAGCAGGGGATTTTATTCTATAATTTGAAATGAAAGCGCATTACCCTTTCAGTTATGAAAATTCCCATAGTTCCTACCATGAGAAGAAGGGGGTAACCTCGCTAGTCATAAGGACCCCTATAGTCATAGAATAATTTGCATATTTTTAATATTTCATATATTATCCTTTTCTGTGTTTATGCAAGTTTTAGATTATACCAAGATGATTAAACATGTTTTTACACTTTTGTAATATAAAATAATATTTAATACATGGCGCCTTTTAAAAGAAATTTATGTGGAGACCCATTCCGACCATTTAATATTTATTATTCTATAATATGATCCGGTGGAACTACAATGATTTTGTGCGAAAAAAGAGAAAAAGCTGTCTGTATAATGATCACTGTCTTCGCATTTGTTGTGAAATTATTAATGGAAATGTATTTATATTGTGTATATTTATGTAAAAAACATTTACACACTCAGTGTTAATCTATACATGAATGGTGGTATAGTTGGGAATACATATCAGAGATATTCAAGATTGTCACATGGGCGGACTCAAATAAATTTCCAGTTGATACTCAACTTGTGTCAGTCAAGAATATTTATAATTTATTTCAGTATATATTTAAAAATAATAACACATCTCTCTGTGAAATTCAGTATTGTCAAACATGAAATCGGATGAAAGAAAGAAAAAATGTTTTACCACATCGAAAACGACAAAGTATATTACTTCAAATGATTACTCTGTTTTCACAACCACGAAATTCAACCTCACACAAAGGCAAAGGATCCTGCATTGATCCAATCCACTGTATTCAATATCTTTCCACTCTGATCTTGTCTCTATACAAAAAAAAATGCATGAATAGATCCTGCACTGATCTAATCACAAAACTTCAATTAATTTCTCGTAACTACACTGTGTACTGCATTTACTGATCACATTTATATAAAGCTTCAACTTGACCTTTCCTTCAACTGTCATCTTCTGTCTCTATAAGTCTCTATTTTCATAACTAACTCAAAAATCAATTTATCATCTCAAATCATGAAATCTTACATTTATCAAAATTCAAAATAATCCTCCTCACTATCCATTGTTCACTCATCTTCTGAGCGTCTGCTTTGTCTCAAAGTAAATCTGCAAGATTTCCTTTATATTCACAAAAAAAACTTATTCTGCGTTCTCTCTTTCTCGCTGTTCTTTATAACAAAACTTATCTCCGTAAACAGGTCTTGTAATCGTTGGCCGAAAACCGCCACCAAAGACGGCGCTGTATCTCGTCAGCCCAAGAAACAATTCATCGACCCTTGTAGAAACCAGATATCCCAGAACAACTTACAATAGAAATGTAAATTAACCCAAGTCAGTCATCGATGGTAAAAGGAATCTCTCACACTCTTATCCTCACACACTTCTCATTGCGACATAAAATTAACTCCTTGTCTCTTAGCAACCTGGCTGTGGAGTGAAAATTAGACGAAATTTGGAAAGCTTACCTGGGAAAGAAGATAAAATAAAATAAATGCATTTTCAGTGTGACAAAGATTGTTCTCGATTTTATGTTTGTTATACTGAATATCAGGATGATCGAACGTGTTAGAATGTACTATGAATATTATTTGATACTAAGCGCTTTTCTGAAGTAATTTATTTGGGTACCCATTTCATGCACTTAATATTTTGTAATAATAATATAGCGTCGCGTGGCGTCCAAAGCAGAAAGGGTGCGTTGGGAGCGTCGGGTCGCGCCTGGTCGCGTCACGTTGACTGGAACGCCACCATTCGTCCAAAGTCCTCCCCCCCCCCCCCCCGGTTAGCGGAAAGGGTGCGTTTTGGGAATTTTTATAATATAATATTAATGACAGTCACTGTGGTGAATACACGGATCCCAGCCCATGCCCCACCCTTTAAAAGAAAAGTATGCATCCCCCTTTTTTCTTATTGTGTCCCCCTTTAGAACTGATAACCCCCTATTTTGTTGCTTATCAGAGAATTATGGGAGGAAAGTGGACCCCATAAAATCTGATACCCCCCCCCCCCCACTTAGTGAATTTTGGAAGGCTGGCGAAAAAAAAAATCGCCACTGCACACCCCCCCCCCCCCCCCCCGTACATTAAAATGATATTGGGTCAAAGTTCCACTCAAATTTTCTCCATTACAATTTCTTTGTACGTGAAATAGGTGTAAAAGAAAAACAACATTTGACACTTTTGATCGCTAATCATTCCAGGGTGGTGTTTCATAAAGCTGTACGTAAAGTTACGAATGAATTTACGAACGACTGGAACATGTTCTTAGGTGCTATACTATACTGTTTGAAGACACTTCTTTCAATACTGTTCTTAAAACAATGCTCTGAATAATAAGTTAATTTTCACTTTTGTAAATTCAAGGCCACAAAATCTGTGTGCATCGATATATAATCGGTAAAACAATTGCCGTTGTACATCACAGTTAAAATTCAAGAGCACCTATTTTAACTCAGAGTCAGGAATCATTAATTACACTGGATGGCAAAAGTTTAGCAGAAATGACAGGTGTGTCGCACAGTGGTGTTGTTCTGAAATAATTACTGATACACAGATTTTGTGGCATTGATTTTTGTTTACATTTTAAGTGAAAACCTTATTAAATGTTTTTAGTGTTATTTTAAGAATATTATGCAAGAAAATTCAAGAAAACTTACTTTTAATCAAGAAATATTTAGATCAATATCGATCTGTCCATACTAACGATTCTACTTCATTGATTGTTCGTCAATTCGGTATTGTTCGACTTGCGTCAGTTTAATCATAAAAGTGGAAAAAATGACCCGACATAATTAACAAACAATGCTTTCATTATTGTAATTGTTCATGCTTGTGCGATTATGATATCAAATCTTAAAGTTAACTAGAGAACTGTAAATTTGCTTTGCTATCTAAACACAACAAAAAACTAACCCCCCCCCCCCCCCCTTAATCAAAATGGCGTAACTTCTTAACGAAAAGGTTTTGAGCAAAATAACTTGGTTGAAGTATTCCTTAATGATATTGATGCATGGGTCATGCATGGGTGAGCAAATATTAAAGGCAAAATTGTCACTTTTCAGAAGTCACAAGGGTCATTTTGGGTATTCTGTGAAACGCGATTTCAGCGAATTCGGTTTCTGGTGCATATTAATTGTTGTTGTTTATTATCCATCGCTTGATCCCCTCACACCTGTCCCGACACTTTTCTCATTATTATGGTTGGGTGAGCACAATTTAAAATAACCCTCGTGAATTTGAAAATCCAGATATTTTTACCAAAATGTATCATCACATGTTGTTTGAAGATAAGAGGTTGTCATCGTGTCATGGTTGAGTGAGCACATTTTAAAAATCGTGCAAGAAATGCTAAAATCGTTACTGTTTTCACTATGTGACGGATGAGCGTGCAACTAAATGAAGGTTAGTTTTGAATAAATCGCTTTCAAAAATTTAAAGCATAATCTCAACTTCTTTAATGAATGAAAGGTGAATAAATTTTATATCCTGGGATAGATATTTCAATGTTTAGTTCTATGTTTAATTATTTGTATATTTTGGGTTATATTGGGCCTGCGGGGGGGGGGGGGGGGGATTGAGCTGTAAACATAACCGTCATTTCGTGAAAACACAACATCAAGGACGCGCTTTGATTTGTTTTCACGAAGTGACGGATCTCAGCCGCGCGTGTGTTAAACATATTGGACTTGATCACCGCGCATTTAGTCGTTATTTCGTGAAAACACAAATCAAATCAAGGACCTGCACGTAAAACATACGGGACGGCTATAAGCCACGAGATAGAAGCGAGTTTCCAAACTATTCTTGCAGCGAGTTTAGCAGGAGTAAATCTCAGGATCCAGCGAAAATGCATCGACGCTTTGCGGTAGACCACCCACCGCGCTTGTGACTATTTGTAATGTGAGCGCAATCGCTGCTATCTTCACTCGCTGCTATTGTAATTCTGTCTGTTGCATTTGGTGCTATAATATAATGCAATATATGTATTCATGTGATGTACCCTCTTCCCTCCTTTTTTTTCTATTATCATTCTGTCTGTTTCATCTGGTACTGTAATGTAATGTGATGTATATAGGGGTAAGTAGGCTAATGTGTATACTGTGTGGTAAGGAAGGGGGTTGTTTTGTTGTTGTTTTTTTTTTGGGGGGGGGGGGTCCTTCTTTTTATCTTTTTCTTTTTTATATATGTGACCAGGCACCACAAAACCACCCAAAAGTCCCACTGTGTGATTTTCAGTTAGAGCTCAATCAATGTGTTTTGGTTGGTATGCATGGTCAAATTTTAGTTTTGGGTATTTCCTGAAAGATTATACTTTTTTATAAGTAATCTAAAAATGTGGAGGCACCAAACAATCTAGAAGTGGTATTTTTGACAGTTTTTTTATCAGACTTATGTGTGTCTTCTCTGGATTTTGTTGTATTACTTTTCTTTTTCACGACCCTGAATACTTGTCTCATTTTAATCTCCCATAAATCTCCCGGAGTAAGTTCTTGCATTGATACTTGTGCACTATGATAAACAGGATATGTCTAAGTAGTACGCCAAGTTTTACAATCTGATAATCCCTTCATAGAAATTTTCATTGAGTTCTAATCCTCCATTTGTCACCTTAGCACAACACTTTGCAAGTTAGAGTGCTTCAATAGACTGCAAGCTTTAAACCCTTATTAAGAAGTAACATTATGAGGGACTGTGCATTCTTCTCTTTGTACATTGAGTTATGACCATCCAATGAGTTATATATCATTTTAAAGCCGATAATCTGCTCTTTCAGAATCAGACTTAACTAAAATATGATGTGGTCTTCAGATATTGATTTACATGTGCTTACCAGAGAATATAGTGTGCATGCATGTGTTTTATTTTGGCATAAGATTGGAGTTCAGTCAATTTTGACATGTACAAGGTTTATTTAAAATTAAGTATTATAACACATGTATTTGCTAGTTGATTGTATTATCGATATTACAAATGAATTGTTATTGTGTTATTATGATGATTTATGAAGACAAATAAAATATTATTTAAAACAAAAGCTTCGCATGATATGACCCCTGTGCGCAAACTTCCACGCGTTTGACCATGCATATATATATACCAATTATAAGTGTGGCGCAGTAATTATTGTTTTGGCAGCGAGTGAGCGATGAATAGTCACGAGTGGGTGATAGAAGCAAGTCGATCATGGCCTGTCTGAACGTACTGGAAATATTTTTGAAACTTACATAGCATCGATGCTATGTACTACGTGTGAACATAACTATTGTGGGTGTTTTTATAAGGATGAAAGTGCATGTCAGGCAGGAATTCCAGATGTTTTGTTAGCTACCAACGTCTGAAGATTTGTCCACATTGTTTTTCCCCATACGCTCTGAATAACACTTTAATTATGAAATAACAGTGCGGTGTAGGCGCTTGTATAGTATTCAATATAGTTTGGGATGTACATTTTTCTGTTGTTTTGATATATTACCACAAGGTTCTTGTGGCGTTTCCTTTTGCTATCTACGTCATTCTGTGACTAAACTTTTAATTTCATGGACTGAGAAATGATGAACTACCCCCCCCCCCCCTCCATTCATCCGCTTAAAATGTCATCTGTAATAACTTACTCTTTCAGTCATTATGAAGCATTTATTACCAATGAATGTGTCACCAAATTGTTTTTAAAAAACCCATAAATTAAGGGGGAAATTTCAAAAATGTCCTTGCTCGCAAACTTTTTAAGATGTTTTGAAGCCAACCGTCAAAAAGGTAAACAGAGTTAATATTGGAGCACGTCCATGCATGCAGAGCCAAACAGAGCGAACACATCTCTAAATTATGAATTGAAATGAAATCTATAAAATTGAAATAAAAGTCCTATCACTCCCCTCCCCCCCCCCCCCCCCCCCCCCCCCTAGTACACGGCTCCTCGTCACTATTTCAAGGGATACTTAAGATTTTTGTAGAATCTGAGTTTTGTGCTATATCCCCTATTTTGGGGGTGCTGAACATGAATTTACTTGTTGCCATTTTTCTAAATGACGTCTTCGGCCGTTGCCATGGTAACGAACTATTTTCTAAAAAATAACATATATCTCTTAACAAACAACATAAAAATATAATGTTAGTGATGAATTGTATCAATTTCAAGCCACCCGTTCGATTAAAATCAAAATCTCAGTTGTCAAAGGTCATATTATTCTCAAAAAGGGCCGTTGCTATGGTAACGCCTAAATTTTTTCAGAAAATAGCATATTTCTGCAATAAAAACATAAAAACATAATAGAAGTGTAAAATATATCTATTTCATGCCAAAACTTTGATTTCCATCAAAATATTAGTCTTGCAAAGTCATATATGTGCCACAAAATGGTCGTTGCTATGACAACGACATGGTAGAAATTGGTATTTTAAGAAAAAATATAGCATTTCTTTATCAAAACAAAACACACAACATAATAAGAAGTACACATACCGTCCACTTTCTGATTCTTTCACTCTAGATGTAGATTTTGAGGTAATAGTCATGCCTGATAGGACAGTTGCTATGGCAACAAATGATGCAAAAGTTAAAGTATAGGTATGCGTGGCTTATGAAATTAATTTCAGTGCATTTGTTAATATACCTAAAATCTACCCCCTCCCCTTGGACATATTTTTTTCCTCACTCTGTTCTTTCTTGTTACCCAGATGTCTCGCCCATCAATATCATTATCTGCCTCTTTGCCATAAAAAAGGTTGGTGGATGAACGTGCTAGAGACGTTGCCACGGTAACAAATTAATTTCATAAAGTAAAATATATTTGAGTATTAAAACAACGTAATTAAAGGCATAGAGTTAATATTTAAGAATATCTCTTCCAGCTACAAGTTAGGCTGCAATTGACATTTGAATTATCCCACTTCATGGTTATGCTCTAAAATGGCCGTTGCTATGGTAACGTCTGAATATTCAGAAAAGTATGTATTTGTAATGGAACAATCAGTCAAGTCAGGTAGAACTTCCGAGATCCATGGATAAGTTCTTTCCAGCAACCGTTGTCATTCATGAGTTCAGCGATATCTCGCGTCTCCTGGAGACCAGTGTCCATCCTTGATGAATCGATATGTCCTCCTGGGTCTCCCTCTTCTTGCATTCTCCATGAAGGGGTTCCCACAGGACCACTCAGTGTAGTGTGAGCTATGGATGCCTTTGATCATGATCTGAAAGCTCCAATCTCCTCTGTGTTACTTTTGAGCTGACCTTTGGAAGGTTTCCATACACCGTCAAAAAGGTAAACAGAGTTAATATTGGAGCACGTCCATGCATGCAGAGCCAAACAGAGCGAACACATCTCTAAATTATGAATTGAAATGAAATCTATAAAATTCCAGCTACAAGTTAGGCTGCAATTGACATTTGAATTATCCCACTTCATGGTTATGCTCTAAAATGGCCGTTGCTATGGTAGCGTCTGAATATTCAGAAAAGTATGTATTTGTAATGGAACAATCAATCAAGTCAGGTAGAACTTCCGAGATCCATGGATAAGTTCTTTCCAGCAACCTTTGTCATTCATGAGTTCAGCGATATCTCGCGTCTCCTGGAGACCAGTGTCCATCCTTAATGAATCGATATGTCCTCCTAGGTCTCCCTCTTCTTGCATCTCCATGAAGGGGTTCCCACAGGACCACTCAGTGTAGTGTGAGCTATGGATGCCTTTGATCATGATCTGAAAGCTCCAATCTCCTCTGTGTTACTTTTGAGCTGACCTTTGGAAGGTTTCCATACAGCTCCGAGTTCCTCAATCTCGTTGGGTATCCTTTAACATTCTAGTGGAGCACCCATCAACCCTCTGAGTAAGTCTCTTTGTCAGGGTCCAGGTCTCTGACCCA
Organism: Heliocidaris erythrogramma; assembly: GCA_025617745.1. NCBI lineage: Eukaryota > Metazoa > Echinodermata > Echinoidea > Camarodonta > Echinometridae > Heliocidaris > Heliocidaris erythrogramma. The sequence goes on from CM046854.1 coordinate 31,332,937, forward strand.
TACAACAAAACAGACTCCACCGTACCTGTGAAGAGACTTATCTTTTGGTCTTTACAGAGGTCTGATTCCCATACTGACTTCATGCTGTGGCATGCTGCTCAGACCTTCCTCACCCTATCCACATCATCATCCTCTGTGTTCCTGATCTTTCCTCTGTGTTCCTTTGCTCCCAAGTACAGTTCTCCACCAGATAGTACGTTCTCCACCAGATAGTTTTGCTCTCATTTATGCGCAGTCCTACATTCATAGATACCTCCTCCACCTCTCTCAGTAACTTCCTTTACTGTGTTTGCCAACAGAACTATGTCGTCAGCAAACTCAGCATCTGGGATCTTCTTAGCCTTAACTCTCCGCCTCCAAGCCGGAGTTACAGTGAAGCCAGAGTCCTGGTGTTTCTCCAGTGCCAGGCCCAATTACGATCACAAAAAATATGGAGCTAATATATCACCCTGGAGTACTCCAGTCCATTCTGTATCTCAGCCCATCGGGTGTGATGACCTGGGCTTTGGTGTCTGTGTATAGCAGGGATATCAGGTCCATCTTCTTGGGAATTCCATAAGCCCGTACGATGTTCATCAGACAGTTTCGGTCTACAGAATCAAAGGCTTTTCTGAAGTCATTGAACACCATGACAGCAGGGAGGCTCTTTGCTCTGGCATCTTCAAGAATCCTCCTGACTAGTGGTGGATCTTCTCTCTCTAAAGCCATTCTGGCTGTCTCTGAGCTGCTTCTCAATCTCTGGCTGGATTTAGTTCAGAATCATCCTGTTGAGGGTCTTTGCAGCAAGTAACGTTAGTGAGATGCCCCTGTAGTTCTTGGCGTCAGTGAGGTCACCTTTCTTTGGTACTGGGACAGTGTTACTTATCCTCCATTGATCTGGGACAACACTCTTTTCCAGTGCCTGATTACATAACTCCAGGCTGATATCACTAAAATCACATCTCTTCATCACTTCCAGCGACACTCCGTCATCTCCATAACCCTTAACCTCCTTGAACCCCCCCCCCCCCGGCTCTCTTAAGCTCCTCACTGGTAAAGGGCCCTGTCTCGATATCCATTTCTTTGAATAGCTGCCTGATCACCCTAGTGTTCTGAGCGTTTGGAGGGGGTTGTCCTAGTAAGGTCTTAAAATGGTCCAGCCACCTCCCCTTCCTATCCTCAGGGCCTGTTCCTTGGATCTGACTCGAACTCCCTTTCTTCCTCCCTGCGATCTCGTTGATGATCTCCAACTCTCTATGCTCTTACAACTGTCTGCAGCTCTCTCAACTCTCCTGATCTTCTCAATCAGCAACGACTCCTCCCTAGCTTTAGTGTAGTTGACATAGAGTTCTTCCTTCCTATCCTCAACACACTTCTTCCTCTCCTCCGAAGGATCAGCACGGAACTCGTCCATAGCAGCTCTGATGTGTTCTCTGGCTGCCCACACTCTGGGATCTTCAGAGTAGTCATCTGTCATCTTCCTGTTCCTCTTCGGCACCAAGGCCTCTCCAGTTTCTGCTACTGCAGTGGTGAAGTAAAGAAACTACAGTTGATAAAGTAGGAACATGAGGACGGCATTCCCATTCGTTTTACAAGTACACAAAACTCAGAAATTCTCCATTTTCGGGCTGACATGAGGTCACAAAAGGTCATGTGACTTGGTAACGGTATGACCGATTTTTTAAAACATGATGTCACAAGATGTGGAAGAATTGAAAGAAAAAGTCAGAAAGTATGCGTGCAAGGCCTACAAAATGAATGGATATAAAGGTAATATTGGTTGCTTCAAAATGTTATCTTCCTGCCTCTCGTATGTGACATCTTAATGCATGTTGTAGGATATGAACTTGTAGATCTTGCCCATCAATAAGAGGCTTATCAGTTCCTGCAGATTATCGAATTGGCCTAGAGGATGACCATTGCATGTTCCAGATAGCCAGGTCTTATCTGCAAACAATAGGTGCCCTTTCAAGGCCACATCTGAGTTCTACAAAATGTTAAACCTGCGTATCAATGAACATAGGAGGAAAACTGCTAGAGGAACTGGTAGATCTAGTCTCCTCCGGGCTCATCCCTATAGCTAGAAGGTCCGATAGTTAGCGGGTCCGATAGACCGACACCCAATAGATAGAAGGTTCGATAGACCGAATGTACGAGAGGGTCCATTAGACAGAAGGTTCTATAGACCGAATCGGCAGGAGGGCCAATAGTCCGAAGGTTCTATAGATCGAATGACCAAGGGGTCCGATAGTCAGAAGGTCCGATAGATAGAAGGTTCGATAGTCCGAATGTACATGAGGGTCCAATAGACAGAAGGTTCTATAGACCGATCGGCAAAAGGGTCCGATAGACCGACAATAAAACGGGTAAAATAGTGGATAAAATGTTAGTGGGTAAAAAAAGTGGTTAAAATAAGTGGGGGCGTTAAGTTTTCAGATGTTTTCATATGTGGGGCGGGAATACCCTCCCCCTCCCACCTTTCATGCCTGAAAAGGGGGTTCCAACCAAAGAAAAAGCAAAAAAGGAAGAGGTTGAAAAGGAAAGAAGAAAAGAAAAGAAGCAAAAGAAGAGAAAAAGAAAAGAAATCAGAAAGGAAAGAGAAGAGACCAAAAATTCAAAAACTTCGCTCACTAGCATTATTGGGGTTATTTACCAATGCCCATTATATTTTCATTATTGATATTAGTTATTAATATAATCGCCATATGTATGTATGTATATAAACCAATGGCAATTATTATTAATAATTCATATGCTTATGGAAGTTATTTGGTTTGCATCATGAATTTCGAGCTAATGTTAGGCTATGCTATATTTCTACTCAAAGAATGTTAGCAACTTAACTGAAAGGAATCGAGCAGCAAGTTGACCTAAAGGGGCTAAAGAGATGAATTTTCAGAAATAATGGCCTGTGAAAATAGTCTCTTCCCAATATGAGAACGGAAGATGCCGATAACATGTTAAACAGATTATGAGAACGTTCGCTTGCTTTGCTCGATCATACAATCAAGAAACTAGGCCTAGATTGTTTCTTGCAGCAAGCACCTCTTACGTACTGCAGCAACAAGAAGCCCGAATATCATCATATTTGGCCGGTGAGGTATCCGACTATTCTCGAATTCCCCCCCCCCCCCCCCTCCCAAAAAAAAGGTAGTAGTATGGGTAGTCGGTGAACATTCAAAAAAGTATAAAAGCTGACATCATAGCTGGTAGGAAAATATCACCTGACAACCCTAAAAAGAAATTGAAACGCCCCCTCCCAAGAAGGTGGTAGGGCCTAATTGAAACAATTTCATTTTTATCGGTCAGAATCTTTTGTTGTCAGAATCTTATCTTTTGTTACTTTTAAGGAAAATTCAACTATAAAGTGTGCACCCCATAAGATTTCTTTGTTTAAAAAATAACACTTGTGTTAGAAGGGGACGCCCTTTCCTCAGCTTGCTCCACTAGAAAAAAATGCTTCGGGCATGATGGGCCTCGGGGCTTTAGTGTGCACCATATAATTAGATTTCCATGTTTCAAAAAATGGTCACCGTTCCCCATTGCCAATACATCGGTTTAGTGGCAACATTTAACCGGGGGGGGGGGGGGGCTGAGCTGCATGGGTGGACCACCCCGCCCCACGGTGATGATGATGATGCTCTGATAAAAATACTTTTAACATGTTGAAAATGTATAAAACAAAATTTTAAATAAGTTCCCCATTTTTTTTTGGGGGGGAGGGTGGGCCTACAGACCTAGTGCATTGGTTTATTACAATACACATAGAAGAAGGTAAGGCATTACCCTTTTCCTTTTTTGAGATAAAATTATTAAAAACTTATTGTATCCACTTATTTTACTTTTTTTACGTTATTGTCGGTCTATCGGACCTTCTAACTATCGGACCCCTACTGAACCTTCGGACTGTCGGACCCTTTTGCCAATTCGGCCTATCGAACCTTCTATCTATCGGACCTTCTGACTATCGGACCCCGTTGGACATTCGATCTATTAACCTTCGGACTATCGGACCCTCCGCCGATTCGGTCTATAGAACCGTCTGTATATTGGACCCTCTCGTACATTCGGTCTATCGAACCTTCTATCTATTGGGTGTCGGTCTATCGGACCCGTATAACTATCGGACCTTCTAGCTATAGGGCTGTAAACGTCTCCTCCTGGGCCGGATTTGATCTAGATCTAGTTTATACGCATGTACCTAGGTCAGAGCAGAATTTGAGACCTCATAGGCTGTTCAGGTCACGAATATTTTCATAACAAACTGGCAGATGATAGCTACAACAGGCTAATAGGCTAATAGAAGAAGATAAAGGAAAAGGTGTCTAATACGACAGCTACGCATTGCAGTAGATGTACTTCGCTTGTTTTCAGGGCGTTGCCATAGCAACGGCCTTGTTTTGCCATAAAGCTGCCTGTGAATAACTAACAAGTTAATGAATATCAAAGAGGTATGTTGAACTACATTTTATATATTCTTGGACACTTGTATTATGCTTTTGCATGTTATATTTAGATATTTGTAAAGGCTATATTATATTTTTCTTCTTTTACAATTTCAAAATTTAACTGATCGATTACCATGGCAATGTCTCCTGAATGTTTGGATTTATCACTCACCACCAGTTTAACAGCAATCAGGGAAGATTATGATTGAGAGTCTGTTGGTAGATCCCATTAGACAAAACTGTGTCACAGGCGGGAGTACACTTTCTACATATTAGCCCATGCATTTTTATTATTGATATCATAAGTCGAGCATACTTTATTTTTTTCACCTCAATGTGTTGTCATAGCAACTATTCTATCAGATATGACCGTTACCTTAAAAATATATCTAAAATACATCTTTATTGAACATAATTGGAATGTTGGAAATTTGTGTACTTTGACATTTTTACTACTTAGACAATGTTTTTTGTGTAAGTGTTAAGATAGAGAAATAACCTATTTTTTTCTCAAAATATCAGTCTCAACCTGGTCGTTGCCATAGTAACGACCATATGATGATATAAATATATTGTAAGACTTTGTATGACCAAGATTTTGATGGCAATCAAATTTGGAGCATGAAACGGACAAACGGAGACACTTGTTATGTTTATACGTTGTTGCATCACAAGTATATGGCATTTTCTAGAAATTCAGATATTACCATGGCAACGGCCAATTTGGAGCACAACCATGACCTTGGATAAGTCAGATGTTAATGGTGCACCTTGAAAGCGATATTCTGAGACATTAACGACATGTATTTGTGTTGTATGTATTTATATTTATGAAAAATATGTTATTTTCTGAAAAAGTAATTTGTTACCATGGCAACGTCTCTAGCACTTTCACCCGCCACCAATTTGATGGCAAATAGGCACATAAAGATAACTGATTCATTTTGGTAACAAAAAAATAACAGAATGGATGAAACTGTGTCTAAGTGGATGGGGTACGTTTTGGGTATATTACTAACAGTAGCCTATACACTTTTGTTATTGGTTTCATAAGCCATTCATACCTACTTTAACTTTTGCATCATTTTGTTGCCATAGCAACTGTCCAATCAGGCATGACTGTTACCTCAAAATCTACATCTAGACTTGAAAGTGGAAAGTATGTGTACTTAGACATTGTTATTATGTTTTGTATTTTGTTTGAAACAAAAAAGCTATATTTTTTCCTAAAATACCAATTTCTACCATATCGTTGCCATAGCAACGACCATGTTGTGGCACATATATGACTTTTTAAGACCAATATTTTAATGGAAATCAAAGTTTTGGCATGAAATAGATATATTTAAACACTTCTATTATGTTTTTATGTTTTTATGTTTTTATTGAAGAAATATGCTTTTTTCTGAAAAGATTTAGGCGTTACCATAGCAACGGCCCTTTTCGAGCATAATGACCATTGACAACTGAGATTTTGATTTTAATCGAACGGGTGGCTTGAAATTGATACAATTCATCACTAACATTATATTTTTATGTTGTATTTTAAGAGATATATGTTATTTTTTAGAAAATAGTTCGTTACCATGGCAACGGCCGAAGACGTCATTGAGAAAAATGGCAACAAGTAAATTCATGTTCAGCACCCGCAAAATAGGGGATATAGCACAAAAAATTAGATTCTACAGAAAATTTTAAGTAACCTTTCAACTTGCCATGTACTACCCCCCCCCCCCCCACACACACACACACACACTCATACTCACTCAGGTATACTTGTGTGTCTTTCCCTTTGTTCTCTCTATTGTTCAAATAGCCACACAAGCCTGACAGAAGAAAGGCATCTATTGTGTTTGACTGTCCATTTAGTCACACAAACACACCTACACCTTTCTGACGCAAATCGGAACCTCAAAACTACGGTATGAGTCAGAAAGAATGTAACTTAGACGTTTTGAACTGAGTATAGTTTTAAAAATGTGGGCTTAACAAAGTATTTCTAGCATGTATGGATAGAGTATTTATTCCTTTTTTGTTCGGTAACATCAATGTTGCTGTTACGGTTCAGTGCACAACATTATGTTTATGCATATGTTTAATCAACACAAATAAACATGAGAACCAATAAATAAATGAACAAATAAATAAAGCCAGAAATCAAAACATTCAGTGATCTTCACTGAAAAGTCTTTTTTCATAGTCATTTTGGGCACTTGGACATAGCTTTCAATCTTCCACATGGGGTCCGTGTCTCACGATGCATTTCTGACCTCGATGGAGCATCGCAGCTATCATGGCCCTACGAAGTGTCTACCTGTCTTTTCGCAGGCTTTCTCGGTCATTGTGCAGTGGAATCCAAATCGGGAAGGCATTGTTGATGTTGGAGCAAATGGGTTTTCACCCAGACACATTTATTGATTCCTATCCAGTAAATTCATTACTGATTCCCAACAAATTTAGTATCAAATAAAACTGGAAGAGTTATTCTATCTAACTATGGTGCAAGTACACGTATTACATGTATAATGTTTCTATAATATTTGCAATATAAGCATTTTTAAAGGTGTAACATTTTTATCTGACTCGCACTATATATTTTTTTCTGGATCACCATTTTGTTTCCCCATCGGATATACAAAGCGCTTTGAGAAGTCATCCCTGGCGGGGTCAGGATTGGATTCATACAAGTTATCAAGCAGTGACAGTGTGAGTTCAATTAATGCATCTAGGGTTTCAGAACAGATATGTCCTCAAACTCTGTTTAAACTGTTCCACTGTTGGGATGATTTCAGACTGGGAGGGAGCCTGTTCATAATTATCTTGGATGTCCCTATACATTATTCTCGCTTTTAAAGCTGATGTCATTGTGAACAGTCTTGACGGCTTCATATGCAATCATGGCTGAATGAATACCATACAGCGACGTCAGAGGCTCTAGGAGAGCCCCTACCATCATACCTTGGGTATGGCCAAAGAATGCTGTAAGGTCTACCCAGGTTCCAATCTCAAGGCTGTCGATCAACCACTGGGTCGCGTTCAGGATACCGGTATAGATCAAGCAAATCAACGTCCATTTCACTTCATCTGAACCGCGAATCTCCTGTCGCTGAACTACGCTAAGGAAAGAGGTCATAACCCAAGACAAGTAGATTTGGAAGATGGAAAACACAATAGCAAAGGAACCTAGAATAGTGTTTTCTGGAGGCCTGTGGATTTGGCAAAGAATTCCTGCTGCACTAATAAAGCGCAATATGTTTAAGGTAAAAAGTCCGACGCAGCTAGTGAAAATTATGAGGTCGTGTCCTCCAATCAGACCGGACACGAGAGAGACAGAGCTTCTTGGGCGAAAAGTCTTGAAACTATCTGTCAAGAAAATCCGATAACGGTACAATGCGAGAAGAGGTACATGGAATATGATATGTAAGAACCATTTCATGTAGGTACAAGTGATTTCACGGGAATGGGACGAATGCGCCAACCCCAGATCGCTGTATTCGAGAACCTGGCACAATGAAAAGTACAACATCCCGAGCATGCAAAAAAACGCAACTGTAACTGAGATATTGATTGGAGGTTCCTGGCGTTTTCTACCTTGAAATCTTGGCAGAATGCTTTGTCTTTCTTCTCTGGTTGAATTTACCCATGTTGATGTCGACCTGCAATTAATTATCTTCTTGAGACTACGTTTTACGTTTTGCCAGAATGGTTCAACGTACGTTGGCCCTAGGCTTTGAAGTACTTGTTCAGTTTCCATAGCTGAAGTTTCACAAGTTTTGAGACTGGATTGGGGAAGCATCGAAGACCAGATCTGCCACATCATTGCAGCACAGATAATAGCCGATTCGGTGTAGAAATGATTCATTATCTCCATTAGGCGATAGGCAATGATTCCAAACAATCCTGGAATCTGAGGATGGGTATGGCCATAAGTTGAATTCAATGCAATGGAATGTAAAGGGTGGGCTATCTTTGTAGCAACGATCCAGAAGGACGATCCAAACACGAGCGCTATAGGAAAAGAAAATTTTGTTTTACCAACGAATGTGGCATCGTAGAAGTTTCTGAAGAAGATCATTGCAAAGAAATGAAGTGTCAGGTAAGTAAAATCTCGCACTATTCTCACCACAACGGAAATTCTTTTCTCGATAGCGTTTTCCAAAGTAGCAAGGTAAATAATATCGGAAGATGTTGTTAATGGAATACTGATTGTAGCAAGTATGGTAAATATGTAAAAAGTGTAAAGAGGAGACTTGTGTATCTTGGTGGACAACGGAAAATGTCCTTTGCTGGAATTATTTGGTCTACTGGTTGAATTTGTCGACAGAACTTGGGTCCTTGTATTCAGGGAATGATCTTGCTCAATATCTGCAGTGTCTTCTAGTTCACTTTCTCCGAAGGCTGAATCAGGTGAGCTAGGAGAACGTCTACGACCAGCTTGGTCCATGGATTTTGATCTGTATAAAGTTTGATAACATCGCAAGTGGTTATCTGGGAAACTGCGACCGTTTGGTAAAGACAGCGCAACGGATTCATCGTCATTTCTATTTCCAAAATGACGACGGAATGTTAGCGACCGACAAGTTTCCGGCACAGACTGTATTCTTCCGTTTTGGTCAGGCAGAGCGGGAAGACCAACTGCTCGGGCACAATGCTGACATCTGTATGGCCAAAAGACTTCTTGCTTCTTATGGAAAATGTCTCTTCTTCGAACAAGACCCATTATAACGATGCTAATCGAAATTAGTATGAGAGTCAGACAGGAATACAAGGCAATGCTTCGAATTCTATCACGAATCTTTGCGAAGGCATCGCTTTTATCAAACGGTAGAGCGTATAAGACCATTTGGCATATTCCAGTACTAAGAATAAGGCAAAGGACCAAGCGGCTGTGGTAGTGGCTCTGGTTAACACAGGGATCTTTTCTTTGGGCAGTAGACGCCATTTTTATTTCCATCGTCTTTAATGTTCGAGTCAGTTTATTTCGTATGGCAGAAACACTGTGTCAGCTTATGCAGAATATGTTTCACTGGGTGTGTTGTTGAAACTAAGAAGACGAAAAAACGTATATTTTACGCTTTTGCCTCTCAAGTGATTAATTCGTCATATCTTCCATAATCCATCAATTGCATAAAACCACAAAGGAATATCTTATATAGTTTGTTCCATCTTCTCATGTGTATGAAGAAGGCAACAGCCTTCATTATCTCACCAGGACAGCTCGCACTTTATTCCCTTAAATCTCCTTACATATTTTCCAGAGAAGTAATCTGGTGAGGGTTCCCGTTGCCTTCAGGGGTAAAAAACAAAAAACAAAATGGTTTATATAGTAATCCGAAAGTGATTTACGTATTCAATACAGATGTTTATGCGGCAAATGCAGCCAAACATAGAAAGATATTGGTTAAGTTCAACAATAAAACTTTTATTTGAGATGCCATAACTTGAAAACAGACATTATTTGATTGATTATCAAACACAGAAAGTAACCATAACTTTAACTTAAAAATAAACCACAATATCATGAAACAAAAAAAACAAAATAATCAGAATGTAAAATATCATTTAAAGATAACCGAAAAAAAACTTAACATGATTATAAATAGGAACAGGCCTAATAAAGACTAACCGTGATTATTTTAGTTAAAGATCTATAGAATATATTGCCAATTACATTTTAATACGAATCCGTTAAAAATCAATTATCATTTTCATTAATTGTATATCTTTGCTCTTCTGCCCAAGCAACTATATTTTATTGAGTCTCGACGAGTTCCTTTTTTCGTTCATACAAATGATACAATCATTTCATACGAATACCTTTTTAATTTGAAGATGTTGTTATGCAGAGTGATTTCACTGTTGCTGTAGTCTGCTGTCACATGAATGGAAGATATGCTCATGGAAATCTGCAGTTGTTGGACTGTCTCAAGCACGGTGCAAATATATAATCATCCTGAAACTTGCTGTGTAAAAATGCGTGATCGTTGGATCGTGTCTACTTGTGCGTATGTGTGTGTTGTGTGAGAGAGAGAGAGAGAGAGAAAGAAAGAGTGGCAGCGAAACAGTGTCAGTGCAAAATATGAAGTCACTGATAGAGAGTGAAGAGAGGGAAAGAGAGAAGGGCATACAGCAATCAATTTTGATACTAATATACGAACAATATATCAGGATAGATGCTTAATAGTTGAGCATCATAATTTTATTATCATTATTCCAAAAAAAATATTTTCTAAGTACTTTCGAAAAAACAGAATTTGTCATCTATGTGTATGTGGTTTCACATTAATGCCATGGGGAAAGCTATTAACGATTAAGGCAATGTCCATAGAAAGTGGCCAACTTGTAACTTTGACGGTATTAAAAGAACAATTCAAACATTATCAGCAATCCATTCTACCATTAACTTATCTAGTTTTGATTTTGTTGGTGCAATATGAAAGCGAAATTCAGTCGAGGTTTATATGACCAACTATGATATCTGATAGAGTGAAGTGGAAATTACGGGGTCTGGCGAAATGAACTACTCATCAAAACTAATCCATAACAGGTTCACAAGCTTGAAGGCATACTGGATGGAGAGTTTCTAATTTCTTTGACCTTCTGACTAGTCCGAATGCTCACAAAACCGGAAGCTCATAAAGACCGATGCCCCGGTACTTTGGACCTCTCACACTATGTGGAAGGTTGATAAAGAAATATATTTGTTTCGTGTAAAACATACTATGGTATGAAATATACATGTATACTAAGGTGCATATATGAGAAAAAAATATTTATTTTTTTTTTTAGAACAGGGCAAATGGGAGAGGACCCCGCAAGATACGTCACAAAGTTGCCAATTTGTGTTTAACTGATTACAATTTCAAAAATTCACAACTTTCTTATTTCTTATCGGATTTTGCTCAAACTTTTTCTGCTTCATTTGAAACCAACTTAATATCAGGATGGACTTCCCTTTTTACAGAGTAAATTGATTTAAGTGAGCCCTGGTTCTAGCAAATCATCTTGGCCCCATTACACAAAGGTTTGCATTCAGTTGCAAAATGGCAATGGCGAATCAAGATCATGGTTGCATGCATATATTGTTCAACAAGCTAACCATTAACCAGTCAGAATCGTTGTTTCAAATTTGAAATAGACTGGAAACCTTTGTGTTAACTCTTACGGTGCCAAGGGGTCTAGCTCTCTTCAAAATTTTACCAAAACGTGATCAATGCTTACTTTTCAAATGTCTGCACTTCTCCACAAATAGGAGTCTGGGTTGACAAATTCAAAGATCTGAGACCCGTGTGATATAAACAGATGGAATTGTTATCTACCCTGGGTTGATATATGGCCACAAATACTAACTCTGGGTTGACAAATTAAAACATCTAGGATTATTGTGATATAGGCAGTTGGGATTCTTATCTACCCTGGGTGGACTAAATGGCCACAAATACTACTCTGGGTTGACAATAAATTAAAACATCTGAGACACCTGTGATATAAATAGCTAGTGTAATATATCTCCTGGGTTTACTAAATGACCAGAAACATGCACGCACAATGTGCATGGTAAATGGTTGCCATAAAATTACGTTTTCATCACTACTACTGCTGCATTGTTCTTGGAACCATTTCTCAAAAGCATGCATTTTTCTGGAGCAATAGGCCTTTCAGTATGAAATTGTTGGGGATTAGAGTAGCCGAAGTCATGTCCTGTTTAATTTCTATTGGGGTTGGCCTAATTCGTGTTGTTTTATGGCCATGCTGGATCATGATGCGTCAATACTGTATAAATCTTCGAAAGAGGGAGATCTACAGCCTTCCTAGAGGCTGGAGTACCCGCACAGGCGGCGCTCCCGGAAGGGGGGGGGGGACGGGGGCACAGTTCCCCCACACTTTTTCAAGTACCCCCAAAGTGCCCCTTTTTATCTATGAAAAGTGCCACTTTTCATAGCTGATAAGTGCCCCTTTTTTCGTATAGTGCCCTTTTACCTTCCGATAAGTGCCCCATTTAACCTCAGACATTACTGCCCCTTATGAAATCTAATAGTTGCCCTTTTTTGTGTAATTAGTGCCCATTTCCAGTTCTAATAGTGCAATTTTTCCTTCTGATAAGTGCCCATTTTAAGCTCAGATAAGACTAGTGTTCCCTTTGAAATCCGACAAGTTTCCCTGATTTCGTCTGATTGGTGCCCATTCTAATGGTGCAATTTTTCCGTCTGATAAGTGCCCTTTTCACCTCTGATAAATGCCTCTTTTTAAGTGCACCTTTTTACTTCTGCTCAGTGCCTCTTTTTCTTTCTAATAGTATTATTTCCCCTTTTGTTAAGTGCCCTACCTATATACCAATATATATTTAATATATTGTACCTATATAATCCGTTGTCGCGTACAAACTGTGCCCCAAAGGCCACAAAAGAGCTCCAAATAATCAGAGAGGCTTCATAATAATAGATCCCCCTACTGATATCAGCATAATGAAAGGCATTGGAGCAGGTGGCAGGAGGGGCACAATTCCATACGTTATACAAGAATGAGCAGTGCCCCTAAATCATAACAGGAAGGAGGACAAGTTTTTCTAAAATTTTTCCAAAGCTCGCTCGCTACGCTCGCTCGCATTTACCATTGTCTTCTTATCATAAATTATTAGGAAATCGCTGCGATTCAAAATATCTTCAATATTTCGCTCGCTCGCAAATGATTATTCAGACCATTACAATCAACTGCAAAGTAGTTTTTATCTAGAACCATGTTAAGGCATAAACAATAATTGTGTCGAAAATGATCCTCGATGGTGTAGTAATGAGAATGTAGCAGTATACTAATGTCTCAAAGTGGCATATTCCGCCTTGTTTTCACCCTTTGTAGGTGCTCTTTTCTCCCAAAATTGCCCCCTTTTGTTTGTGCCCCCCACCTCCACTTTGAACGACGCTCCGCCGCCTCTGAGTACCTGTTAGAGAGGTGGCGAGGAGGCTTGGCGTAACGTCACGTGCTTTTCGGAAACTAAGGGCGATCAGTTTCTGGATGAAAATGACATTGAGCGTATGGAATGGCCTGCAAGATCCCCCGACTGCAAGCAACCCCATCGAGAACCTCCGGGATAAAATCAAGCGGAAAGCCAACAAGAAGGTGAAGGACGACAGGGGCGTATCCGGGATTTTGTATAGGGGGGCACACAAATGCAGGTTTATCAACTTTTGGAAAAGGTAGACCCGTATTTTGGGGGGTTTGCCAGCTCAAGCACACACACACACACACACACACACACAAAAAAAAAAGGGTTTCGTTCTAAAAGGGGGGGGGGCACAATGCATATTTTTCTTCCAAAGGGGGGTGGGGGCACGGGCCGGAAGTGCCCCCCCCCCGGGATCTGACACTGAATGAATTCTTTAGAGGAATTTCAGCTCATTTAGCGGAGGGCCAACCTGGATCAACGTCGCATACAAACTTTGATTAACAGTATGCTAAAGAGGTGTTGCGAGATGATCGAAGCAGATGGTGCACCTATCAATTAGTGAACACTTCATTCATTGTGATGCTTATCAAAATTTAAAAATAGAGTGACAAGCAATAAATGGTGCTTGAAAGTTCAGAAACATGCGTGATTCTCTTGTTAATCGTGTAGAAGCTGACAGCCTGACACAAATCACAAAAGTGCAAGATTATTTTTCCACACCTTTTGTCATAAAATGCACGATTTCACACCTACATTGCCATCCGTGGGCAGACACATACCATTCATTTTTTGCGTGAGAAAATTTTATATTCATTACCATTTGAATGATCAAAATCGGTAAAATGTTTTTTTAGATATATATGGAAAACGCTTAGGGGACTTACTATTTTGGTTGAGTGTATATACACACTAGAGTAGACAGGAGAGGCAGAATTATATGAAATGAGAGAAATTTCTGTTCCTATAGACGCAACTTTAGTGTTAACTGATCTGTTTCCCCCCGTGTTCACTGAAAAGACATCAAATATAACAAACAATCATTAAAATATCTTTCTGCTCCTCCGGCTTGCTCCCATCTCACAGTGTCTATCACTATGAACACGATGACAAAGAGAGAGGACAATTTATGCAGCTCCTCATTGTACCCTCCACAATAGCTCTATATCTAGTAGACAAAAGGACATCCCTTCACTGCTATTATGTGACACCTGGGGAGCATTTCATCAAGCGTTTTGTCACTGATTTTTACTGACAAATTTGCTCTCAGCCAATCAGATGCAAGGATTTCAGTAGCTTGTAACAGTTGTCGGTAAAAATCACTGACAAAACGCTTGATGAAACGCTCCCCAGTTCTACATATTTTTACAGGATAGCAATGAATGGATGTTCTTTTGTTAACCAGTGCAATTGTGAAGGGTACAATGAGGAGCAGCATAAATTGTCCGCTTCTTTGTTCGTCATGTTCATAGTGTATGTTGTCGCAATGAGTTCAAACGCAAGTTTTGTACAACAGGCCCCTGTACAACTTAGTTAAAAGCCCGGCTCACACGAGCCGTCATTCCGATTGCGTCACTACCTGCGCTAATCGAACCTGTGAAGACAATTATCCCATGCGCCAGTTACAGGGCTGCCAGGCACTCACGCATTGAGTGTGAGACTCACACATTTCACCCAATTCTAACGCTTTCACGCTAATAATGAAATTTCTCACGCACGAATCTTAAATAACTAAATAATACTAAAAACTGATAGATTTGAATAAATTATGCGACCAAATCAAGAGTTTAGGAAGCGCTGAAAAAGTTGTGAAAGTTTTCCCGCCTTTTGTCGAAAGCCTCATCTCACATCGCGCGCGCGTGCGTGTGTAAAATTCTAGTAAGACCTGGGGCTATTTCTTCTGCACATTCCTTCAGGATGTAGGTTGGGATTTTGTCTGGTCCACTAGCCTTATAGGGGTTGAGTTCCTTTAACAGCTTTAAGACTCCAGATATACTGACTCTCATAGTCTAGCATGGTTGGAAAAGGGCTAAACATCATGACTGGGACGTTACTTGTATCATCCTTTGTGAATATGGAGCCATAGTGGTTGTTGAGGATTTCAGCTTTGAGGCGGGTGTCACTGACCAGACCATTCTCTGATTGAAGGGGTGGGACTCCTGTTCTGTCTTTCCTCTTGTGAGAGATGAATGACATAACACATAAGCCTAGCCCAGGCGACGCGCGCCCATAACATGCAGCGCTGTAGAGTACCGAAGTGTCGACATCGTCATACCGTTGTCAAGGTTGCTGGTTCTAAACAATTTTGTGCTAAACAATGGCGTGGTGATCACACCAGCGCCAAACACTGAAATTGCCCTGCTCCAGCCCGTTGCTCGAATGACTTCGCGGTGAACCTCATGCGCGGGCTCTGTTGTTTGGAACCAGTATCCTGGAGAGCGTTTCATCAAGCGTTTTGTCAGTGATTTTTACTGACAAATTTGCTCTCAGCCAATCTGATACAAGGATTTCAGTAGCTTATAACAGTTGTCGGTAAAAATCACTGACAAAATGCTTGATGAAACGCTCCCCTGGACGACGAGCGAATATGACGTCAGCACTTCGGTACTCTATACCCGACCGGCCGTATATTTGGTAGATCACATTTTGAATCAGCAGTAGTCTACCTCAGCTCAGAGACAGGGCCGTATTCTGAAACTATGTTAACTTCTATGCTAAGTCTCAAAGCTAGCATAGGGCCTACCCTTAACATACCTCTAAATCGGTATTCTGAAAACTATGTATGTTATCTTTTTTTAGGTTACGCCCCCGACACGCCCATTTATCATTGATACGCCAATTATTATAATCACTGTCAAAATGTACTCTTGGCTAACCATGCTCCTCGTTTGATCACACCTACATGTATGTCAAATATGGCGAGTAATAATTTTGAGTCATCAATTCATACGCACTAGGTACGTTCTTGCGAAAGTGCCTATAAAAAGTTACTTTATTCCTTTATTACCCACGCCGATGAAATCGGCAACCACGCCGATGAAATCGGCAGGGTTATGTAAAGGGCTCCGTATGTTTGTTTTTTTTTTTGTTTGTTTGTTTGTTTGTTTGTTTGTTTGTTTGTGTACAAGATAACAAGAGAACGGGTGAACGGATTTGCACCAAATTTTCAGGGAATGTTCAGAAAGTGACAGGAAAGAATCGATTAGATTTTGGTGATGATTGGTTGACCCCTGCACATTCTGTGTGACCTTGAACTTTTGACCCTGTAGTAAAGTATAGGAACTTCAGTTCAGAGAGTGACAGGAAAGAAACTAGAAAGATTGATGACCCCAAACTTCGCCTGCAGATGCAGAAATATTTGGGCCAATCAAAACATTCATTACTTCTTCTCACCAAAAGTCTATTTCAGGTTTATGAATTTTAGAAGACTTTTAGACCCATTATTTGCCATTTCACTTCAAATCCGTACGAGCCTGCAATGAATATTCAAAGCAACGTATCCCAGCAACAAGGGATTTTTTGCACTCGAACTGTACTCTCGATGCGAAATCGAAAGCGGCTAGGTATACGGTATTCGTATAGCCTAGCACGTCTAATTTCTCCTCTATTTCTTATCTTCTGTGCATTTCTGTTTATTTTCCCCGGTTCTTTCCACTTTGTTGTGGAAGTTTTTGTGATTTATTTTATCCTGGTGGACGTGTAGTACGTGATTTTAATTGTTTTCGGTGAAAATCTGGTGAGTTTCTTCGACGTGAGTGTCTATCGCACTCGCGTGTGTTGATCTGAGTGAGTGGTTGATCGCTGTGTATATACGTACACAGCACTGTCGCGAAGTGCCCTGGGGTTGACTGTAGTAATGAGTGAATAAGCTCTGTTCCTCGCATGCACGTCATTTTGAAGTCGAGATCCAACTTCTTTTGTCGTCATATTTATTTTATCCAAGCCCGATGAAAACAAAACAACAACCCGAATTGCAATGTAAAGATAGAACATGAATACATTTACTAACACACTGACATGTCACTGAACACTGAATACAAATTGCTAACATTTTTTTTCTCATCACGCCACGCTCTCTGACATGTCTAATCAATTACTTTTAGGGGAGGGATGTTTCAATAATAAAATATCTTTTTCAGAAGAATTTTTTCAAGGGTGGGGACACACAAAGCTATGACCTGGATTATGGCAAATTTTTTTTTTTTTTTTTTTTTTGGGGGGGGGGGGGGGGGGGAGATGTGCCTCTTGTTATCCCCTTTGAATGGCTACTGCTTACAAAAATAATCGCAACAAAACAAAACCTATTGGGTTAAGGCGTGGGTCTGCCGCCTTTGACGGCCTTTCTAGTTTTTTATGTTTCTATGTCTGTTTCACGTTCAAACGTTATAGATTCGCAGAATGATTATGATAGTTATTGTTGTGTCTTTCACTCCAAATCACGCAATTTATGACACTAAAATATACTCGGCACACATGGGTTTTAACGTCAATGTAGCTTCCTGCTTTATTACCACAAGGTGGCGCTATACCACATTTCCTCTCCTTCCTCTTAAAAAAAAATACATCTATATCCAGTATTTTTTTGTTGATATCACACACATATCATGATGTACTTTCATCATCTGCGATTTAAACATTGTTTTCCTTTTAGTTTTATCACTGTTCCAGTAAAATTGAAAAACAAAACTTGCAAATCATTCTTCTTCTATATCATTTATCCTCATATTACTCTCTGAGTTAGCAAATGAAATATTACACTGTTTGTTTAATGTCCGAAGGTGAAAAAATAAAATATCCTGATAATAAATATACGAAATGCAATCCTTTCATTGTGTATAACTACACTGTATAACACAAAACATATTTCCTACCATCTTGTGCTATCAAAATGGTTTCTTTTGTTTTCTACTTTGTTGCAACATTTGGGTTCTTCATAAATCCTTATTTCAAAAAAATTATAAAAACTTTAATCCAAAACATATTGTCCTGACATCATCTAATAATAACATAAAACCAACATAAAAATCTTGCTGATTAAAATATAAAAGTTATGCATATAATATACACTAAATGATTATGCATAGATATCCAACTATAGATAACTTTGAAATAGCCATTTTGACTTGTTGTGTTATTCAGATACATGTACAAAAAATGAATGAATAAATAATAATAATAATCAATAGTGCACCTGGACTTTTTGTTTCCTTTCTTTTCTTTGTTTGTTTAGCATTACACCTGCATTATATGATAATTCATACTATACATACACTTCAACAGTGTTAAACTTCAGAAACTGAAAATAATACTTTCTGAACATAAATCAGCAATATATGAGTTAAATTACACTGAGTTAAGTTACAAATTCAACCTATCTGGTTTTTTGATATGATGTTTTGAACGACGAAGGTTTTGTTCTGTGTGTTGTGGTAGTTCTGTTTGACTGGTATCTTTGGTCTGAATAACCTTCTGAGATGATTGAGATGTATGTTTCTGTGACTGAGTTGGGGTGTTTGGTATGTCAGGTTCTGTTGAGGCTGGTGTGGTCTTGTCTCTGTCACTGTATATGTCTGTGTTTGGTACCATTGGTTTGAGTGGCTCCACCCTAGACTCAACAACCTGCGACATTTTCCTCATCTGGTCAACATGCCTTTTCCACACCAAACCATCTACTGTAACTTGATAAGTCACAGGACCAAGAACTCTGGTAACTACACCTTCAGTCCATCTCTCAGAATGAATCCGAAAGTCTAGCACTCTCACTGATTCACCTACTTCAAACCTCCTAACTCTCTCTTTCTTTGGAGCTCTCTTCTGTTGTAGCTTCAATCCTAAGTCTGGTCTAGCTTGACTAAGACGTGTCCTCAACTCTCGTCCAAGGCACATCTTTGCTGGCGTTTCCTGAGTCACCACATGGGGAGTGGTCCTGTATGACAACAAGAACTTAGCCAACTTCAGATGTATATGACCTTCATCTGTCTTAGCTTTCTTCATGGCTTTTTTGAAAGTCTGAACGAAGCGTTCCACTTCACCATTTGAAGCTGGATGCTTCACTGCTGACTTGATGTGCTTGATGCCATTTTCTTTCAAGAAGACAGAAAACTCCTCTGCAACAAACTGTGGTCCGTTATCCGATACTACCTCAACGGGAAGGCCATATCTAGAAAACAGATTCCTCAACACCCTAATGGTATTGGATGCTGTTGTAGATTTCATGGGGATGACTTCTGGCCATTTACTATGAGCGTCTACAACTAACAGAAACATCTGACCTAAGAACGGTCCAGCGAAGTCAATATGCACTCTATGCCATGGCTGTGAAGGCCATGCCCAGGGATTGACTGGTGCTGCTGATGGTACAGACTGCATAGCTTGGCAAGATGCACAAGACTGTACTAACTGCTCAATATCCTGATCTAAACCTGGCCAGTAGACATGCATTCTGGCAAGACTCTTCATTCTCACCATCCCTTGATGTCCTTTATGAAGCTCTTCCAAGATGTATTGCTGCAAACACTCTGGGATAATCACCCGAGTTCCCCAAAGCAAACAACCACTCTCTACAGTTAGCTCATCCTTCTTCCTCAGCCACACATGCAATTCTGGGGAAATCTCCTCACGACAAGGCCATCCATTCTGAACAAAGAACCGAACTTTCGACAAAATCTTGTCAGTGTCTGTAGATCTTCGCACTCTATCAGCAGTTACTGGTAGGGACTTCAACTTTGCCTCATTCGTCTTCGTAGCCTCTTCTGTCCACTTCACTACAAACTCATCCTCCTTGTTCTCCAACTTTCCTGACACTGGAAGACGTGATAGGAAATCTGCATTGGCGTTTTGCTTGGATGTACGATATTTGATATCGTACACATATCCTGAAAGCAAAATTGCCCAACGTTGCAGCCGTGATGCTGCTAGAACGGGAATCCCCTTCTTAGGTCCTAGCAGGAATGTCAATGGCTTGTGATCTGTAAGAAGTATAAACTTCCTACCACAGAGATATTGATGGAAGAACCTTACACCATATACAATGGCTAAGGCTTCTTTCTCTAGCTGAGAATAGTTCATTTCTGCTTTGGTCAACTTCCTAGAGGCATATGCGATTGGTTTGTCACCATCTTCAGTTACATGGGAAATCGAAGAAGCACATTACCTTGCTGGAACTGAGGATCTTCTTGACCAAGTCAAAAGTTTGTTGGCATTCCTGTGTCCAGTGGAACTCCTGCTTCTTCTTCAATGCACCAATAGGTTCTAGAATTGATGCCAGGTTAGGTATAAATTTCCTGTAGTAGTTGATTAGCCCTGTAAACGACTGGACTTCAGCGCCATCCTTTGGTGGGCTAGCTGATATAATCGCTTCCACCCTCGATGGTGAAGGGTGCAACCCTTCCGCATCTACTACATGACCCAGGTATTCAACTGAGTCTTGCATGAACACACACTTGGATCTCTTCAACCGTAACCCAAACTGACTCAACCTCTTCAACACACTCTCCAAGTTAGATGCATGTTCCTCATCACTGGTACCTGTGACTATAATGTCATCCAGGTAACATCCAACTCCTTTTAGACCATGGAGAATCTTGTCCATGCACTCCTGAAATATTGCAGGAGCCGAACTCACACCACACGGTAACCGTGTGTACCTGTATAATCCTAAATGTGTGTTGATTGTGACATACTGTCTTGAATTCTCCTCTAAGTCTACTTGTTGATATGCATTCTTCAGATCTAACTTAGTAAACTTCTTGCCTCCTTGCAGGCTAGCATACAACTCTTCAGGTCTTGGCATTGGATACTCTTTCACTTCCAATTGTGGATTAACAGTGACTTTATAGTCTCCACACAACCTTATTTTACCATCCGGTTTCTGTACTGGCACTACTGGTGCCGCCCAATCAGAAAACTCAACCGGTTCTAGTATCCCTTCATTCACTAATCTACCAATTTCATCTCCTACTTTGTCTTTCATTGCAAAGGGAATAGGTCTGGGTTTGAAGAATTTTGGTTCTGCATCACTCTTCACCTTTAGTTTTGCTTGAACCCCTTTTACTCTTCCTACACTGTTATCAAACACCTCACTACCTGCAATAATCTTCCCTATCCTATCTGGCAGAGTACCCTGAGTTACCTGATGTACAGAAAATATTTTCTTCCATCGCAAGCGGATCTTACTCAACCAATCTCTACCCAGAAGAGCCATCATTCTTCACAATGATTAATGGTACCCTTGCATTGCTACCATGGTAACTGACATCGACCATACATCTACCCACTACTGGTATTTTCTCCTTGGTGTATGTTCTAAAAGTTTCACACATTTCTCAATCTTTACACCCTTCTCTTTGAAATGCTTATCAAACATGGATTGGCTTACAATTGACATGCCACAACCTGTGTCCACTTCCATGAGGATTTGAGTATTTGCTACCTCTACCTCCACCACAATAGGCTCAGTATCCTTTCCTATTTTATTTACTCCTATGTAGAAAATTTCTTTATCTGTTTCACTTTGTGACCCTGAACTACATGAACCACTTGACCGAGAATCTTTCTCGCTGTTATCAACATGACTCACCCCTACTCTGGACTTCCTTCTACTTTTACTTCTTTGTTTATGACTCTTTTCCTTGTGATGTGTGCTTTTCTCCCTTCCACCATGTCCACTAGGTTTGGTACTACGACTACTATCACTTCTCTGACTAAAACTCTTTCCCTTACTCATTCTACACACTTGCTTCAAATGTCCTTTACGATGACATATTTCACATTCATACTCTTTGTATCTACATCTGTTCTTGGTATGTCCTTTCTTCCCACAGCAGAAGCATTCAACAGTACTATAGTTCACATATGCACTGGTCTTCTCACGTTTATCACCTGTTGTTAACTCTTCAGCGTTCCTGCTAGCTGATTCCATGCTCATCGCAATTTTCACTGCCTTGTTGATCTGGATGTCGTCCTCTGACAGGAGTCTCTTCTGCGTGGCCTTATCTGCCAGGCCGCAGACAAACCGGTCCCGGAGGGCTTCACCTCGAAATGTCTTGAAATCACACGTCTCCGCCATCTTCTTGAGCTCCGCCAAGTACACGGCTATTGTTTCCCCTTCACGCTGGCTCCTCTGATAAAAGCGATACCTTTCTAGCATTACCGGTGGTGACGGGTTATAATGCCCTTTCAGCACTGTGTCAATGTCTTCTAGAGATAATTCCGTTGTTTTTCTTGGTGCCACCGGGCTCTTAAGTAGCCCATATTCTTTCGCACCCATTACCGACAGCAGTACGGCCACTTTATTTTTCTCACTCGTTATGTCATTAGCAATGAAGTATTGATCAATGCGTTCACGATACACTTCATACTGTTCGACATCGGGATCAAAACTTTCTGCCTTACCGATACACGTTGACGTTGAAGAAGCCATTTCACACCTTTTTTTTTTTTACCGAGTCACTATGTCTACAACCAGAATCCCATCTTGGTCGCCACTTGTTGTGTCTTTCACTCCAAATCACGCAATTTATGACACTAAAATATACTCGGCACACATGGGTTTTAACGTCAATGTAGCTTCCTGCTTTATTACCACAAGGTGGCGCTATACCACAGTTATCACAGAAACCAAATCGAAAAGAAATTGTCTTATGCATTTCAGGTATAAATAGACTGATGTTAATTTTTAGTGATGTATCATAGTTGAAAGACCCCTCTAGAGACCAATGTTATGTTTTATGTTAACTTCTATGTTTTCTTTAGGTTAAAAGAGGTTTCAGAATACCAAAACAATGTTAACTAGGCCTACTGTGTTAAGTCCGCGCAAGGGGCTTGCGTAACGATATGCTTATGCGCGCTGCATCTTCCCGCAAAAAAACTCTGTTAACATATTTTTGGACTTAACATAGTTTTCAGAATACCGATTATGTTAGCTAACATACTTTTCACGCTAACATAGCTTTCTGGTATGGGCGGCCAAAAGGGCCAAAATTAAAACTTTCAGAAATATAGACAACCACAGAAATAAAGACAACTCCAGAAATAAAGACAACCACAGAAATAAAGACAAATTCAGAAATATAGACAAATTCAGAAATATAGACAAATTCAGAAATATAGACAACCACAGAAATAAAGATAACTTCAGAAATAAAGACAACCACAGAAATAAAGACAACTTCAGAAATAAAGACAACCACAGAAATAAAGACAACTCCAGAAATAAAGACAACCACAGAAATAAAGACAAATTCAGAAATATAGACAACCACAGAAATAAAGACAACTCCAGAAATAAAGACAAATTCAGAAATATAGACAACGACCGTGAATGAAGACATCTTCAGAAATAAACACAACTCCAGAATCAAACGAAACGACTGAATTATAGTCTATCGCGAATATGAATACAGCACGCAAAAAGTAGAGTCGAACAGAAATATTGTCGAGCTTCAGAAAAGAAAAACTTTTGAGAAATATACTAAATATGAAAGGACAAGAGAGGGCGAAATATATTAAACCCTATCCTCGGCCAGGCTTAGTCCGAAAGGGTGCGTTGACTTTTTTTTCCTTCTAAAAACATTGTATTATTATTATTATTATTAATATTATTATTATCATCAGCGATTCCAGGATTTTGTAAAGGGGGGGGGGGGAAGGGCAGAAATGCAGGGCTGTCATCAGGGGCGGATCAAGGATTTTGTAAAGGGGGAGGGGGCACAGAAATGCAGGTCTGTCAGGGGCGCATCCAGATTTTGTAACAGGGGGGGGGGGGCACAGAAATGTAGGTCTGTCAGGAGCTGATCCAGGATTTTGTGAAAGGGGAGGGGGGGCACACAACTGGTTTGTCATCAGGGGCGGATCCAGGATTTTGTAGAAAGGGGGGGGGGGGCATGGAAATGCAGGTCTGTCAGGGGCGGAGCCAGGATTTTGTAGAAAAGGGGGGGGGGCATGGAAATGCAGGTCTGTCTGGGGCGGAGCCAGGATTTTGTAACAGGGGGGGGGGGCACAGAAATGCAGGTCTGTCAGGGCGGATCCAGGATTTTGTGAAAAGGGGGGGGGGGGGGCACACAACTGGTTTGTCATCAGGGGCGGATCCAGGATTTTGTAGAAGGGGGGGGGCATGGAAATGCAGGTAGGTCATTAGGGGCGGATCCAGGATCCCCTCACAGTTTTGCCGAAAGTGTGCGTTTGGACTTTTTCTAACAGAATATTCGTGACAGTGAAAGATTTACGGATCCGTAAATACGGGATCCGCCCCTGACAGACCTGCATTTCTGTGCCCCCCCCCCCCCCTTTTCACAAAATCATGAATCCGCCCCTGACAGACCTGCATTTCCATGCCCCCCTTTCTACAAAATCCTGGATCCGCCCCTGACAGACCTGTATTTCTGTGCCCCCCCCCCCCCCCTTTTACAAATCCTTGATCCGCCCCTGATGACAGCCCTGCATTTCTGCCCTCCCCCTCCCTTTACAAAATCCTGGAACCGCTGATAATAATAATAATAATACACTGTATTTAGAAAAAATTTCTGTGCTCCCCTTTTCTACAAAATCCTGGATCCACCCCTGATGACATACGTGCATTTCCATGCCCCCCTCCTTTCTACAAAATCCTGGATCCACCCCTGATGACAAAACCTGCATTTCCATGCCCCCTTTCTACAAAATCCTGGATCCGCCCCTGATGACAAAACCTGCATTTCCATGCCCC
Source organism: Heliocidaris erythrogramma (assembly GCA_025617745.1). Lineage (NCBI taxonomy): Eukaryota > Metazoa > Echinodermata > Echinoidea > Camarodonta > Echinometridae > Heliocidaris > Heliocidaris erythrogramma. The sequence goes on from CM046854.1 coordinate 31,358,009, forward strand.
CCTTTCTACAAAATCATGGATCCGCCCCTGACAGACCTGCATTTCCATGCCCCCCCCCCTCCTTTCTACAAAATCCTGGATCCACCCCTGATGACAAACCGGCATTTCCATGCCCCCCCCCCCCCTTTCTACAAAATCCTTGATCCGCCCCTGATGACAGCCCTGCATTTCTGCCCTCCCCCCCCTTTACAAAATCCTGGAACCGCTGATGATAATAATAATAATATTAATAATAATAATAATAATACACTGTATTTAGAAGAAAAAAAGTCAACACCCTTTCGGACTAAGCCTGGCCGAGGATAGGATTTCAAAGAGATTCAATCATACCAGTATATTTCGCCCTCTCTTGTCCTTTCATATTTAGTATATTTCTCAAAAGTTTTTCTTTTCTGAAGCTCGACAATATTTCTATTCGACTCTACTTTTTGCGTGCTGTATTCATATTCGCGATAGACTATAATTCAGTCGTTTCGTTTGATTCTGAAGTTGTGTTTATTTCTTAAGTTGTCTTCATTCACGGTCGTTGTCTATATTTCTGAAGTTATCTTTATTTCTGTGGTTGTCTATATTTCTGAATTTGTCTATATTTCTGAATTTGTCTTTATTTCTGTGTTGTCTTTATTTCTGGAGTTGTCTTTATTTCTGTGGTTGTCTTTATTTCTGTGGTTGTCTATATTTCTGACTTTGTCTATATTTCTGAATTTGTCTTTATTTCTGTGGTTGTCTTTATTTCTGGAGTTGTCTTTATTTATGTGGTTGTCTTTATTTCTGAAGTTATCTTTATTTCTGAATTTGTCTTTATTTCTGTGGTTGTCTATATTTCTGAAAGTTTTAATTTTGGCCCTTTTGGCCGCCCATATTCTGGTGCCATATTCTGAAAACTATGTTAACTTTTATGTTAGTAAAACGATGTTAATTGTCATAACAAATCAAAATCAGGACAAGTCATTGGTTAATGATTGCGCAAAGATGTGCAAGCACCAATGATCAGTGTTTAATTTCAATTTGTTATGACAATTAACATAGTTTTCCTTAACATAAAAGATAACATAGTTTTCAGAATACCTCCCCAGAATACCACCCCACAACAGACCGCTTCTGTAAAGTATACGAATTCTCTGAGCACCTCGTGACGAGGTATTCCATAAATGAGCCTCAATACTTAATTGGAACCCAGTCTTTGCATACATTATTTGTTGCTATGTCTGGCAAGCCTACAGCAAGCTTTCAGGTTGTCAAAAACGACCTTTCATTGAGAGGTATGCATAAAATTTGCAGACATTACCGAAGCGGTCTATTGATCGAGAATAGCAAAGGACATACTTAAAGTAAGACAAGAAATTCTGTTTGGATGCTTGCACGCTTGTTGCATCTTCCCATCATCTGCACACAAGAGTACCTACGGGTCAAACAGAGAAGGGAACCAAATAAAGACATGATTGGTATTTCAACAATTGGGTATTCCATGCTTATCATTTTCTTTGCATGTGGGCCTAAATCAGATTCTGTATAATTTTCTCTCTTCATAATGCCTCTAGGTAGGCCTATATGTTAAAATACTCTATAAAGTATGCACCAGATCACACAATTTCACCTTGAAAAATGAAAAAGCCACACAAATGCAGGTTTGTCAACTTTTGAAAAGGTAGACCCGTATTTTTTTTCATCTCGCCAGGCTCTCGAAAAGTCGTGGGGGTGGGGGGATGTCGGGTCGTGTGGCGACAATTTTTTTTTTCGCCAGATAGACCTCCAAAATTCGCTCATTGGCGGGGGAGGGGGGGGGGGGTTATGTGGGTCCAGTTTCCCTCCATAATTTTCTGACAAGCAAAAAAAAAGAAAAAAGGTTTTCGTTATAAAAGGGGGAGGGGGGCACACGGGCCGGATGTTCCCCTACCCCCCCCCCCCCCACCCATAAATCCGCCACTGCCTGCAGTTGTAAACGGTAGGCCCTATTGTTTGCATTGTTCATTTAGCAATTACTTATTTCATGATATCACACATTAATAACGCGCCAAAGATAGTAGCACAAGCAGTCCAGTCACTGACGCGGCTCTTAAAGGCCAAGTCCACCCTAACAAAAAGTTGATTTGAATAAATAGAGAAAAATCCAACAAGCATAACACTGAAAATTTCATCAAAAATGGATGTAAAATAAGAAAGTTATGGTATTTTAAAGTTTCGCTTAATTTAGCAACAGTTATATGCACATCCTGCTCAGTATGTGAAATATAGAATATTTAATTTCTGCAGATTTCACAATTAGGAAGCTCTCATTGAATTGTGTATAGGTTGCAACAATGGCAATTACACATGTTCAGCGAGGAATCAAACCTTGTTTCACACTATAACAAGGAAAAAATTAAAATATTTCGTATTTCATGTCATAAAATACAAAAGAAATAGTGAGTGGGTGACGTCACTGGTTCCCTCATTTGCATAGAGCAGGATGTGCATATAACTGTTTTGTGAAATTAAGCGAAACTTTAAAATACATAACTTTCTTATTTTACATCCTATTTTGATGAACTTTTCAGTGTTATTTTTGTTGGATTTTTCTCTATTTATTCAAATCAACTTTTTGTTAGGGTGGACTTAGCCCTTAATTACGACAGCAGATGAGGCCACGTGTTAGCCGGGCTTTAAGCCCAGCTCACACGAGACCTCATTTGCCGACGTCTACCACGTCAGTGACTTGTTCGGTCTTTTGATCGTCATTAAAGAGTGATATCAAATAAGAAGTGATTGCAAAATGAATACTGCAAATAATACTTTTTATAACTGGCGTATGGATTGATTGCCTTCACAGCACAGGCTCGATTAGCGCACGTAATGACGCGGTCCTAACAACAGCAAATGACGCCATGTAAGCCAGGCTTTACAGTTATGCCAGTAGCATACGAGGCGACATTTCGGTAGGGTTACTATCTGTGCTAATCAGGCTTATGGAGTCAAGTGCAGACGTCAGTAATTTAACGCAGTGTTGTTTGCGCTGTTCAGTTTGCATTCACATTTTGCAGGATATCACTATAGATGGTCGCTTCAAAGGCCGGGGTCAAAGGTCGTACTTGTCGCGTCTAAGGAAATACTTGTCGCATCAAAGGAAGTACTTATCGTGTCAAAGAAAATATTTATCGCTGACGCATCGTACTACGTCAGGCAAATGACACCTCGTGGGCAATGAAACCATCAAGATAGGCATACAAAGGAACTGACGCTTTATCAATAAAAATTGAGTATTGTAATACAATCCAGTACTAGTATTTATAATGGCACTCTTAGTCTTACAGTGAATGAATATTGTAAGTACAGGACTTTTCTCTCTCCCTCTCTTTCCCGATTACCATCTTGTGTTGTGCCTCAGTTCTGTTTGCCCTACATTTTTAAAATCTTATTACACTGTACAGTGTAAATGAAATGTCTGCATTTTACATTTTACGCCCCCCCCCCCCCCCCCCCCCTCCCTCCCTTTTCCCTCTTCCACTATTTGTCTCTTATTTCACTTTAAAATGTACTACATGTATGTGTCCATTCATTTATGCTATGGAAATGGTAATGCAATAGTACTGTAGGACTTTATAATAACAAAAAAGTTATCCCACTGGTAGCAATAACAGGCATACAATTTTTGTCAACTTCCACGAATCTGTTTCCACTCAAGCCGACTTTTAAAGGAAATGTCATTTTCCCATAAAATTAGATTACTGTACTTACTGTTGGACAAATGACTAATATACTGCAAATGCACTTTAGAAATACATTTATTGCAAAGAGAGAATCATAGATGCTTGTAGCTAAGTAATATCTGTAATCGTAGACAATATCAAATTAAACTTACAAAAATACATGTAGTACCAATATATCAATATATATAAATAATTCCATGCTCTAAAAAAAAAAAGTTTGACATCACTTCCATAACAATCATATTGAGTTGTCCATGACTCATAAGGAAGTTTACATCTTTTAACTGTTTATAAAATTAGGCTCATATTTATAGGGGCATGCAGACTAAATCAAACCTGGCTTAATCTGGTCTACTGATTTATAGAGCCCCAAATGTCAACAATTTTATTCCGTATAAAGCCTGGGTCTCATCAAATTTGACCCAAAACAATAATAACAAAATTTTCAATTAAAAGTACAGCCTACTATATGGTGTGTACTTGTAAGTATGATTGTGTCCGTTAATAGTTGGGCAGCTCTGAGTGTACCTTTAATAAAAAAATCTTATCGTTATCAGACAAATATGACCCACACTTAAGGGGAAGGTAAACCCTGGACTTTTGGCCTACTGAGAGTGTTAAGAGCACAATTCTTGACATTACTGTGAAAATTTACCTCTTATGAACGCTTGACGGTGGAGTAATTGACACTTTTGTGAGCAATGATCGTCTGCTACAGCCTGCTATCGGGTTGGCCATATTTTTGATTCACCCGCGCTATGACGTTTTGTCGGACATGCCAAGGGGGAACTGTGACTGGCTGAAATTCGGAACGTCTTGTTCATTTTTATTACATTGGAGCATCCGAACGCCTGGCAGTACACCATTTTGAAACGCGTAATAATGGCGGCATCCGGGTACTTCTGGTCCGAGAGGTCCGACAAAACGTCACAAGGCGGGGCTTATCTGTTCAAAATGGCGACGCACACGATCGACAAAATGATATTTCTAACTACTTGTTGACGGCGTTAGGGGGGCCCAAATGTTGAAATTCGACATATATAATCAACAATGTGCCCTTCAACTAAACAGCTAACTAAATCGCCAGGATTTACTTTCCCTTTAAGGGCTTGTAAAAGGTATTTAGTCACTTGCTGTCCTGTATGTTACCAACATTAAGGAAAATCAAACAAGAAAAACATTGCAAGTGCTATTTCCCTCGTGATATCGTATGACTGAAGCTGTCCCAGGGTTGTAAATTTGAAAGAATCATTGGGTATATGTACTTAAAAGAATGATAATGTTGATTACATACAGGACAAAATACACAAAATGAACCCAGTCTTGAGATGAAAATGAAAAGTTGATTGTATGACGAAAAGACATTTGACTATTGATTCATATTTATAATTTGTGCATGTACAGATAAAGGTCATTTGTAAAGACCTTTATGCCTTCATAGTGCGCACACGATATGCGCACCAGTGTGATTTCAGGTGTTAAACCATGTTAAACCTGGGCGCCCCCCCCCCCCCCCCAACAAATATTGCCACGACACCGTCTGACTTTTTCTTTCAAGTCTTGCGCATCTTTTGACACCAAGTTTACAAATATCAATCACACCGTTACCATGTCATGTGACCTTTAATTACCTCATGTCAGCCCGAATAAAGAGGATTTCTGAGTTATGTGTACCAAATGAATGGGGAACTGCATTTCCTCATGTTCCTATTTTATCACCTATAATTTCTTCTTTAAGATGTTAATATCATCTCTACTAACTGAATATTGGTTCATTTAACACTCTGAAACAGCAGATTTACCAAAAAAATAAAGTTAAAACTGAAATACAAAGAAATACATGTACATAAGAAATTTGTAAAAAAAATAGAATACATAGGAATTGAAATCACTTTCAAAATTTATTCTTACGTACTAACATTCTTATGTACTAACATTTTTAAAAAGTTCAGAAAGAACTTCTTGCACTGAAATTTTATCTGCAAGGCCATTTTTTACCCGATTATCAATAGAAATGTATGTTTATAATTACATGCATATAATTTGCATAAATTATAATATCAAATGAAAACAAAGATAGATTTACATAAAAATAGCAATAGATTTGTGTTCTTTACACGATTCTCTAGGTTTGTGCAAAATTTCGAAATCGGGATGGAGGGGGGGGGGGCCTTGGAGCCTTTGTTTTATTACTTCCTGCCTTTCCTTCTTTCCATTCCAAGTGCAAATATATAATTAAACTACTGTAAACGTTGTTATTTTCGCGGGATTAAATTTTCGCGCTGAGCGACCCAAAAACATATTCGCAGGTTCTTGAAATCGCGCTGCACAATTACTCACTCGCACTCTAAAATGAATTAGATGCAAACACGTATCAACCAGATGAAGCGGGCAATGCAGTGTCCATTGAAAACAAGCATAAGAAATCGTGCTAATATTTTCGCGTGTTCTAGAATTCGCGCCCGCCGAAAATAGTGCGAAATCCGCGAAAATTAGTGTACCGCGAATATTTCTGCATTTACAGTAATGATCACATTTAGAAATGAAAGACTTGCAAAATGAAAAAATTCCACTTGATGATAACAACTATGATCAAAATAATATTTAATATAAGGTTAAATAATGCAACGATCCCTCTTTATGACAAATTCAAGGTCAGAAAAATGGCAGCATCCAAAAATTTTAGTCATTATAAAGACCAATGATTCTAGAATTTGGTAGGTCATATTTGGAGGGTACTCACTGCTTTTCAAGCTAAGAATATGCAATCATTTACTCTTAACCCTCTGTAGAAGGAAGTTACAGTGAAGTTTGAGTTCTGGGAAAGGTAAAAAATAATTTGTGAGCTTTCTCATCCTTACCATGTTAGCTTAGAAGATTATCGTAGTACATATGTCCCCTGAAAAAGGATTACTGTTCAAATGCCTTCACATTCAAAATCTGACAAGAAACAGCAGAAATGTTCGGAATGAACATTTGTGTGTAGTCCCATATACACATTTCTGTGTGCAGTGCATGTGAATCTCAGCAGGATTGAGTCAATTTCTCATCATTTGGGGGATTCCAAAACCTAACAGCATACACGAATTCTTATGTGCTATAATAATCAACCTTTCCCAATTTCTTTGAGACAGTTTCTTTCACAATTCAATCTCATGACATGAACTCAACTTTATCTTTAACTTCAACAATCTCACTCTCACCGTCTGATGAAATATCAGTGGCAGCTAGCGCTCCCATTGGTCCTTTCTGGAAGGCACTGACCACATGGTAGGCTGGGAAGACATGATATAAACGAAACCGATCGTTCCCTAGAAAGAAGATCATTTGTGGTGATTTGGCACAATTAAAGTCTACTGTAGTTCATCAAATATCTATGCTAGTGTTCTTTGGTCATGTTTGGAGGCGACTGACTGCTTGGCGAGCTTGGAAGATACAATCGTTGACGCTGACCCCTTGGTACGATGACCCAACAACAGTCAAAGGAAGGTGATGATCCTTGATGTACAACTGAATATCATCTGCACAGAGGGGACAATTATAGAAATAATACACATTATTTATTTATTTAAAAACATAAAATTGGGAAGTGAGGGCACCTGTGGATGGTGAGATAGTTAACCACGTCGAAAGGGAATGTGTAGCTTTAAAGCAAAAGCCCTTGTGAGCCATAATGCATAACAAAATCTGAACTTTTAATGCCCTAATTCACTTTAAACACCGGTATATTTTAACAGCTTGTACCGAAAGGGTGGGCCGCGTCGCGTTGACTGGAACGCCACCATTCGTTCAAAGCCCCCACTCACCCCCCCGGTTTTGCCGAAAGGGTGCGGTCGGAGCGTTGGGTCACGTCGACTGGAACGCCACCATTCATCCAAAGTCCCATTGGGTTTTAGGTTAGGTTTATGGTAAGGGTTAGGGACAGTGCTTGGTCCAGGGTTATTAAAATACAGATTTCGCATAGTGCAGGGAATCGACCACGGAGCAATTTTTGCTGGAGCACTGGTCAAACAACCTTAACACACTTACCAACAAGTTTTGTGTGTCCTAGTTTATACTGTGGTATACAGTCATGGTGGATGTTGACCTTCGTAAAGGTCGGTTTCTGGCTGATCCCTAGCTGATCTTTGATGGAGGTCAAGGCACATGATAAAATGTCATGGGGGTCAACGCTGTGAGGATCACCGAAGAGGTCATTGAACCATGCACCTCCCATCATACACTGCAGGTTGGGTAAAGAGAAATGAAAGAGATTGTTTGCTCAATGCGTTAGAGATTCTACATGTAGTAATTTTCTTTTCTTGGAACAGCCTAAAAAAAGACCCACGCATTTTGGAGCTCTGTCTGTTATGTACAATTGAAAGCCTGAAGAGGGCCAAAAAGTTGTCAGGGTCTGAAATCTGGAAATAGCCTGAAAATTGACATCACTGTGTCTTGCACAGTTTCTTACTAATAGATTGTAAGATCGATTGTAAGTTCAGCCGAGCCACTTACAGTCATTCTTGTAGAAGGGTTTTTCCTCCTATCCAACTCGGGGAATGCACAGGAATCGAAGACCACACCAAGAATGTCGGATTGCACTGTAGAAGGTACCAGATAGCCGAATCCTGTGACTGGTAGCTGCAGATTTTCGTACTCTAGGTTGACCACTGCTACAGTACAGCTCGTGATTTGACTGAGAAGGCTGGAGAAGGTGTGGTGCTCGGCTGGGAGTAGTCTCTGAGTGACTGTTCAAAACGATTAAACATTGAAGATGGAACAAGATAGCCATACATTGTCACTGCTAGCTCCAATTTGTCTTCCTCAAGGTTGACCACTGCTACAGTACAGCTGGTGATTTGACTAAGAAGTCTGGATAAAGTGTGTTGCTTGGAAAAAGCCTCTGGGTGACGGTTCCAGATGAAGTAGAGAGGAAACCTTAGCCTATGAACTAAACCTAAGAAGCGTATAATCATAACAGTGCATGAGACAGATTATTAATCATGCTGCCTCTATTAATTGTTTATCTTGAAACAAACATGATGTGTGTTCTATGATGTCAAACCTAACAATATATGAACCGGCTTTAAATTTCGAGAGCAAAGACAAGATTCTTGTGATCCAAGTATACAGGAAACATTTATAATAAAAACTCTGTAAGAATTTGGGCAATTAAAACTCCCTACACCACTAAAACATCAAGAAAGACAAACATTGTTGTCTTTTGAGATATAAATCATTTCAATCGAAGTGACACCCAGAGTCTCAGATAGAAATCCCAAATATACATTTTAGAGGAAATAACTATGAGAGTAAATGCTGAACTTCAATGTATATGATAATTTCACATTGCGATGTATGTCAAATCCTGAACATATTCTTGTTTAAGAATGGAATTTAAATGGTATATAAGAATAAAATTGTCCTTACCTTGTGCAGGTGCAGAACACACTACATGATCAGCCTCCCATACATCTTCATTCTCTGTCACAATTCGGACACTCTGTAAAAAAAAATGCAACAGGTAAGGAACAGCGATGCATCAGGAGGATGGATATGTGACCGGCACACAAAAACCACCAAAAGTCGCAAAAAAATTTTTTTCTGATTTTATCATATTTGGATAGAACAAAGTCTCAGCTTTAAAATGATATATGACTCATTATAATTGAAACTTTCTAACGAATGAAAGGAGCTTGTAAGAGATGTTTGCCGTTATTAAATAGGAGGAAATGAGCTCCAAAGTTGGGGCCCATTCAAGCGTGCGGAGTAAGAAAACGAGAGAGAAAGTCAATAGAGAGTGAATCAAAAGGCATACCGGTAGCACCCACTATGAATGAATTTTCGGATTAGGTTGATATTTGGTAGGAGTAAACATAGTTTACTCATTCTATTGCCAAGACTTCAAATTGTGAACTCGAGTCATTCGAAAGTTATTATGATGTACATGTAAATGAGAGTGTTCCAATGGGAGATTAAGCGCACCTCAGTGGCCTGCACAAGACAATGCCTATTCACTCCATTGGGGTGTTTTTCTTTGTTCCCTGTTACATAATACTGGTTTGTTACCTGTGTAGTCCTTCTGTTATCATACACTGAACTTGTAATTTAGCCTATAATTAACTTAAAAAGAACCTACTCTTTTTCTTGTTCACATTGATTAACCTATATGCAATTTGTTTCGTCATCAAAATGGAACTTAAAACGGCTCTGTAATTTGCTTTCGCGGCTAGTGATGAACTGTAATATCAGTATGATGAGATTGCTGAGAATTTATTCTTTCTTTCAGTATGAAAATCATTAAGGAAAAGGTAATTTAAGGCCCGTGAGATTGCAGTGATCTTACGAGGGTGAACGGTACTAATTAAAAAAAAATCATACAGGAAGGTGAAGAATTAGGCAGAAACCGAAGCTGTGCACAAAAAAACATGGTCTAGAAAAACTGTTAAAAACTCATCTTCTACTGTCTTTTAAGCTTCCAGATTTTCAAATAAGGTACAGAAAAGAACGATCTTTCAGAAAAACCAAAAGTCTGAGAATAAAATTTTCCAACCCAAATTTCCATTTCAGCTGTTTAAACACAAAATCACGGGTTGCGACTTTTTGGTGGTTTTGTGGTGCCGGGTCACATATGGTCTGTGACCATTTAGCGAAACGTTGAGGCGTGTAAAAACGCGGGAAAGATGCATATGACAAAATCATTAAAAATCAAACTTTTATTGTTTAGAGGCAGAACCGGAGTATTAGAATTTAGAAGAAGTATTTACCTCTTTGAACACTTTTAAGCAAAAGAATATGAAAACTAGTATTCCAATTTGTCTAATTTGAATTTTAAAGCACAGAAAAAACTACCAATTTTCCTCTTTGCATCTTTCCCGTGTCCTTATGCGTCACTGCGTTTCACTATTAAAGCTACCTTTGATGCATCACAAAATACTAATTTTCTTCAATTAATCATTCAACCCCGTTCCTGTCATGGGCGCCAAAGCCAGCCTGAGAATATGAGCATTGAACGATATGCTTGGATTAAGAAGGTAACCATTTCTTCTAGAAATACAAAGTTACATCCATCGTGAAAAAGAACATGTCAAAATTTGACTCCTGAAATTTCCTTTAACAATTTTTAGAAAATGTGGTGGCCCAAGAAGGGATTAAAGTAAAATATATGAATAACCCAATTTACCTTTTGGCCTTTATCTGTATCTCCCTCTCGGACAAATTCAATCCTGCTGCAAGGGTTTGACCTATGAACTTCGACACCCTTTTCCACTAGCCAATCAGAAAGCTTGTTAGGTAACGTCTGTAGTCCATTGGTCATTGTCCAGCTGGCCCACTTCTGTTCTTTGGCTCGCTGGGCAATACTGCTTGTTCCAATATCTGGGAATTTTTCTGCAAACAATAACATTGAAATCATAATACAATCAATATATTCCTTAAATTATTTGTGTTTATGATACATTACACTGCATAATCTTGGAATGATGTTAAGGTCTTGTAAACAAAACATTTTGTCATTGTGCTTTATAAAACTTTCATGAATCTTGCAGGTTTATTTCAGAGGACATAAATGAACTTAACTGAACAATATGAAACGTTCCTCCATGTATATGACTGCTAGAAGCACATCATATGATATGTATTTGTAATGAATACACTTGGACTGAAATAATAAATTTTGGGAATTAGTTTGGAATGATAGTACATGTAAATGTACATTATACTGGAGAAGTTCCAACTGGTCATAACAATTTAAGAAATGCCAATGCAACATGTTACATCTGTCAGTTTGGGGAAAAAAGCCCAATTGAGATGTGATAACACAAGCAACATCAACTAACGATGCGCTCACTTCTATGGGCTGCATTAGAAAAAAATTCATGTTCTATGTTGGTGAAAAGTATGTTAATGTAACAATTTGAATTGTGCAGAATAGACACTTATTATCAGTGCTCACACAGATGTCTTTCTTAACCAATGACTTGTCCTAATTTTAAATTGTTATTACAACTAACACACTTTCATTAGCATAAAAGATACCATCTTTTTAAAATATGACATCCCAGGCCTGGTGAGAAGTTTCTAGGTGAATACATGCTACGAGTCTCACCAGGTCTGCTACAAAATCCTCCTATGATAATTGAGTTATATTTTCTTTCAGCGTCAAATATTGCAGGAAAGCACGCCCTCATGCTCAGCTGCTTGGAGTCCCCTGCAAAGATACCTCTGCAGAATGGGTTGGCTAGGTATTCAGCTATCTGGATTAAACATGATTAGAAAAAGATAACATCAATCAGTTTAGAAGGGAATAAGCCAAAAAACATGAAAAACGTTGTCAGGGTAAGTTTAAGTTAAAATGTAAAAGAAAATACTAAGTGGGCAAGATCATGGCCAAGGTAATTTATCATGTACATGTTACTGACTACAGCTTGGATCTGAGATTTCCATAGGTGTAGTGATCTCATTTTTCAAACATTCATAACTTTCTTATTCTTTGTCCGATTTCTTTCAAACTTTCAGTCTGATTTCTTTCAAACTTCTTATTTTTTCCATTTTCTTATTTGCTTAACACAAATCAGCTCTTTACAAACTTTTGATTGTCCTTTAAGGACAAATGGTTGGGGTATGTGCTACCTGCCACCTGTAAAAGATACATTCCTTTCTTTAAAAGAAAATAGCCAAACTCTACCAATCACCTCTTTCCCCAGCCTTCGCGAGAAGAAATCATGGATGCTTTCATCATCGTCTTTACACTTCACAGCGAACGGTTCCTTGAGCAACCTTGTCAAGAGTGATTGTGAAAACGGGTCCTGTCGTCTGAGGATGGTGGAGAACGATGATGGGAGGCGGTGGAGACCGTCTTGGGTGTAGATGAACCGGTTCTGAGTGGCAGGGTGGCTACGGGTGACGGGGACGATGGCATCATCCAGACCTATGGCTGACACCTGTAGGGGTCAAAGGTCAAGTTGATCACTGATCTACATTATACTTAACTAATCCGTAGCTCTCAAGCTGTTATGACCACAGGCTACATGCATTTTGGCTTTTAAGTAGAATTAACCTCAAACATAAAGACGATAGTGTTGAAAGGTGTTATTTATTCCTACTTGTTAGACTATATGGCTTCGCGTCAAAATATACGAGATCGATACGAATCAAGATTTTCTGAGCAAAATTTATCATCTGCTAGCAATATGTATCGTCTGCTAGCAATACATGGGGGCTGCCATTTTTTTATGTGTACAAGAAGATTTTCTTAATCCAAATGCCCAATTGCCTTTTTCAAAATTAAAAACCCATTTGAGATTAAAAATATAGAATAGATATGTTAATTTATTTTTAAAACTGAAGATTCCTTATATATTTCTGTTGAAAATCGATATTCGCTTAATATAAATCTATTTCTAGATACTGTGACGCAATGGACGGAGCAAATTAAATCAAATTTTATGGATGCTTCTTCCCTGAGCATCTATAGCAGCAAACTATGCATTCACCTGCTTTCGGATAATGGGACTTGAAAAGTCAGAATGCATGCTGCATACTGCTCTGTTTGGCAAACCCAAGAAAATAGATTTTTGTTAAGCAAAACCAGACAATTTAAAAGTATCATTATAAAGATTTAATTTTTATAAATCATGTAAACACCCCACTTTATATTTTTCGTCACATATGGGATTTTAGGTAATGAAGAAAAGCAATTTAGGTCTTGGATTCAAAATATCTTCCTGACCGGAACATTTCTCAATGGTTCATGTACAAATCCAAATCAGCAAGAAAATGGCAACCCCCATGTAAATGAGTAGGAGACGATACCGGGTGTTGGAATATCTTTATTTATACCCTTTTCTGATATCTTATTAGAAAATGATTAGGCCAATAAGTAGGAATATATTACACCTTTCAATATAAGTAAATTTGTACTCAGGGTTAAATTCTCCTTTAAGTAGAAAAGTATGGTTGGTGTTAAGTAGAGTGCTTAGTCATGGGGAGCGTTTCATCAAACGTTTTGTCAGCGATTTTTACTGACAAGTGTTACAAGCTACTGATATCCTTGCATCTGACTGGCTGAGAGCAAAATTTGTCAGTAAAAATCACTGGCAAAACACTTGATGAAAAGCTCCCCAGGGTTATAAAATTACAAATTTAGTTAGTAAAGGAAATTGACTGCAGAGCAATTGTTGAGGGGATCATGTCTTGTAGAACTGAACAATTGCATCACCTATAACTGATCCCTAATAGTGTAAATGGCTATTATAGCTAATATGCCCAGTAATCCTCAAATTGGCAAGAATGCTACCTAGGATATCAAAAAAACCAGCAACGGAGGTATAGATAGGATTTGTATGGAGCGGAAGTATATAGTGCAGCAAGATCCGATTCGCTGTCAATTGTTCGTGGTCTAGTGGTAAAGGCGTCTGGTCAGACTGTCAGAGTATTCCCTTTCTACACTGCACTTGCGTTTAAGGTCCCGGGTTCGAATCCCGCTCTTTCTTGCTGATAATTTTTTTCAGTTATGAATCGATAACGATAGCGTTTAATCCGTTATAAATAACTGAAATTTCAACAATGAAAACCAAGAAACTTGACTATTTATTCACTTGTTCAGGCGGATTTAATGGCGGCTGGGCATAATAATGACTTTGGCCGTGTAAATTACTGTTTTGCTTTGTGCCTCTCAAAGCCTTATGAATTTATGACTGCAAGCTACACGTCATTGCAACAACCACAACACCCAAACCCCAGCTGATATTTAAAGGTTCAAAAGTCTGGTTGATCATTGTTTTGGTGGAAGCTTATGCATTGTCTCTCAATGCTTCTAACCACAGCAATCATTTTAAGTTAATATGACAAAATTTTCCAATGGTCTTTGAATCCCATGGGAGTGCGGGTAGGGGCCTGAGGATGACCAGCTCCCTAAAGTCTTTTAAAAAGCCCTATGCTC